>SJYF01000270.1:2640433-2658211 GCA_006410515.1 Procapra przewalskii | reverse complement strand
GAGCGACCGGGCCGAGCGCGGACGGCCCGCCCTCCCTGATTGGCAGCTTGGCCAGGCCTATGGGAGGCCACGCCCCATCACGTGACCGGCCCGCTTCCCGGCCTCTTTGTGGCCCCACGGGCCAATCAGAGAGCGCTGAGGAGAGGGGGCGGTACTAAGGCGGGAGGTGGGTGGAGCGAGCGCCGCTCCAGCGGGTCAGACTAGCGGCAGCCCCGGCTTTGTCTGCCCTCGAAGCGGGGCGCGGGCCCCGGGCGCCGGGGAGCAGACAAAGGACGCGCCCGGCGAGGCAGACGCCGGGCCAAGTCGTCTGCACCACTGGGCGGCGAGCGCGACCCCGGGACGGGGACTCGGCCCTTGGGAGCTTCCCCGCTCTCTTAAACAATGGGGCGCCAGCGCCTCTCCCGGGCTCGGGTGGGGACGGAGCTGGATACCCCCGCGATGGGCGAGAGTGGCTGCAGCGAGGATGTAGAGCGCAGCACCTCCTCTGCTGCCCGAGAGTGCCCGGCCTCAGCCCTGCCCTGCGAGGTCTTCGCTGCATTCCCATTTCAGAGATGGGGAAACTGTGGCCCTTGCTGAGGACCTTACCGAGCCAAGACCCACGCCCTCACCAGGCACCTGCTTGGGCCAGGCGCTGTACCTGGCAGGACGGGGGTTCTAGAGACCCGTCAGGAGTCGAAGGTGCAAGCTTCCTGCGTGAGAGGGTGACAGGCTCACATGCGCACTTCACCTTACACGCCCGGGAGGGTGAGGTCCGACAGGGTTGACCCTCAGCTCCAAGCTTGCCGCTGAGTGGTTTTGTGGCCTGAGTGCGGTTTTCTCACCTCTAAAATGGGGTTGATGGCAGCTAACATCCCCACCGCCCACCCCTCTCGCACAGAGCTGATGTGAGAATTAAGTAATGCCCTGAAAGGGCTTAACGCAGTGCCTGGCCCACAGTAAACCCTCATTAATGCTGCCTACACTCAGCGTACTGTGCTAGGACAAGCCCCACGCCGGACCTGCGTGTCCTCAGAGCCGCCTGCCCATCGCAGGGCTAGAGGTGGGTCTGACCACAGAGCTTGGCCCTGGGCGACACTAAACCCCGTGCAAAGCTGGAATTCCGACGCGCAGCCTCGCACCGACACCCGATTCAGAGCTCGCAGAGGCGCTGCAGCCGGGCAGGACGCGCTTGTCATCTGACAGGGCTTAATCCCAGCCCCACCGCCAACCCATTCCTGGCCTCCCCTGCGTGACGCTTCTTTTGTGCATGGCTTCCCGTTAGTCACCGGCCTCCAACCAGAACTGGGCGATCGCGTTTGCGTGCGAACCTGTGTATATGTTAATTAAAAATGCACTTGTTTACCTGAATGAGGAGTGGGTGGGGAGAGGACATGTATGTGCTTGTGTAATGAAACATAAACATGTTTGTGAGTCTGTGTATATGAGTGTATATTTGTATGATCTTATGAGTATGGGAGCTGCTATTTTTGCATATTGTATATTTCTAAATATCTGCACGTGAACTGGTGTGTGTTTTATGTGTATTTTCTGTGTGTTTTTACATTTGTACCTATGTGTGGTTCAGATGGTAAAGAATCTGCCTGCAATGCAGGAGACCAGTTCTATCACTGGGTTGGGAAGATCCCCTGGAGGAGGAAATGGCAACCAACTCCAGTATTCTTGCCTGGAGAATTCCATGGGTAGGTGAGCCTGGTGGGCTACCGTCCATGGGATGACAAAGGGTTGGACTGGACTTAGCAATTAAACAACAGCAATATGAATGTATCTTAATAGGTCCCTCTGTGTAGTAAGGGGAGGGGTGAAATGGGAGGGGTGTGGGTGGGTTCTGGTTTCAGACCAATATTTAGGAAGTACAAATCAAGATTCTGTTTTTACTTCTCTTAGGGAAGGGAGCGGGGTAGGTCAAGCCCCTCCCCCATAGTCTTTTGCTGACTCTTTCTAACCCTTCAGACCCCAGCCCAAATACCATATCCTCTAAGAGAATTTCCTGGATCTCTGAGTGGGAATGAATCTCTCTCTCTCCCTATTTTCCCACTGCCCTTTGTTCATTGATTATAGCCCTGGGATCTATCAATCTATCTATTCCCTGCCTCTTCCTGAAAGGATTAAGGATGGCTTTCAGAAATGTATACAACAGGATAAATTGAACTGCCCCCGTGGCTTTATTACTTCTCACAGGCATGCATCAGTGGGAATACTGGAACATGGGATCTCTGTGTCTGTCTCTCCTCTATTAGGCCGCTCTCTCTGTTCTCAGTGCTTAGCAGGGGAGCCCGTGTGAGCACTAATCCCTGCTGGTTAGTTTGAATTACATCACAAAGAGACCCTGTGGTGCCCTGGGAAGAGTTTGTATCTTTAAAGTCAGACAGAGCCGGTCACGACTCTACCAGCTGTGTGACCTTGGAGGAAAAGCCTTTGACCTCTCTGAGCCTCAGTTTCCTCATCTATAAAATGGGACCAGTGAATTCTGCCTCAGCTAAGCTGAGGCCTGAAGGGAATGTTTTTACAGAGCCTGGCATGCAGAAGGTGCTCAGTCTCGTTTACGCCAGTGCTAGCGTTGAGCCCTGTTAGCTGGCTGAAGGACCACAACCAGAAACAACTTCTCCATCGGGTGACATGGCCTGACAGCCACCCTACCAGGTATCCCAAGTGATAGCTGAAAACTTCTGGGTTGGCCCTGAGCTGTGCTATATCGGAGATTCTCTGGCACTTTACAATAGAAAAGCTGATACAGCTTCTTTGCCTGGAGAATCACAGAGAAAAGACTAGAAGGCTTTGCCAAAGTAATCCAGGCTAGCTCCCTGCCTCAGACAGGGGTCACCCCCACTGCAGGTTCTAAAATGAGTTAATTACCCTGCTGACACGTATAGTACGTGTTGCATTTTCTGGAAAGGTGACGTAAGTGTCTTGACGTGGATTCACTCCCCATTGAATACTTAAATTTCTTGTCCTGCCTTTATCTCTAAACTGCAAGATGACTTTTTGTTGGTTTCTTAGGAATAATATTTTACGTTTGTGTTTAAAAATTAGGAATGCTCCAAATACCAGCATCAGAGACAGGTGTTATATCTCTTTTAATCATAAAAAGTCATTGTAATGGTGGCTATGAAGACATTATAGAAATACTGATAACCGACCATTGAGCTCTTACTGTGTGCTACACGTTATCCTAAAAGCTACATATGGCCTCTTCTGTCTAATCCTAAGAAAGACCCCAGGAAGTAGGTATCGATACTATTATTGTTTTGCTGCTGTTCAGTTACTAAGTCATCTCCGACTCCTTGCGATGCCACGGAGTGCAGCACGCCAGGCTGCCCTGTCCTTCACTGTCTCCTGGAGTTTGCTCAGATTCATGTCCATTGAGTCAGTGATGCGATCTAACCATCTATTAATATCCCCACTTTACAGGCAAGAAAACTAGACCATAGACATGTGAAACAGTTTGCCCGAGGTTACTTGGTGACAGAGCCAGAAGCCAAACTAAGGCTGGATCATGCTAGCCGGCACCCGTAACAACTCTGCTCTAAATGGAAAATGCTCATGATATGTTAAGAAAAAAAGATAAAGATCATGGCTATGACTCTCTGTGTAACACAGTGTTGGCTGATACTTTTCCTGTGGCTCCAGAACTGCAGCTAAGGCCCAGGGCTCTAAAGAGAGCTGTCAACCCATCCTTGGCACCCGGGGCCACTGGACTCAGTCAGGGGGAGGGGTGCACAGAGCGGCAGAGGGCAGAGAGAGCTGACCCCTCTTTGGGTCCTCAGCACCTAGCACAGTGGCAAATGAAAAGAAATAGCTCAAGAATTTTCTGTTGAGCTAAATGAGGCCTTGGGATATGGCAGACACCATTCCAGGAGCTTTGCATTTGTAACCCATTTATTCCCCAAAGGTAGGGTTATCACCTATGCTTGAAAGAAGGCAAAAGAGAGCCTCAGAGACTTTAAGGGACTTGCCCAACACCTGTGTGTGCGTGTGTGTGTGTGTGCACGCGCACTAAGTTGCTTTAGTCGTGTCTGACTCTTTGTGACCCCATGGCCTGTAGCCTGCCAGGCTCCTCTGTCCATGGGGCTCTCCAGGCAAGAATGCTGGAGCGGGTTGCCAGGCCCTCCCCCACGGGATCCTCCCAATCAGGGGATCAAGCCCACGTCCTTAGGTCTCCTGCACTGACAGGCGGGTTCCTGACCATTAGCACCACCTGGGAAGCCCCTGCCCAGCTCCCAAACCCAGGCTGTTCTCAGACTCCACAGCCATCCTTGTGGCCACTGGCCCTTGTGCATAGTAGGCGGTCAGTGAACACACACTGAAAGAAAGAATAGGTATACACTAAATCTAACCTTCCTGCTAGAGCAGCATTTTAAAAAGAGAAGCTTTGGAAGTAAGAAAAGAAGGCATAGTAATATAGTCAGCAAACATAACTTCATTTCTCGGATTCTGATAAAACATAGAAACTTTCCCCTTTCTGGTTTCATTGAAGCAGCAATGCTGACATGGACGGTTTCTAATCCTGCCGGAGCCTATCAGATGTGGCCAGATGAAAGTTTGGCATCATCTGCAGACAACTTTAGGGACTGGGGCCACTATGAACAAATTCTGCTCAGCGAAGGACACTAGCAACTCACGGAAAGGAAAACACAAACGGCTAAGATGCATGAAGCGTTGTGTATCCAACTTAAGTAATCAAAGGTTTGCAAACTGAAACAGTAATTTACTTTTTTTTTTTAGCCTATTGATTTGGCAAGAATCTTTTTAAATGGCAATACTTGTTGCTGGCTGGGGAATGCCTCACAGAATTGATGGGAATGTGAAGTGTTTGTCCTCTAGCTTGTTACTTTCGCTTTTAAGGAACAGCCCTAGAGAAAATAAGCAATGACGTAAATAAAGCTTTATATACAAAAATGTTCATCAGAGTGTTATGGATAATACTGAAAATTAGAAAAGTCTAAACAGATAACAGGGAATTCCCTGGTGGTCCAGTAGTTAGGACTTCAAGTTCTCACTGCTAAAGGCCCTGGTTTAATCCCTGGTCAGAGAACCAAGATCCCATAAACCACGTGGCTCGGCCAAAAAAAAACACAAACAGATAACAATAGGGAGAGATTAAACACTTTGTGCTCTATGTCATCCCTATGTTGCAACCGTATACATCCTTAAGAAACAATATTCGTGAAGGAAATTCTTGCAATATAAAATTATGGAAAAATAGGTTACAAACCTCCTAGACTAGTCAAAAATCTAAAATGCTGACAATATTAAATGTGGAGAAGATCTGGAGCAAGAGGACTCTTATTTACTGCTGGTGGGAAGGCAAGCTATAACAGCCGTTTGGAGGGCAGCTTGGTGCTTTCTTACAAAACTAAACATACTCTTACCACACGATACAGCAAGTGTGTCGTTTGGTATTTACTCAAAGGAGGTGAACACTTTTGTTTATCCCCAAACCTGCACAAGGATGTTTACAGCAGCTTTATTCAAAACTGCCAAAACTTGGAAGCAGCCATGATGCCCTTCTGTAGGTGAAGGAAGGAACCAGGTCCATATCTGGACAACGGAACATCATTCAGCACTAAAAAGAAATGAGCTGCCAAGTCATGGAAAGCCATGGAGGAAACAAAGACATATTACGAGGGAAAGAAGCCAACCTGAAAAGCTCATTCACTGAATGACGCTCTGGAAAAGGCAAAACGACGGAGACAGTGAGAGACGAGCGGTAGCCAGGGGGTGGTAGGGCAACAGGGATGAGCAGGCGGAGCACAGAGCATTTTTAGGGCAAACAGAAATACCCTGAATGATGCTACAACGATGGCTACAGGCATTATCCATTTATCCAAACCCACAGAAAGCACATCACCAAGAGTAAACCATAACAGGCTGAATGAATACGATGTGTCAAAGCAGATTCATTAAGTGTGACAAGGGTACCACCCTGGTGGGGGAAGTTAGTAGCGAGGGAGGCTTTGCTCAGTCGTGTCCCACTCTCTGCGACTCCACGGACTACATATACCAGCTAGGTTCCTCTGTCCAGGAAATCTTTCAGGCAAGAATACTGGAGTGGGTTCCCATGCCCTCGTCCAGGGGATCTTCCCGACCCGGGGACGGGGACCGAACCTGCCCCCTGCATTGGCAGGCAGGATCTTCACCACCACAAGTGCAGGGCAGCGGATATATGGAAAATCTCTATACTCTATGCTCAGTTTTGCTGTGAACCAAAAACTCCAATAAAAATAGCTTTATTAAAAAATAGTTTACATGGTTATTTAGACTATGACCTCAATTATGTAAATGTATGATTATATTCATATATTATTGAAGTGAAGAAGTGAAGTCCCTCAGTCGTGTCTGACTCTTTGCGACCCCGTGGACTGCAGCCCACCAGGCTCCTCTGTCCATGGGATCTTCCAGGCAAGAGTACTGGAGGGGATTACCATTTCCTTCTCTAGGGTATCTTCTGGACCCAGGGATCGAACCCGGGTCTCCCACATTGTAGCCAAACGCTTTACCGTCTGAGCCACCAGGGAAGTCCTACATTCATACATTGGTTTACATAGTATAGATAATATATGAAGACATTACTAATTCTATACACTATCTATATGAATATAACATTTTATATAGATACAAAATAAAAGTCTAAAAGGGAATATAACAAAATATTAACACTTTTAATCTCTGAATGATTGCGTATGGGTATTCAGATTATTTCCTCTTCATACTTTTGCACATTTTTCCTTTTTTTTAAGAACAATAAACACACATTACTTAAATAATCAGGAGTGACCCACAATAGAACCCCGCTGGGTCTGGGGATGTGCCTGCCAGCCATATCCTAGAGCTGCTTTCACATTATCTCTTCTTAAGTTGATGAAGAGGAGAAAATTTTAAGCTGTAAATTCACATTAATGGCAAAGTGCCTTCCCCAATGAAACTAAATGCTGAAATCCTGCCTCAAAGTCCTTCTGATGCTAAAATAAGCTCAGAAAAGCGCTTGCTGTCCTTCTCAGCGATCCACTGCAGGACATCATTCACAGTGGGCACCAAGTCAAACCCTCGCTCGTCATCACCGCTGGCTGCAGAGCAAAGAATCCGAACCATTCGGGGGAGGAGTGGGGTCAGGGCTTCACAAATACCTCTTTCCCTTAGCTTGCTATAATTATAATGCAGGGGGTTACTGACAGGTGCAGGACACACACAGCTTTCCCAGTTATCGTGCCGTCTGAGCTTCGGGGCCACTCTGGAGAGAAGGTGGCGGTGATGTTAGTGGTGATGTGGTGGGTATATTGTGCCACTGAGCGTTACAGCAGCGGTATACTAATCATAGCAGTGACTAACATTTACTGAACGCTTATTATATGCCAGACATCATGCTGAGACCCTTCATGCACATTTTCCCTTTTAACCTTATACTGTGAGATAGACGTGATTATCCCCACTTTCTAGGTCAATATAGCTAAAGTGAAAGTGTTAGATGCTCAGTTGTGTCTGACTCTTGCAACCCATGGACTGTGGCCCTCCAGGCTCCTCTGTCCAAGAGATTCTCCAGGCAAGAGTATTAGAATACTGGAGTGGATTGCCATTCCCTCCTCCGAGGGATCTTCAAGACCCACGGATCAAACCTGGGTCTCTCTCATCGTAGGCAGACTCTTTACCATCTGAGCCACCATGCTGCTGCTTAAAAAAGTCAAATGACTTACCCAGGATCACCAAACTTGTAAACGGAAGAAAGTGAAAGTGAAGCTCCTCAGTCGTGTTCGATTCTTCGCAACCCCATGGACTGTATAGCCCACCAGGCTCCTCCGTCCATGGGATTTTCCAGGCAAGAGTACTGGAGTGGGTTGCCGTTTCCTTCTCCAGATCTACCCAACCCAGGCACTGAACCCAGGTCTCCTACAAGCACACACTTTACATCTGAGCCACCAAGGAAGTCCAGATAGTAAATGGAAGAACTAGGGTTCATAACCAGTTTTTCAGTCCTCACGTCCAGAGTGATTTCCACAACAGTTCACTGAGCTTCCTCAACTTTACTTTTGATTTCTGTTGTCGGGAGAGAAACAAGCGTGGCCGTAAAGGGTGCCAGGCTCAGTCCTGGTCTTTCCAGCTGTATAACTCTGGACAACTCACTTTAGCTCCATGTCTCAACATCATCTCTTGTAGAATGAGGATCATAATCTCTATCTCCCAAGTCAAGGTTGAACAAAGCAGTGTGTACAAATGTTGAGCCAAGGCCTGCCCCACAGTAGACACTCAAAAGACACTGGAGCATGTCTGACTTTCCTAAACCTTCTCTCTTCACACAGTGGGTCAAGACCAAGTGAATACAATGACCTTGGGGGTTAATGGCCAGAGCTTCTAGGCGCTCAGTGGATTTATACTCCCCAGCCTGTTCCCATGACCTTGGCCTTCTTGAAGAGCTTCCTTCATTGGAGTGGGTACCTGTTATTGGGTTGGTGTTTAAGGCTGGGAGAGTGGCGGGAGTGGGCACTTGATTCCTCAGGTACTTTTAAGAAACCCAGGCCTTTGGGACTAGGACGCCCTTGTTGAACTATTTTGAGGTGGCCATGGGGATTTCATGCTGATTTCTAAGGGCTGGAAAATAAGGAAACCCAGTTCTTGGGGGAGCAAATGTTTCCCCGAAAAAGCCACAGAATGAGTAAATATCAGAGCTGGAAGAGGACTTAAGAATCTGCCCTGCCAAACCTGAACTCGTAACAATGATCCACCGATAACCCAGAGAAGGAAAGGGCCTTAACCGGATCCCACGCTCCACGTTAGTGACGGAGCCGGGGTCAGATCCAAACCCCCTGACTCTCAGGCCACCATCAGACCTGCATCATTCCTTACAGAGGAGGAAGCTGGGAGCCGGCGAGGGCCCGGCAGTCTGCTGGCGGGAGCCCAGGGCCTTCCCACGCACAGCAGCGCCCTTCTGGTGTCCGGTCCAGGGCCTTTTATGTCACCAGGCTCCCTCCCCAGGAACTTTCCTCCTGGAATCAAAGAAGCGCTGCTAGCTCGCTACTGATGGCCCAAGTAGCCTTTTAAATGCTGACAATAACCAAGCTCCGCTCTCAGGCAGCAGCTGAGACCTCAAAATGGCAAAATCTTCCAAATTAGGCCGCATTAAACTAGAGGAACCAGAAACAACATCTTTCCCCTTCCATCAGGCCTAAACCAGAGCAGCTCTAAGGGGACCCTGGGAGATTAGGCCTGAGATCCAGCTCTCAGGCCTGTGGGTCTGATTTTCTTCCCCAGTCACTGCACTTTTCTTGTGATCATTGAGTGTTTATTGGGTGGATGCGTCAATGCAGCCTGGAATTTGGAACTGATTGCAATCCTCAGCCACATACAGACACCTCTTTAGAGACAGGAACTTTGGAATCTTAGCTCCCTGGTCTCATGTTGGGGAATTAGATTATGAATCAGTCAAGCTGAGGACCCCACCCAGAGTCTATCTCCCTTCAGGGTGAAAGGGTCTAGCAGGAAAAGTACATGATCTGGGGGCCTGGCTACACTACTTCCAGCCTATATCATTAGGGCAAGAATCCACCCCGCTAAGCTTCAGTTTTGACATCTGTAAAGTGAGCATATAATGCCTGGTTTATACATTCTGCTTCTAGGAGGATAAAATCATTCATTCATTCAGCAGAAATGTATTAAATACTGATTAAGAGATATCCTAGTGGATAAGATTTTTAAAAAGGGCGAGTACTTTGTCCTTGTGGTGCAAGTGAGATAGCCAATTAACACCTGTGGATGAATACGTAAGTAAGCAAGATATTTACAGCCTATGATGAATAGTACAAAGGAGAAGAAAGGGCTCTGTGCCAAAGAGCAACTGGGAAACATTTCCTCAGGGTGGTCAAGGAAAGCCTCTCTGAGGATGTAGCATTCAGTCTGAAATCAAAAGAAGCTAGTTTTGCAAAACTGCAAGGAGCAGCAAGTGCAACGTCATGAGGTGGGAAAGGGTCTGAAAGGAGGCAGAATAGGCAGAGTGTATTAAGTGAGGGAGAGCATATTAAATAGTCCAGAATAAGGTGGAGGATGGAAATGCAGAGCTCTGTGGCCACGTAGGGCTTCCCCCATGGCTCAGCAGTAAAGAATCCTGCAGTGCAGGAGCTGAAGGAGATGAGGGTTTGATCCCTGGGTTGGGAAGATCCCCTGGAGGAGGGCATGGCAACCCACTCCAGGATTCTTGCCTGGACAATCCCCATGGACAGAGGACCTGGCAGGCTACAGTCCATAGGGTCGCAAAGAGTCAGAAACGACTAAAAAAGAGACTTAGCATGCACAGACATAGACATGTAAGTAGATGGGATTTTCTTCTAAGAGAAATGTGAAGTACCAGGAGCCTTTTAAGGAGGGGATGGTGGTGAAATCAGAAGCAACAAGGGCAAGAGCACAGTGAGAAGGCTGAGTGGTTCAGAAGTGAGAAGGTGGCAGCCTGCACTGGCCTAAAGGCGATTCACGATTGATTTAGATATGGGATATCAAGACTTGCTGTTAGACTGGGTGTGGGGTGGAGGAAAGAAAGAACACAAGGTTCAAGAGGGCAGGGACATATGTATACCTGTGGCGGATTCATGTTGTGGTATGGCAGAAACCAACACAACATTGTAAAGCAATTGCCCTCCAATTAAAAATAAAATTTTTAAAAAAGAATAAAGCCAGAAGTGAGCCACTGCTGCTGCTGCTGAGTCACTTCAGTCGTGTCCGACTCTGTGCGACCCCATAGACGGCAGCCCACTGGGCTCCCCCGTCCCTGGGGTTCTCCAGGCTAGAACACTGGAGTGGGTTGCCATTTCCTTCTCCAATGCGTGAAAGTGAAAGTGAAAGTGGAGTCACTCAGTCGTATCCGACTCTTAGCCACCCCATGGACTGCAGCCCACCAGGCTCCTTCATCCATGGGATTTTCCAGGCAAGAGTACTGGAGTGGGGTGTCAGTGCCCTCTCCGCAGAAGTGAGCACGTGAGGTTAAAAAAAAAAAAAAAAAGGATGATTCCTAGATGGGAGATCAATGGCATCAGTCATTGATCAAACACCCATGAAGCAGATAGATTTGCGTTGCTGTTGCTGATAAAGACAGGGATGAAGGGTGAGCGTAGGCAGGCAGGCAGACCAGAAAACAAGCAAATGTAGGCATTTAGATGAGCTTGGAAGATGTTAGGGAACATCTAACTCTGCTAAGGGAAAAGGATCGAAGAGGTCTTCCTAGAGGAGGGGAATTTGAGCTGAGTCTTAGAGAAGGACCGGGACTGAGGCGGAGGACTCTGGGGTCACGGAAGAGAGTTCTGAAGCTAACACAGCAGCAGCAATAACAATAAGTGATATTGTGAAGCCTTTACAGCAAGCTTTGCTGTCGTTTAGTCACTCAGCCGCATCCAACTCTTTGCAGCCCCATGGTTTGTTTGTAGCCTGCCAGGTTCTTCTGTCCAAGGGATTTTTCAAGCAAGAATACTGCAGTAGGCTGCCATGCCCTCCTCCAGAGGATCTTCCCAACCCAGGAACTGAACCCAGGCTTCCTGCATTGGCAGATTTTTTTACCGCAGAGCCACCAGGTCTCCCCTTAACAGTGTGCTAGAAAGCGCTGTGAGTGCAAGTTAAGGGAATTCCCTGGCAGTGCAATGGTTAGGACTCCAAGCTTTTCACGGCTGAGGTCCCAGGTTCAATCCCTGGCTAGGGAACTAAGATCCCACAAGCCGAGGGGCACGACCAAAAATGATAAAATAATAATAAAAAGTACCAGTTAACTTGTTTAATCCTCATGTGAGAAGTCTGTGGGGTAGGCGCTGTTATAATCATCTCCACTTCACAAATGGGGAGACTGAGGCACAGTGAATGCCGCTTCCATCACTTGCCCAAGGCCACCCCATCTCACACCAAGCTCCAGCGTCATGCGGTTTGGCTCCAGAGACCAACCATTGCACGGACCGCTTCTCCCTGGGAGAGTCGGGCACGTTGAAGAGTTGACAAGGGCAGAGAGTGCAGGCCATGGGAAGGCAGACGCCAACGGAAGGGGAGATAAATGGCGTGCAAGTATTTTGCAGACTGTTAAGTGCCAGCCTGCAGTGGAAGATCACCACCATGGTGAATGGTTTGAGAGACCAAGGTTTCTCAGCAGCGTCTCTGGATTATTGGTCTTGGGGGACAGTGGCAACTTGTGGGTGGGGGTGGGGGGAACTCCATGGGATAGATACTACACCTGACCCTGAGGCGGGAAGCAGCAGGTTCGGACTCCAGTCCCAGGTCTACCCCTGACTTACTCCATGGTTCCGAGTCACTTCCCAGCCCGTCTTCAGCATTCCCGTCTGGAAGACGGAAGGAGGGAGCAGTGAGGGGTTCCAAGGGCTTGCCCAGCCTTCACATTTTGAACAATTGCTGTCACTATTGGTGCCCTATGTCTTGACACAAAATGAATGCTTGCTTGGAGCCCCTGACTGGGGCAAAACTGCCACCTCGGACGGCAGCGGCGCTTCCGGAAAGCAGGACCCATGCTAGCTGAGAAGCCTGTGGCCTCTGTCTCCTGAGTCCACAGATCTCTGAGTTAAACCCCTCTCGTCACTCCCGTCCCAGCCAGGACAATGGTTTCTACCCTCCCCCTCCTCCAATCCAGCCATCCCTACCCCTTTTCATCTGCCAGGGGTGCTGAGAAGCAGCAACAGCCTCTCAGACAGTATACTTCTGGGGATGCAGCCAGAAGCTTTTATATCCTAGTCGGTCTTGCTTTGAGTTTTCTGTGAAGCGAATTCTTGGGACCTTTTTGCGTGTGCTGCCCCAGGCTCCATCTGTGCTCCTGGTTTGGGTCCACTGCCCTGGAATAAGGGCTTCCCAGGTGGCACCAGTGGTAAAGAACCCTCCTGCCAAGGCAGGAGACAGAAGAGACACAGGTTCAATGCCTGGGTTGGGAAGATCCCGTGGAGGAGGCCATGGCCATCCACTCCGGTATTCTTGCCTGGAGAATCCCACAGAGGAGCCTGGTGAGCTATCGTCCATAGGCTCTCAAAGAGCTGGACACGACTGAGCAACTCACCCTCACACTCACTCACCCTAGAAAGGGCTCCCAGCTGGCTCAGTGGTAAGGCATCTGCCTGCCAGCGCAGGAGACTCAGCTTTCATCCCTGGGTTGGGATGATCTCCAGCAGAAGGGAATGACCACCCACTCCAGCATTCTTGCCTGGAGAAACTCACGGATAGAGGAGCCTGGCGGGCTGCAGTCCAGAGGGTCGCAAGAGCTGGACACAACTGAAGCGACTTAGCATGGCCACACCCTGGAATAAAAAGTGTTCATCCGGATGCAGACAGAATCTTTCTCCCCCCGTCTTCTGAGAACAGATTCACTGGCCTGGAAGAGAAGCTTTTCCATCAAAGCAGTACAACCCCAAGTCATCCTGCTGACATAGAATTTTGTAAACTGTACTTTTATATGCTGTTGATTCACATACTATATTTTGCACCTCATAAAACTTCTGAACTAGCTTGGACAGGAGTAAGACTGCAAGATAAAATACAAGATGCCAGTCAATTTTGAATTTCTGATAAACAATGAATAATAAATAGTTTCTTTTTATAGTAAGTATATCCCACATATTGCATAGGACATATCTATGCTAAAATATTATCCACTGTTTATCTGAAATTAAGATTGTTGCTAAGTCTAACAATGCTGGACAGGGTTTTTTTTTAACTTGTATTTTTATTTATTTAACATTTTTTTTTTGAGGTATTTCTTCCTGGGCCATAAGTTTTTGCTCCTTCAGTTTCTTCTGGGGCATCTTTTCCTTTTGTGCAACCTCCTCTTCTGGTTTAGGAACAATCTGTTCGTCAAGAGCCTCTCAATGTGCCAAGGAGAGTTCAGGTCCGGGTTGATCCGACCATGAGCTCTGTTAAGTCCTGCGCCTGCATCTTGGGGGCTTTGTTCACCTGGATGTGCTCAATGATCAGAGAACCTACGTCTAAGCCCTTAAGTTCAGCATCCCTCCCTGCATCTTGGAGCACGTGCAGTGAAAACCCAGCATCTCTTGGGGCCACCAACCCAGCGTCCAGCCCCTACTGTTTGACCTCTGTACACCTTTGCTTCTTTATAGCGACTTCCTTCGGGAACTTGGTGGCTTTTCAGGTATGCATACCCTTAATGGCCTGGTCAATTCCATGCGTGTTCTTAAAGTGAACATGAAGTTCTGAACCTCCTGATTTGCATGATTTTGTGGGGTTTTCTGGGTCAAGTGGATAGTGCACCTTTTTTCAGAGGTCACCTTTGGCTGCTTACCATAAAAAGGTAGACAGGGAATATTAACCCCTTTTTCAAAACTGGGATTTAGAGGATGTGAAAGAATTTATCCAAACTCTCTGAGAGCACCAACTGTGTCTTCATTTGTTAAATTTTAGTATTTGTTTATTTTGTAAACAGGAGAGGTGTATTCTCTTAAAGCCAGTGTAACAGTTCTTTTAGTGGTGATCTGAAAGATTTTTGTATCGTGAAAGGTCTATTCCTCTGAGAATCTATGCTCTGATTGTCGAGGTATGTGTACTGCACCCCTATGATCGTAGCGGTAGTGTTCACAACAGCCAAGACAGGAAGGCCGCGTAAATGTCCACGGACAGATGAATGGAAGAAGATGTGGTACATACATACAGTGGAATACTACTCAGCCACAAAAAGAACAAAATCATGCCATTTGCAGCGACGCAGTCGCAAGTAGAGATTATCACATGAAGGGAAGTGAGTCAGAAAAAGACAAATGTCACATGTTATCACTTAAATGGGGACTCTAACAAGAGTGAACTTACCTAAAGAACAGAAACAAACTCACAGGCCTGGAGAAGGCACTTGTGGGCGCCAGGGGGAGGGAGGAGGGAGAGGGTGAACTGGGAGTCTGGGGCTAACAGATGCAGACCGTTACTAGAACGGACAGATGACAAGGTCCTACGGTAAAGCACAGGGAACTGCATCCAATCTCCTGGGATAAACCAGAATAGAAAAGAACATTTCAAAAGAAAGTGTATATATATGTGTGTGTGTGTATAACTGAGTCACTTGGCTACAGAGCAGAAATTAGCCCAGCACTGTAAATCAATTCTGCTGCTGTGCTTAACTGTTCAGTTGCGTCTGACTCTTTGTGACCCCCTGGACTGTAGCCCACCAGGCTCCTCTGTCCATGGCATTCTCCAGGCAAGCATACTGGAGTGGGTTGCCATGCCCTCCTCCAGGGGATCTTCCCTACCTAGGGATCAAACCCAAGTCTCCCGCCTTGCAGGCAGATTCTTTACTGTCTGAGCCACCAGGGAAGCCCAAGAATACTGGAATAGGTAGCCTATCCCTTCTCCAGGGGATCTGCTGGATCCAGGAATCAAACTGGGGTCTCCTGCATCGCAGGCAGAATCTTTACTGCTGACCTGCTAGGGAAGCCCAAATCAATTATACTTCAGTTAAAAGAAAAAGTCCCTTGCCTGCCCTCTGGATGAGCAGACCAGTCAGGGGTGATGGTGGGACAACCTCCAGGCTGATTCTGGATCAGATTCAGCTTGTCTCTCTCCTGACGGACATCCTGGGCTCTGTGCAGAGACAGCTCCCATACCGATGTCCTCTGCCCCGCCAGAGCTGTGACTAAACCCAGACACGCCAAGAAGACTTGAGCTTCCGATGCTGGAGGTCAGGGGTCTTGATTCCCCACCAGGCTGTCCACCAAGAAAGATGTCCTGCTGAAGAACTGGAGGCTGGCACCATCCCTGACCACAGCTCTGAGGTTCACTCCTGGAATGTCAGGGTGCCAAGAGAGGCCCTTAGGGGCATCTAAGTCGAATCCAAATAGTCTCATTTTTCCGGAAACACACACCAAGGCTCAGAGAAGGAAAGAACCTAGTCAAGCTCACACAGTAAGCTGGCAAGAGGACCAGGCCTGGAACTCATGTTTTCCCCAGCCTCTGCATTCCTGATTCAGACGATCAAGTTTCAGTGCAAAACAAACAGCAGGTGGGAGGGACGTGGTTAGCCGCCGGTGTGCTGGCACTGCGGGTCACCGAGCGTTAACCCTGGCACACAATTAGCATCTTAATCCAGTCTGTCACTCCCTAAAGGCCCTGCAGGCCACCGGCTGAGGATTAGAAATAAATTCCTATCCGCCAAGGCCCTGAAATGGGAGATGAAATGGCTCACAAAGACGGTCTGCTCTAGTTCCCTCAGCCATGCAAAGCCCCCGCGTTCATCCTGGGACCCTCAGCCATGCAAAGCCCCCGCATTCATCCTGGGACCAGTTCCAAGAACCTGTGAGCCCAGTGAGTTTGCAGGTTGGCAGTCAGGCCCCATGGAGGCAGAGGGAGGTGAATGGGCCGAGCAAGGATGGGCCAGTGCCAAGCTGGCCCAGGTGAGCAGCGGCATTGTCTTTCAGCCGCCGACAGCTCTGCTCAAAAGTGCTGTTGTGCTGTGTTCCAGGCACTCAGTCGTGTCTGACTCTTGCAGCCCCACGGACCGCAGCACGCCAGGCTGCCTGCCCTTCACTGTCTCCCGGAGTCTGCTCGGATTCATGTCCATTGAGCGGATGATGCTGTCTAACCATCTCACCCTCTGCCTCCCTCTGCTTCATTTGCCTTCAGTCCTTCCCAGCATCAGGGTCTTTCCAATGAGTCGGCTCTTTGCATCACGTGGCCAAAGTACGGGAGCTTCAGCTTCAGCGTCAGTCCTTCCAATGAATATTTAAAAGGGTTCAAAAGTATTCTTTACATCTCAAGTCTGTCTCTGTGACTTTCTGCCCAGTGGGCCCAGTCTCTTCCTTCTGCAGACTTGGGGAGAGGAGGAAGCCCAATTCACCCGGTAAATGAAACTGCTGAGTTAGACAGGAAGCCTGCTCTGCGTCCTGCCCGCCCAGGGCCCTCTCCCCTGGCTTACCCCACTTAGGAGAAGAAGGAGAAAGCCGGATAAGGAAAAGCGAGGGCGGCTCCGTCTGGGACTCTTGGGTGGATCCCCCGGTCGCTGTCAGGTCTGAGCAGAGAACAGAACGGCCTTTGACCCTGCCCTCGTGGAGCTGACGTTCTGGTTAGGGAGTTAGACAGTCTGAGGCTAAATAAACAAAGAAGATAGTTTGAGAGAGTGACAGTCGCTCAGTCACGTCTGACTCTGTGACCTCATAGCCTGCCAGGCTCCTCTGTCCATGGGATTTCCCAGGCAAGAATCCTGGAGTGGGTTGCCATTCCCTTCTCCAAAATGACAGTGTTAAGAAGAAAACAGAGGCTGACGACGGGATAGGAAAGGACCAGGGGCAGCATGACCACTTGGAAAAGGTGCTCGTTGAGCTGAAGGCTGAATGAGGACACAGAGGGGACAGGGGAAAGATCTGAGGAGAGGGAACGGTGCACGCAAGGTCGCTGGGGCAGGAACAAGCTTAGTGCGGTTGAGGAAGAGAAAAGCCAGATGGGCAGGAGGTCACAAGGAAGGGGAGAGGGGGCGGAGATAAAATCGGAGAGGTGAGTGTGACCTGAGCTGCAACGTGCTGCCCTGGAGTAAAGATTAGACCGTGGAGGACTCCCCTAGTGGTCCAGTGGCTAAGAGTCTGCCTGCCAATGCAGGGGACAAGGGTTTGATCACTGCCCTGGAGTAAAGATTAGACCGTGGAGGACTCCCCTAGTGGTTCAGTGGTTAAGAATCTGCCTGCCAATGCAGGGGACACGGGTTCGATCCCTGGGTCGGGAAGATCCCACAATGCTGAGGGGCAGTTGAGACCATGCACCCTGCACCCAGTGACAGGGACAGCCAGGGCAATGAGAAGGCCAGGCACCGCAGCTGGAGAGCAGCCCCCGTTC
>SJYF01000270.1:2613202-2630504 GCA_006410515.1 Procapra przewalskii | reverse complement strand
CCGACTCGATCATCAGAGTGCCTGGCTGGGCTGCCTGTGTTACACAGCAACTTCTCACCAGCTATCTACTTGCACAGGGTAGCGTATGTCTTTGCGACCTTCTCCATTCATCCCACTCTCTCCTTCCCCAACTCTGTTCACAAGTCTGTTCTTTAAGTCTCCATTCCTTCCCTGTAAATGTTATTTTTGAGTTCTATCAACACACTTAGATTACATCAATTATCTATGATATCTTAGGTTATAAGTAATAATAAATAACAACAGATTACACATATTATTTTCTAAACATCCTAAGCTTAAGATATACTAAATATATAATTTTGGGGAAGTCTAAGTTTATATGAAGGAATAGAAAAGACCAGTGCTTTATGGTATTCTGTAAAATGCACGGTAGCTTCCAATCAGCTCCATGAACTGTGAACTGACCTCTAAATTGTCCCCAATCTTTTTTGTACGTGGGGGGTGAAGTTGTATTTGTTAGGGTCACAGCTAAGCTGCTACAGCAAACAGACTCTAGAGTGGCCTGCTGCTGCTGCTGCTGCTGCTGCTGCTGCTGAGCCAATTCAGGCGTGTCCGACTCTGTGCGACCCCAGAGACGGCAGCCCACCAGGCTCCCCCGTCCCTGGGATTCTCCAGGCAAGAACACTGGAGTGGTTGCCATTTCCTTCTCCAGTGCATGAAAGTGAAAAGGGAAAGTGAAATCACTCAGTCATGTCCGACTCTGTGCGACCCCATAGACGGCAGTCCACCAGCCTCCTCTGTCCATGGGATTCTCCAGGCACGAGCCCTGGAGTGGGTGCCATTGCCTTCTGCGCTAGAGGGGCCTAAACATGATGCAATTCATTTCTCTTAAAAACAGATCAGACAGGGCTCCCCTGGAGGCACTGCGGCCAAGCATCCGCCGGCAAAGGCAGGGGACGCGTGTCCAGTCGCTGAGCTGGGAAGATCCCACAGGCCCCGGAGCACCTAACCTGTGCGCCACAGCTCCAGAGCCCACGCCTGCAGCCCGTGTGGCGAGGACACAAGCGCGTGCCCTGGAGCCCGGGCTCCACGAGCAGCCCCGCGGCGAGAAGCGCGCGCCGGTCAGCAGCCCCCGCTGGCCTCAGCTGAAGAGAAGCCCGCACAGCACGGGAGGCCCAGCGCAGCCGACAATGGAGACATAAATAAAATTATGAGAGAAGCAGACGGGTGGGGCAGGCAGGGCTGATGAGGTGACTCTGCTATGGATAGTACTGAGCTCCCTGTTCCTCCGCCGTCCCCTGGGGGGTCATCATCTGCTTAATCAAAGCTGGGCTGCTACTCTTAGAAAGAGGAAGGAGCCATCCTTTAAAATGAGGAGCTTAAGATGGAGATGACTCGGAAAACTTGCACATCACTTCCTTTCATAAGCTACTAGTCTGAACTGAATCACGGCCAAGTCCAGGTGCAAGGCCCGGAAATGGAGGCTCAGTCTGCCCAGGAAGAGGCAGAGGAGGGATTTGGTGAAAGAAATAGTGATCAGCTAGAGAGCTTTTTTAAATTAAAAAAACCTGTAACAATGGAATTATATCATAATCCCATAACACAGCTGCTGACATCTCTCCATGGTTCCTTTCACATTTGATATGTACACATCTTTTTGCAAAGTTGTGAAAATAGTGTCTACACAATTTTACACTCTACCGGAATAGAACAACACAATTAAAATAAATGATATACTATTTTTCATCTGAAACGTAGGCGAAGATTTTTCTTAAACCACGGTAGCCAACAATGGGGAATCAGGGGAGAAAGAGTCACACTCTCAAATGTTACTGATGAGAATGTGAATGTGTGCAGTTTTTCTGGAGGGCAGTTTGGTGATCCATCTCAAAGGCTATTCACATTTAAGGAGGAAAATTCAGAGATGCGGATATAGATTTCCGTGGGTAAACAAAAAAGTCCTCCTGAACAGCACAGGGAACTGTACTCAAATATCTTGGGANNNNTCTTGGGATAACCCATAAGAGAAAAGAATACAAAAAAGAATATATGTGTGTATAACTTAATCACTATGCTGTACAGCAGCAATTAACAGAATTGTAAGTCAACTGTGCTTCAATAAAAAATTAATTTAAAAAAGCTATGAGATATCTAAAAAAATCATGCTTTTGTAGAACATTAATAATATGAAAATTCAGGTAATATAGCAACACTGAGAGAAACACATTGCAAAAGAGTGTATACAGTCTGTGTTGATGAAAATAACAAATAAATAATCTATAATAGAAGAGTTTTACTTGAGCCAAAGCGAGGAGTATAGCCTGGAAGACCATCTCTCAGATTACTCTGAGGCATTGCGCTAGAGAAACATGGTTGTCAGCAGTTTTTTGTCAAAACTAAAGAACATCAGACACGTCAGGGAAATATTTCTCTCAAGGTTTCAAAACAAGCAGATCAACACACACACAGTGACTCAGAATGGTCTTGGCACCTGGGAAGGGAGTCTTATCATCAAAGAAGGCCCAGCACTGGTGTCCCAGGAAGAGGCATTTAGTCTTTTATTTTGAAAGTGACATTCTTTCCTTCTGGCCAATGTGCCCTTTTCTTTAATAATTAAAGCAGATGTACAACATATATTTGATAGGCCACCTATAGGCTCTTTCAGTTAGCATAAAATTCAAGTTAACTCATGTAGAAACCAGAATTATTTCCCCACAGTGCAATATGTGACAATTTCTTTTAGTATCTAATTCCAATTTTTTTTTCACTTAAAATTACCCAGAGATATAAAAAAGGGCTTGAAGAATATTCACCAAAATGTTAACAGTGTTTCTTGTGGGTGAGTGGTGTAAGCTGTGATTTTCACATCTTTATTTCTTCTCTTTCGTATTTTTCAAATTTTTGCAATGAATGTATGTTATGTGGGGCTTCCCGGGGGGTGCTAGTGGTAAAGAACCTGATTGCCAATTTAAGAGGCATAAGAGATGTGGGTTCGATCCCTGGGTCGGGAAAATCCCCTGGAAGAGGAAATGGCAACCCACTCCAGTGTTCTTGCCTGGAGAATCCCATGGACAGAGGAGCCTGGCGGGCTACGGTCCATAGGGTTGCAAAGAGTCAGACAGCACTGAAGTGACTCAGCACACATGCACGTATGTCGTGTCTAATTAAGGTGTTACTTAAAACACTGAGTCAGATGTTGTTGTTCGGTCTGACTCTTGGCAACGGCATGGACTGCAGCACTCCAGGCTTCCCTGTCCTTTACCATCTTCTCAAATTTGCTAAAATTCATGTTCATGGAGTCTGTGATGCTATCTAACCGTCTCATCCTCTGCCACTCTCTTCTCCTTTTGCCCTCAGTCTCTCCCAGCATCGGGGTCTTCTCCAATGAGTCGGTTCTTAGCCTCAGGTGGCCAAAAGTGCAGGAGCTTCGGCTTCAGCATCAGTCCTTCCAGTGAATATTCAGGGTTGATTTCCTTTAGGATTGACAGGTTTGATCCCTTGCAGTCCAAGGGACTCTCAAGAATCTTCTCCAAGCGCCACAATTGGCAAGCATCAGTTCTTAGCCAATCCTAACACATCAGAGCAGGATGGGTCCTCAGCAACAACTCCCTCCCATTTCAAAAACAATTTGATCTCTAACAACTTATGCCATGTTGAGGTGACTACAAAACAATGATTCTGGAGGACTCAAAATAACATGAAACACTACGCCCCCAACACCCCCCGCCCCACTGCAAACTTCCAGCCCAACCAGTGCTGACAGGGAAATATGCGCTGGGAAGACCAACACTGACATTTGGCAGAGATGCGAGATGAGAGCTTCATTCGTCCCTTTAAAAACTGTTGGTCAAGACTTTCCAGGTGGCCCAGTGGTTAAGACTCCACGCTCCCAATGCAGGAGGCCTGAGTTCGATTCCTGGTCAGGGAATGGGATCCCGCATGCTGCAACTCAAAGACGCCACAAGCTGAGCCCCAGCACAGCCAAATAAATCAATACATATTTAAAAATAGAGCAAAGAGCTATTGTGAGTACCTGCTATGACATTTTCAACACGCCCATCACTGGAGCCTGGCAGGCTGCAGTCATCAATAGGGATTACTAGTAATCAGTAGGGAACAGATAGGGCGCTTCCTCTTCTGGTCTCACAGTGTTTAAAGACCACTAATTGATGCTTTTGAACTGTGGTGTTGGAGAAGACTCTTGAGAGTCCCTTGGACTGCAAGGAGATCCAACCAGTCCCTTCTGAAGGAGATCAGCCCTGGGATTTCTTTAGAAGGAATGATGCTAAAGCTGAAACTCCAGTACTTTGGCCACCTCATGCAAAGAATTGACTCATTGGGAAAGACTCTGATGCTGGGAGGGATTGAGGGCAGCAGGAGAAGGGAACGACAGAGGATGAGAAGGCTGGGTGGCATTACTGACTCTATGGACTTGAGTCTGAGTGAACTCCGGGAGTTGGTGATGGACAGGGAGGCCTGGCGTGCTGCAATTCATGGGGTCACAAAGAGTCGGACACGACTGAGTGACTGAACTGAACTGAATTATTGCTGAGAGTCTGTTATACACTGTACATTTTCATAGCCACCGGTCTGCCATGTTATTGCAATAGTAATAACCCCCACTTAATGAGTTAGGTCCCAACAGCTATGCTTGGTAACTAGGCACAATTTATAATCTTACTGCAATACTAAGAGACAGCTATGGCTAACCCCATTTTATAGATGAGACAGCTGAGAATCAGAGAGGTTAAGAGAACTTCCCAAGATTACACAGATAATTAGTAGCAGAGCTGCTTTCCAATGCATGTCTCTCTGCCCTTAAGCCTAGAGTCCTGTATCCTACTTAGAGCTTCACCTTCCAA
The DNA here is from genome assembly GCA_006410515.1 of Procapra przewalskii. Taxonomy (NCBI): domain Eukaryota; kingdom Metazoa; phylum Chordata; class Mammalia; order Artiodactyla; family Bovidae; genus Procapra; species Procapra przewalskii. The sequence continues at coordinate 2,625,681 of SJYF01000270.1, read as the reverse complement.
CACCCATTCATTCCAAAGCCTAAATAAAAGCCCAGGACTAAGTTTGTACCTAACCAGACTTACTGAATTTAATGGGATGAGGCGCAGGAGTCTTCTGTTGCTTTTTTTTTTTAAATCAGTTGTCAGGTTTATCTTGAAATTAGTTGTCAGAATCTTCTGTTCTTAATAAGATCTTTATATACTTTGTAACTGAATGTGCGTTCAGTCATGTTCAACTCATTGCAACCTCATGGACTGTACAGCCCTCCAGCCTCCTCTGTCTGTGGAATTTTCCATGCAAGAATACTGGAGTGGGTTGCCATTTCCTACTGTAGGGGCCCTTCCCAATCCAGGAATCGAACCCGTGTCTCCTGCATTTGCAGGCAGATTCTTTATCACTGCACCACCTGGCTGCTGCTGCTGCTGCTGCTGCTGCTGCTGCTGCTGCTAAGTCGCATCAGTCATGTCTGACTCTGTGCGACCCCATAGACGGCAGCCCACCAGGCTCCCCCGTCCCTAGGATTCTCTAGGCAAGAACACTGGAGTGGGCTGCCATTTCCTTCTCCAATGCATGAAAATGAAGTCCACCACCTGGTAAGGCTGTATATACTTTTTATCTATGCCAAAGTTTAGGGCCCCTGCCTGGAAACCTATGCTTCCAGCCTGGAAACCTATGTTTCAACCTTCTAAGGAAAGGAACTATCCCCATGCCCTAGTGGCTCAGACGGTAAAGAACCGGCCTGTAAGGCAGGAGACCTGGGTTCGATCCCTGGGTAGGGAAGGTCCCCTGGAGAAGGAAATGGCAAACCACCCCAGTATTCTTGCCTGGAGAATTCCACAAAGGAGCCGGGCAGGCCACAGTCCATGGGGCGGCAAAGAGTCAGACATGACTGAGCAACTAGCCCTTTCACTTTCAAGTGCCAAAAAGAAAAAAAAATTGCCTATGAGGAGTTCAAGGACAATGGGGACTGGACATGGGAGTCAGGGGCTTCCCAGGTGGCTCAGCGGCAAAGAACGTGCCTGCCAGTCAGTGCAGGAGATGGGAGAGACTCAGTTTCGATCCCTAGGTGGGGACGATCCCCTGGAGGAGGGCATGGCAACTCACTCCAGTATTCTTGCCTGGAGAACTCCCTGGACAGAGGAGCCTGGCAGGCCACAGTCCATGGGGTCACAGAAAGAGTCAGACATGACTGAAGTGACTTAGCACACATCCATGGGGGGTTAGGGGTCACAGAAAGAGTCGGACACGACTGAAGTGACTTAGCACGCGTGCATGGGGGTTTAGGGGACAGAGAAATCATAAAGCTGTCTAGAAAAGTGAAATTTGAGAAGAGCCCTAAGTCCTGAGAAGAAGCAGAAACCATACGGATCTGGAAAGTGTGTTTTGGGCAAATGGAACCATCATTACAGACTCCAAAGGATGAAAAACCCGGGTACCCTCAGAACACAGCCTGGAGGCCAGTGGAATTGGTTGATTTTAGCTTGTGTAGAATGCTTTGTGTTTACGTTTCCCCATCACTCAGAACAGGGTGATGTCAGTCAATCACATTCACAAAATATTAACTCCAATGGATATCCTTCCCAAGAATTTGTCAAAAGATGTCTAAAAGCTCTTTGTTTTCCTGGCTTCTGCATCAGCAAACTCCTTTCCACTCCTCCATAGTTCTTATTACCTGTAGTGTTCTCTGATGGTGTTCAGAACGTGATTTTCAAATCTGGACTAACCCGCTCCAAGAATGTTAAGTGGTATTTGCTGTCGTTTTTCTTGTCACCGAGTCACGTCCCACTCTTTGCGACCCCACGGTCGATAGCCTGCCAGGCTCCTCTGTCCTCTGGCTTCAAATCAGATCAAATAAAGGTGGGGTCCCTATTAAGGCCGTAAACTCACGCTAGGTTTTCTCTTTCTCTCTCTCAAAATCCATTCTGGAGAAATCATTTAAACAAAATGGAAAGACGGAGTTGAGGAACTTATAAGAAGAAGGCTGAGGGGAGACAGAGTCTGCCTGGGCCTGGTGTGAGTAGCCGGGCGTGCGGAGTGGGCACCTGCAGCCTGGAGGAAAGGCTGACGCGGGGAGCAGAGAAAGGACAAACTGGAGGAAGGCCTTCGAGGTTGAATATTGCCTCCCTTGGGGGTCGTCCTGGGATAAACACTGCCTGCCCCTCCCATTGGGGACCAGCAGCACAGGCAGCCTAGCAGGACAGCAGAAAGCCTCAGCGAGGAGACACTGGAACCAGAGATTACAGGTCCCAGAGAGACTGCCTCACCCAGCCTTACTAGGTAAGGACAAATCCCAACCAGAGAATTAACCCCACCCAGAGGCAGGATTAGATCAGGGGGTTCTGTGATCTGAGGCTCGTCCCCTCCTCTCTCCTTAAACCCCAAGGGACAGACACAGACTGGAGCCTGCTCTTCAGCCTTTCCCCCAAAAGCACTGCTGTACAAAGGAGCTGCTGCCCCCAGGGACCGGGAGCTTCTAGACCAAACTAATGAGCCACCTGAGAAACGCAGGCTCCATCAAAGGGGGACAAACATCCATCACCCGAAGAGAGATGACTGGAAGAGGCTGGCCAAGAATGAGCCTGGTAAATATACTTAGGAAAACAAGGCATGTGAAAGCATAAAGCAAAAACAGGAAATGATTTTTTACAACTCTAATGATGTATAATCAACATACACACGTGTTGAAAGTATTCCATTTGATGACCTTTGACATAAATACATAACTGTGAAACCATCACTGTAGACTTAAGATAATAAAGATCTCCAGTCCCTCCCCTCAGAGTTTCCTCCTGCCCCCTGTGGTCCATTCCTCCCTCTGCTTCCATCCCCAGACAACTGCTGATCAGCTTTCTGTCTTTCCAGGTTAGTTTTCCATAGAGAATTTTGCGTAAATAGAATCGCAGAGTTTACAATCTTTTTGTGTTCTGCTTGTTTCACTCAGCATAATAATCCTGAAGTTCATCCATGTTATTACGTGTTGATAGTTTTTCCTTTTTAGGACTGGGCAGTATTCCACCATGTGGATATACCTCGATTTGTTTACCCATCTAAAGACAGTAACATACACTGGTGACTGCTAAGTCGCTTCAGTCGTGTCCGACTCTGTATGAACCCATAGACGGCAGCCCACCAGGCTCTACTGTCCCTGGGATTCTCCAGGCAAGAATGCTGGAGTGGGTTGCCATTTCCTTCTGCAAGGCATGGGAGTGAAAAAAGAAAGTGAAGTTGCTTAGTCACATCCGACCCTTTGTGACCCCATGGACTGCAGCCCACCAGGCTCCTCTGTCCATGGGATTTTCCAGGCAAGAGTACTGGAGTGGGGTGCCATTGCCTTCTCCTACATCCTCCATTTAGAGAGCCCTGGCCTTCCTGCCTGATACCCTCTCATTCCTCCCTTTTCTTTTAGGAGAATTATGTTGCCTAGGGAAAGGGGCGTTTACCCATTTAAAGACAGTAAAATACACTGGTGAAGATAATCCTAAAACTTTGGCGCCTTGAGCCCACTTCTAAATCACTAATCAAGATTGTCCATGCCTGTGACTTCTCACGGAAAATCCTTCTCTGTTATCGAGAGCACTGTTCTTGCAGCATTTCTTTTTTTCTTAAATTAATAAAAGAGTTAAACGCCTTTACTACTGAGCTCTAAAATCAGATTTGCAATTATATGTGATTCTAACTTACTGTTTTGGTCCTTTTTCTTATGATGGTAAAATGTACATAAGACAATTTGCCATTTTAACCACCTTACATTATAAAGTTTGGTGGCATTAATCACATTTGCAGTGTTGTATAACCATTACCATTACCCAGTTCCCAAATTTTTTCCTCACCCCCAATAGAAACTCTTATCCATTAAGCAACAGTTTCTCATTTTCTCCACGCCCCCAGCTTCTAGTGAACTCTAACCTACTTTCTGTCTCTATGAATTTGCTTCTTCTGGATATTTCATATCAGTTCAGTTGCTCAGTCGTGTCCAACTCTTTGCGACCCCATGAATTGCAGCACACCAGGCCTCCCTGTCCATCACCATCTCCCGGAGTTCACTCAAATCCATGTACATCGAGTCAGTGATGCCATCCAGCCATCTCATCCTCGGTTGTCCCCTTCTCCTCCTGACCCCAATCCCTCCCAGCATCAGGGTCTTTCCCAATGAGTCAACTCTTCGCATGAGGTGGCCAAAGTACTGGAGTTTCAGCTTTAGCATCATTTCCTCCAAAGAAATCCCAGGGCTGATCTTCTTCAAATGAACTGGTTGGATCTCCTTGCAGTCCAAGGGACTCTCAAGAGTCTTCTCCAACACCACAGTTCAAAAGCATCAATTCTTCGGCGCTCAGCCTTCTTCACAGTCCAACTCTCACATCCATACATGACCACTGGAAAAACCATAGCCTTGACCCTTGTTGGCAAAGTGCTGTGTAATAGTATCTGCCACCTGGGGGCTGGGTTATCCTGCCCGGCTTATGCTTAGGGCTCATGCATGCTGTGGTGTCAGAATCTCACTTTCCTTGCTGAGTATTAGCCCTCGGTCTGTGCATGCCACACTCTGGCACGTATTCCTCTGTTGATGGACTTTCAGGCTGTTTCTGCCTTTTGGCTGCCGTGAATGATACTCAATGAGGACTGGCATACAAGTGTCTGTGTGAGTCTGTTTTCAGCTCTTTTTGGTATTTACAGAAGAGTGACGCAGGACAGGACCATGTGGTCCTTCCCCCCAAGCCCTCTGCCTGTCTTTTGTCTGTGGAAAAATTTAGTCAAGGACAGTGTTTAATCAGAGAAATGAGAATATGTGGAAATAAAGGAAAACAGCCGAGTACTCATGAAGCATAGTCAAGGATCTTTAGTTCCTTCTCAAGGGCTATGCATGATATTCAGAGCCATGTCCTGTGCACTGCCTTATAGATGCTGGAACACCAGGTGGAACGAGTTAACTGCATGATGCCCAGACTACGTTAGACATGAGCTGCCACAATCCCAAGAATTGGCTTCAAAAAAAAAAAAAAAGGTGGGGGGACAAATGGACCCTGGAACTGATGATTAACTTCACCTAGAAGAATCACGGTGATGCTGCTCAGACCATCGATGGTGTCTGAAGATGACCGTCAGGGCTGATGTGCTGTTTCTGCATGCTGTCTCCCCCCCACACCCCCCTGACAACTCCATGTATAAAAGCTCTCACCCCTGCTCGTCGAGGGGACGGGGAGTAGGCCTTTGGACAGATTCTACCTTCCTCCCCAGTTGCCAGCATCTGAAACAAGGCCAACTTTCCTTTCCACCAACCTGGCCTGATTTTTGGCTTTTGAGTAGTAAGCAGCGAGACCCCACACCTTTCAGTAACAAGAGTGGAATCGCTGGGTCATATGGTGGTTCTATGTTTAAATTTTTGAGGACTCACCAAAGTGTTTTTCATAGGTGCTATACCATTTTACATTCCTACCAGCGATGTCTGACGGTCCCAATTTTTCCAGCAGCTTCTCAACACTTGTTATTTCTTCTCTTTTCGATAGTGGCCAAGCTAATGAGCATGCGGTACTGTCTCCCTTTGCTTTTGATTTGCATTTCCCTGATGGCACGCACTCCAGGACTCTTGCCTGGAAAATCCCATGGAGGAGTCTCACAGGCTGAAGTCCATGGGGTTGCTAAGAGTCGGCACAACCAAGCGACTCACTTTCACTTTTCACTTTCATGCATCGGAGAAGGAAATGGCAACCCACTCCAGTGTTCTTGCCTGGAGAATCCCAGGGACGGGGGAGCCTGGTGGGCTGCCGTCTGTGGGGCTGCACAGAGTCGGACACAACTGAAGTGACTTAGCAGCAGCAGCAGCAGCAATGATTAGTGATGTTGAGCTTCTGTTCATGTGCCTATTGGCTATTTGAACAGCTTTGTTTTTGGAAATATCTATTCAAATTCTTTGTCCATTTTCTAATTGGGTTGTTCGAATTTTTGTTGTTGAGCTGTAAATGTTGAGTTTCTATTGTAAACAGAGTTGTTTTCTTCATCTCCTTTTAAGCTTGCTCATTGCTAGTGTGTAGAAACACAACTGATTTTCATGTGTTGACTTTGTATCCTGCGACTGTGAACTCATTTATCAGCATGTACAGGTTTTTTTGGTGAGTGAATTCCTTCGGGTCTCCTAGACATAATCTCTGGATGTAGTCTTCACATTTAGTTCAGATGGCTTTTATCCCATCTTTCTCCCTGACTGTTCCGGCAAGAGCCTCCAGTGCTGTGTTGAGGGGAAGTGCCACGACGCCCCTGTCCTACTCCTGATCTTACAGGAAAAGCTCCCAGTCTTTCACCGTTGAGTATGACGTTAGTCTTGAGGTTTTTTTCAGTTAATTTACGTCTTTTTGATTGTGCAGGACGTTTGCTGCGGCTCTCTCTAGTTGCCACCAGGGGGTGCTGCTCTCTAGTTGCTTTGCCTGGACTTCTCCTTGCCGGGGCTTCTCTTCTTGTGAAGGAAGGGCCTGGGGCGTGGGGGCTTCCAGTAGACGCGGCTCCGGGCTTAGTTGCCCTGAAGCACGTGGGATCTTCCCGGACCAGGGACTGAACCCATGCCCCCTGCATTGGCAGGCGGATTCTTAGCCACTGGACCACCAGGGAAATCCTCAGTTCAGTTCAGTTCAGTTCAGTCACTCAGTCGTGTCCGACTCTTTGTGACCCCATGAATCGCAGCACGCCAGGCCTCCCTGTCCATCCCCAGCTCCAGGAGTTCACTCAGACTCACGTCCATCGAGTAAGTGATGCCACCCAGCCATCTCATCCTCGGTCGTCCCCTTCTCCTCCTGCCCCCAATACCTCCCAGCATCAGAGTCTTTTCCAATGAGTCAACTCTTCGCATGAGGTGGCCAAAGTACTGGAGCTTCAGCTTTAGCATCATTCCTTCCAAAGAAATCCCAGGGTTGCTCTCCTTCAGAATGGACTGGCTGGATCTCCTTGCAGTCCCAGGGCCTCTCAGGAGTCTTCTCCAAGGGAAGTCCTGGCTGTGAGTTTTTCATAAATGCCTATATCATGTTGCAGACACTCCTTTCTATTCCCAGTTTACTGAGTGTTTGGTTGTTGTATTTTTAATTATGAAAGGTTGTTTATCAAATGCTTCTTTCTGTATTGATTGAGATGATCATGTGATTTGTCTCACTTCATTCCATTAGCATTATATATATTGCATTTATTTAATTATGTATGTTGGACCACACAAAACAATCTATATAGATTAAATCTATATCTTTGGAAACTAATAAATTATTAAGTAACGCTTGAGTTTAAAAGGAAATTAAGAGGTACTAAAAATTGACGGATAATTAAAACACAACAGGGTCTCCCTGATCGTCTAGTGGCTGGGAATCCACCTGCCAGTCCAGGGGACTAGGGTTCGATCCCTGGCCCAGGAAGATCCCACATGCTGTGGAGCCACGTGGCCCAGGCACCACAACTGCTGACGCCCTTATGCCAAGATCCCGGGCTCTGCAACAAGAGAAGTCACTGCAAGGAGAAGCCACACACTGTAAGGAAGGGTAGCCCCCACATCACTCCAATCAGAGAAAGCCCGCTCACAGCAACTAGACCCAGGGCAGCCAAAATTAATTACTCAATGTTTTAAAAATATAAATAAAATGAAACACAATAAGTTGAAACTGGACACAGCTAAAGCAATACTTAGACCAACAGAACAGACACAAAGAAACAAGAAAGAATGAAATACTAAGATGCAATAGAGAACAGCTTAGAGAGTATTAACAAAATCCAAAGCTGGTTTATTGAAAAGTTTCTTCAGATAGATAGACCATTATCTAACTGACAAAAAGAGAGAGAGAGAGAGAAAGAGAGAAAAGTTACCCAAAAGCTAAAAAAGAAGCAAAACTGATAAATTATTGTAGACACAGCAGATTTAAAAGATCATAAAAGCGTTGGAAGAGGTGCTGTGCTGAGCTTGGCCGCTAGCTGTGCCGACTCTTTGTGATCCCACGGACTGCAGTCCATCAGGCGACTCTGTCCATGGGGATTCTCCAGACAAGAATACTGGAGTGTGTTGCCATGCCCTCCTCCAGGTTATAAGAGGTATACACTGCTAAATTTGAAAACACAGATGAAACGGATAGAACACTAGAAAAAGTAAAAACTGCTCAGAACAAGCATCTGATAAAGAACTGCGCCACACTGATGATGCTAAACGCTCTCTGCAAACCAGGAACAGAGGCAGATGGCTCCACTGAGTACATCCAGGGCACACATACGGCCTAGGCAGATAAACTCCACTTCTTAAAGGGGGGTATCAAGGAATTCACTGACACATCTTAAAACCATCACGCACAACTGCACAGAAGCAGGCAATTCACAGAAGAGGAAACCTAAAAGCCCAATGGGAGGCAGGTTATGCAGATATTCAACGTCACTGATCATCAGGAAACGAAATAAAGCAGGGACGATGTCACTTCACACCTGCTGTGGTTGCTTTCATTGCTTAGTTACTAAGTCGTGTTCGACTCTTTGAGACCGCATGGACTATAGCCCACCAGGCTCCTCTGTCCATGGGATTTCCCAGGAGAGAGAGAGAGAGAGAGAGAGAAAGAGAGAGAAAAGTTACCCAAAAGCTAAAAAAGAAGCAAAACTGATAAACTATTGTATACACATCAGATTTAAAAGATCATAAAAGCGTTAGAAGAGGTGCTGTGCTGAGCTTGGCCGCCATTTCCTCGGGTTGCCATTTCCTTCTCCAGGGGATCTTCCTGATCCAGGGATTGAACATATGTCTCCTGCTTGGCAGGCTAACTGTTTACCACTGAGCCACCAGGGAAGCCCTTTATACCCCTTAAGCAGGCAACAACAACAACAGAAAAAACTAGAAAAGTTGGTAATGACAAATGTTGAGAAGACTGTGGGAACATAGAAACCCTCACTCATTGCTGGTGGGAGAGGAGACGAGGGTGTAATCTGACAGTATTTAGTCATACGAGGCGTTCACGCCTCCCCCTTGTCCCAGCCCTGGCAGAGAAGCTGATCTGAGCCCTGGGAAGGCAGCCCGGCCCGAGACCCAGCATCCGGGGCGGAGAAAGTTGGGCCAGGGCTGTCCTCGTGACCCGCAACCGCGTTCCACCCCGGCGTGTCCTGGGCTGGACAGCCCTGCCTCCCCAAGGCGCACCTTCGCCTCTTACCTGGACCGCACCATCCCATGATCTCATCCAGGGGCTGGAGGACACATCGAGGAGCACACGCGCCCAGGAAGGCACAACAAATCACTTCCGTGATCCGGGGGCCTCGAGATGGGTCAGAAAGCCTCTGGGTGGCAGGTCAACAGATCCGTGTTCGCGAGCATCCGCTTGGTCTCTGAGCCTCAGCCTTCCAATATTAATGGGCCAGAACACCAGATGACATCTGAGCGGTGTGTGACTCCGTACGAATTCTGCTGACCACACTTTTGACACTCTGGCGCTGAATGTCTGGGGACACAGGCTCCTTTTTCTTGCTCCCCTGTGGGAGAGCTCTAAGCAGTTTTTCCTATGCTAAATCCAAATCTACCTTCCCTAATGTTAAAACTTTAAATAATGTCAAAATAAAATTATAAAGAGCGTGAAGAGAGAAAATAGTTCTGCGCTCAGAATAATGCATTTAGAATGAAGCGATGCATTTGGGATTAAACCCAGCACTTTCTGCCCTTTTCTTTGCCATCTCTGAGGCCTGCTCTGCAGAGCCACAGAGCTGACTGGCCTCTCTCCCCCGCATTTAATTTTGTCTTTTAAGATAGCGCATTGCTACTGCTATCTCTTTCTTAGGAGTGTGCCTCCCGCGGGAGGATTCAGCGCAGCTGAAGGAGCTGTCCGAGCATCCTCATCTGCGAAACCAGTCGTCACGCCTTCATCCACTTCCACTTTCAGTTTCCACGGCAGCCCCCCAGTCTCACGCTTACGGGTGCCTCCCCCTCGGCTCCCTTTCCCTTCTGTGTTTCTATACTGCTTTTTGTTTTTTTATTTTTAACTTCTTTACTATCTGCTGGGTATATATATGGAAGGGGAGAAGATAAAAGCAAGACGAACCTGCCATCGTTTTAAGCAGAAGCCCCATGACAGAGCTTCTTGGAATAGAACTTTACTGAAAAAAAATTAGCCATTTACATCATTTTGGGTCAGTTGTTGATTCTCAGTCATTACATCCGAAACTGTGTTTAAATATCTCTTGCCCTTGCTGAATATGTACATGTGAATTATTCTCCAATCTTGTTAACATTAAAACTAGAAACTTGAATCGGCTTACTGATGAAGAATTTATCTTCATCTTAAAAAAAAACGAAAATGGAACTGAACATTCCTTTAGTATTATCTGATCGAAACAATTTCTTCTCTTAAGGAACTGATTTTCAGATATGCGTTTTTGGTAAGTGATTTGTTATTACTCGCCTTCCACTGGGATTTAAAGTCTGTAGTTTAAGAAATGAATAGCCCTATTTGAGCCCTACTGTAGTTCTTTTGGGCTTCCCAGGGAGCACAGTAGTCAAGAATCTGCCTGCCAGTGCAGGAGACGCAGGAGACGAGGGTTCAATTCCTAGGCGGGGAAGGTCCTCTGGAGGAGGAAATGCCACCCACTCCAGCACCACTGCCTGGAAAATTCCGTGGACAGGGGAGCCTGGCGGCTGAAGTCCATGTGGTTGCAAAGAGTAGACACGACTGAGCGTACACGCTGATTTCCTTATTTCTAACTTCGCGATTTGCCAAAAATCAGAGATCATTTAACTTCCTCCAGGCTAGACTTTTTAAATTCTTTTAAAATAAGGAATGGGGTGGAAATATCAGGACCCCAAGACATTAGAGAGTTCGAGCGTTTTCTATTGCTTTTTTTTTTTGCCTCACAGTGAGGCACGTGGGATCTTAGCTCCCCCGCCAGAGATGGAGCCCATGACCCTTAAGCGGGCGCAAAGGGTCCTAACCACTGGGCTGCCAGGCAGGCCCCAGGAGTTTTCTATTACTTTTTATTCTCTACCCAAAAAAAGTGCTTTACAAGAGTCAGATATTATTTCACTGGGCTCAGCCCTCCCTTGGGAGAGGCTTTTTCCTCCATATTATAGCAGACCTTTGATCAATTTGGAGGAGAGAGTCAGTTTTGTCAAACAGCTTCAGAACTAGGGGGAAGGGTCCTGGCCCTATTTATAACATCAGACACAGAAGCAGAATCTTGTTCAATCAAGATTCCTTTATTTCATTTCTGGCAGGTTAAATAGGCAAGTTGTTCTCTGCTGTTTAGTCACAACTTTAAACAGTAGGCAGCCACAATTTGGGGGTTAAAATTTCTCACAGAAACTGCAAATGCTGCATGGCTCATTTATTGCGATGACATAAAACAGATCTGAGAAAGGTCCATGTGTATTTTTTACTTCTGGATTACAACTTTCTTTTCTTTTAATTAAGTATGGTTAATTTACAATGTTGGGTTAGCTTCAGATATATGGCAAAGTGATTCTCTCTCTCACACACACACAAACACGTGTTTTTTTCCAGATTCTTCTGCCTTAGAGGTTTTTACAAGACACTGAATCATGGTGTGCACCTTTTTAAACTCTTTTTTTTACTTTGACCTTGCATTTCCCGTTATTCTTCATAGCACTATTTGATAGCTGTGTATTATTCCAGTGTATGATAAGAGAAATTTTGTGCAAAATTAAAGGTATTTATAAAACAATAGAGAAGAGCTTATGTAGTCTGCCTGCTGATGTCCATGAAATGCCTTATAGTAACTGAATGTAAAGTAGAAGGCAATTCTAGTTTTAGAACTCACTCAGAGTGGCTGTGACTTTAAGCGCAAGAAAGTCCTTGCTGTGTCAGTCACTCAGGGGTGTCCGACTCTTTGCAACCCCATGGACTATAACCCACCAGGCTCCTGGATCCACGGAACTCTCCAGGCAAGAATACTGGAGTGAGTAGCCATCCCTTCTGCAGGGGATCTTCCCGACCCAGGGACTGAACCCAGGTCTCCTGCATTGCAGGCAGATTCTTCACCGTCTGAGCCACCAGGGAGTCTAATTCAATTTCATTCAACGGCACAGAATTCTGTTCTACTCATCACCAGATGCTATTCTCAAGAGTTCCACCAGGTGGCAGGACGGGGCCAGAGGATAGCTAACAGCCACGGTTCTCAACCTTTGCAGGCAGGGGAGCCACCTGCTCAACTTCAGCCTCAGCGTTTCTGATTCATTAGTCTGGAGTGTGGCCCCCAAATCTGCATTTTTACCAAGTTCCCAGGTAATACGAATGTGCTGGAAGGATATCACACATGTTGGGAACACAGAATCAATGTAGACCAATCCCGGGCCCGTTCTCCCAGACGTCTGTGCATCCAGCCCCTCCGTAGCTTATGCCAGTTCTAGGCCATATGGGCACAGAGAAGGGTAAGACACTTCCCGTTGGCAGGGCACAGTCTTATGGTGGAGAACAAACGAAACTGAGGCGGCGACGCCTTGTGCTTTCAGCGGAGGTTGGCACAATATTCTAAGTGCTCTTGTGTTTCTAGTTCCCGC
>SJYF01000270.1:2584952-2613184 GCA_006410515.1 Procapra przewalskii | reverse complement strand
GGCATTCCCCGCAGTCCAGCGGTTAGGACTCGAGCTTTCATTGCAGTGGCCCGTGTTCAATCCCTGGTTGGGGAACTAAGATCCCACAAGCCGAGCAGCACAGCCAGAAAAAAAAAGAGAGACAGAGTTCAAGCTTTGTGCCCTTAAAGCTTGAATGATCAACCAGCTCAAGTCACCTCACATAGCTAAATCTGCTGAACGAGCAAAACTCAGGACTGTCTGCTCTCCTGCGAAACCTCACAGGTGGAAATTTTCCTCTGAACTCACAGAGGCCTGAAATAAAAAAGCACGCCTGACCACCGCTCCCTGACTCTGCATCACTGAGTAAAGCACGAGGCCAACTGTGCCCTTGGAGTCTGCGCTCGGCACGCTTGGCTGCCTTCTGAATTAGCTCCTTATTGTAAATTTCAACACATTACTTTGGGGAAACATTTTTTTGATTCATAATTGCCCACATTTTCCTATAAATACTATTAATCACCTGTTACACAACTTCAACAGGAAAAGTTTAAAAAGTCAGTGCTGGGACTCCCCTGGTTGCCCAGTGGTTGGGACAGCTCACTCACAACGCAGAGGGCCCGGCCCGGCCCCGCCTCGGGGGCCTGAGCTCCCCCACGCTGCACGGTGTGCTCAGAGAGACGCTCCCGTGTCCTGTGCTGGCGGCAGGCTGACGGCCCGCCCTCCTCTGAAGTACGGGGACCAGAGCTGCTCTGACAGGCAGTGCGCAATTCGTGACACAGCATGTTAAAAAAGCCCGCTCCAGGACTCTTGCCTGGAAAATTCCATGGATGGAGGAGCCTGGGAGGCTGCCATCCAAGGGATCACAAAGAGGCAGGCATGACTGAGCAACTTCGTTGGGTCACTGGATGTTAATTACTGGGATATAAACAGTGATCATTGAAAGGTTCACTTGACATCAGTCCTTTTTATGGACAGAACATTTCAATGCATGTCTTGGGTTGGATTCTTACTTCTCAATTAGTGATGCCTTGATCAGTGAAACTTTATTTGTGACTATAACTCATCTCAATGTTTCTAAAGTCTTTAAAATGTAAAAAAAAAAAAATAGATGGGTAAAAGAGGAAAACAGAGTTCAGAAGAAATACAAATAAGCACGCATAGAAATATCTGGGGACTTTCCTGGCGGTCCAGGAAGACTCTGTCTCTCAATGCAGCTGGCGTGGGTTTGGGCCCTGGTTGATGAGCTAAGACCCCACGTGCCTCATGGTCAAGAAAACAGAACGTAAACAACAGAAGCAGTATTGTACAAAATTCAATAAAGACTTATCTCCACATGTTAAAGAAACGACAAAATTAAAGTGACCTTGAGATGCCTTCTCTATCCCTGAATTGGCCAAAGTTTAAAATAACTACTCAAAACTGACAATGCTGTGTTGAAACATGTACACTCAACACGGCGAGGTGACAGTGCCCTTTAACCCAGGGGGAAAGCATACGACAGACGCAAAGCAAAGCCACAGAACTGCTATTTCCAGAGACAGAGGAGGCTTCTGGGGAGCCGGAAACACTCTTCCTTGACTTGGAGAGCGGCTAGACAGCTGTTCCCTCTACAATGACTCAACAAACGGGGTGTTTTATGCTCTCTTCCATGTCTTTAACAACAATAAAAAAAAGTTAAAAGTTTCCTTTGCTTTCACCAATAAGTCATCTATTAGCAACTCGTTCTAAGGAAATCATGCACAAAGACATTCTCTGTAAAATTATCTAAAAAGCAAAACTGAAAAAGACCTAATTATCCACCCAAACAGGAATGGTTTAGCAAATTATATGTAATAAAGGAATATTACAAAGTATTACGGTAATTGCAAAGACTTAGACCACAATTCTGACAGCACAATACGAAAGAATGACTTGTCATTACATAAATCTACATATCTATGCGTAAGGACTAAAGAGAAAAGGTCATTATGATAAATGAGTCTGAGTAATTTTCTCGAAAAGTTTCTGTTGTTGGATGAGCTTTGCTACAGAGAAAAGAACACGTTGTTAAAATGCAAAGGAGGAGCATCACACCGGCAAGGACTCCCCACGTCTCGCCAAAGAGGGGTCCTCAGACGCCCGGCTCTGCTGTACTCAGAGCACTTCAGGTGTTTACAGAGTATGTCAGAACCACGCAGGCTACGTTCACAGCAGCACTGTTCACAACAGCCTAATGTCCACTGACAGACGAAAGGATAAAGATGTGGCAGACATCCACACGGAACACTACACAGCCACTCGAAATGCAGCCTTTATTTTAGCAACTGCAGCAACATGAACGGGCCTAGAGATTATCCCACTAAGCGCAGTCAGAGAAAGACAAGCGCCCTCTGACATCACTTAAATGGCAAATCTAAAATACGATACAAAAGACCTTATGTATGAGACAGAAATAGACTCTTAAAGAGAACACACTCATGGCTGCCAGGGGAGGGGAGGGGGGGAAGGAAGTGTCCCGGGTTTGGGGGAGTAGATGCCAAGCATTATATATAGAGGAGATACACAACAAGGTCTTACTGCAGAGCACAGGACACTGTATTCAACATCCTGTGATAAACTGCAAGGGAAGAGTATGGAGAAATGTGTAACTGAGTCACGTTTCTGTACAGCAGAAATCAGTGCAACACTGTCAACCAACTACACATTAATAATGAATGAAAAAGAACACGGCAGAGCAGGGAAGCCTGAAAGGGGAGGGCTGTGTGTAACTGCTCTTTCACTTTGCTTCAGTGCTCCTACATCAACTTATCTTTCCTTCATAGCACACAGCCCCTGAGATAATGCATGAAATTTATTAAAACATTAAGTCTGTATTGAGCATCACGTAAGAACTCAATCTTAAATTGTTGCTGGAGAGCCAAAGCATTCACCTAAATTTTTAAAAGTGTACAGATCAAGGGTAAAAGCTAATGGTTTGCCAACTGCAAAAGGTATTACGTGATGAATTGCCAAATGAGCTGCACAGCTAAGGACTAGGGGACAAAACACCAAGTCAGGCCAGGAGGGTGGGTGGTGGTCAGCAGCCCACCACAGTGGGAGGCCAGCGGGGCCCTCCAGGCTGGCCCGAGGACAGGCAGAAGTGGCACAGAGGGCTTCCCCATGAGGACGCGGGGAGGCCCAAGGTGCAAAGACAGGAGAAGAAAATGCAAGGACTGTTTGAAGAGATAAGTTGGGACTCAGACTACATTGATGGACCTAGACACCTCTGGTTGACAACGGGGAGTCTCACTAAGGTTGTTGGACGGAATTACCCAGGAGGCTCAGTGGTAAAGAATTTGTCTGCCAACATGGAACACCCAGGTTCGATCCCTGGACGGGGAAGACTCCAGTATTCATGTCTGGAGAATTCCACGGACAGGAGCCTGGTGGTGGTGGAGGGCGTCCTGCAAGAGCAGTGGGACGTGACTTAGCGACTGTACAAGGCTGCTGGACAGAGGAGACACGGGCTCCAAGTAGTGGTGGGGGGAGACGCCCCAGCTGCAGAGTCCATGGTGGCTCGGGAGGGGCACACGAGCCATGAGGGGGCTGGGCAGTGGTCCAGGTCCGGACTGAAGAAACCCAAGCAGGGACAGAATGGGAAGAGAAAAAAGAAAAGGTAGGAGAAAACCGTGTCTGTGAATGCTGAACAGCAGGCCTCATTCTCATCACTTACTACTCCTGTAAGCAACCAGTCACCCTTTCAAGCCTCAACTTCTCACCTGTGAAGCAGAAGGGCCCCGCACGGCCCTGCTGGGGAGCAAAGGCACAGGGCCATGTATGATGACGAGCCCTACGCAGCTGCATTGAGCAGAAAAGATGAACAGACTTGGGGATGCACTGATCCTCAAGTGGGTTCAGAGGAGCCAGAGCGGATTCCAAGGTCTGGACTCTGCATCAAGACATTCGCCTCCCCATTTCCGTCTATTCACGAAGGTCGCCGAACTCCTTCCCTGTATTTTGCTTTATTTCCACTCTTGGGCCTTGTTGAGATCATTATGTTAGACTGCCATTCTAGAACATATGGAAACCTTAGAACACAGCTGCTTTAGATCATTCGAGGAACGGTTCATTTCAAACACACTTGCTTTTGAAAAGCTTCCTTGAAATTGGCTGGCGGGAGTGAGGGACAAGAAAGTAGTCTTCATTGCAGAACGTAAATTTTTAAGGAAACGTAGCTTTATTTCTTTCAAGTACAAACAGTAACTTGGGCTTGGCAAACTGATCAAAGGAACCTGCTTTCACGTATGGAGATAAATGATTTCTAGTTAGCACAATCACTCACGGGTGGAAGAATGCTTCTGTGACACATGAAAATAACTTCTCATCTTAGAGAGACATGTTGCTCCAGTCACTCCACTATTTGCTTAAGCAATCCCTTCTCCCCCGCCCACCACCCCAGACAGTGCCAGAATAAACTTCACCTCACTCCCCCGAGACCATAACACACATCAAATCAGTGAAGCAGAAGTTCCACGCTGACATCAGTGTTGGACTGGCGAGAACAGCCTGTTTCCACCTGAGCGTTCTCATCAAGAGAACTAAGTCTAAATGAATGAAATGTGTCTGTTCACAATGTCAGTATATGGACCTCAACAGCACTGAGCTTCCATCATCTGAGTTAATAATTTGCCAGGTTTGAATATGCAAACACACACTTTTGAGTACATTCATGAAGAGAAGAAGTTAGCTGGATTTCTTAAGCTGCAGTCATTAAGTATGTTCACACCAGTCAAGACCGTAACGCAAGTTCTAGGCAACTGGGAGAGATTGGAAACACACTGAAAACGACCTGATAGCAAACCCCCTTTTGCACTGAGTGTGGCCACAGCCCGATCAGGCTGAAGGGGGCGGTGCAAAGACCCCCAGTAGTCCATGTGATGGCCCGCCCTGAAATTCAGCCTCCTAGAGCACAAGGAGCTGAGATGGGGACACAAAGGCGGCTGGCAGGCACTTCCGTCAAGAGTGATAACCTGTGCCCTGTCAGACACTCTGTCTAGGGGCTGCAGAGTTCTCAGGAGGGTCTTGGTCATCTTAAACATCTTGGCAAGCACCAGCACAAGCAGGTAGGAAGGCTGTGTGCAGGGGACGGACCTGGGGACCCTCCCCTGTGCCGACAACCCCATGGGCTGAAGGCGAAGGGGAGAGTGCGCCCTGGCCCAGGCTGCCTCCCGGGCCGCAGTCTGACCACACACTTCCCCGCAGACATCGGCAAGCGGCTGGGACACCGGGCCCAGACGAGGAGGCATGGAGAGCCGGGAGCGGAAGGTGGGGAGACGCGCCTCCAGGCACCCCAGAAGGCTGGAGGCTTCAGGGGGTTGGCTGGGTTTGGCCAAGGCAACATGTCAGGCCTGGCTCCACTCTCCTTAGCTACTTCTGTTCAGTTGCAACGCCTCACCTGACAGAAACAATTTCTTCATGACTAATGTCAATACTGTTTGCAAAAGTGTTTCTTTTCTCCTGAAGATGTTTTAGAAATGCAGAGCAGTAAACACTCTCCTGAGCAAATCCAAGCACGATCACGTAATCTTCACTCGTGTTTTCCCGAGCGTTTCCAATGGCCAGAACAGAGAAGCTTTGAACTATGAAAAAGGAAGTGTGCACCTTAAAACCCAACAGCAATATTCCATTTCTTCCACTGAACAGCTGTTCAAATGTGTACTTCCTGCGGAACTTGTTCAAAGTCGAGCCCCTCCCCTGGAGGAAGTCTTTCTTCCTACTTCTCCGATGGGTCTAAGAGGTCAGGTGAGACCCAGCTGTGACATCGCTTATAGTCTTCAAATAACGGGCTTGCTTGGGGAACCGGTTTCCTTTAGAATGGGAACCAAGTCTGCTGAAACCTCACCCCCCTCAGCTCTCTCAGGCTCTCCCCAGAGCCCAAAGTTCTTATGAGCCCCCCCACCTTCCACCACACTAGGGTCACCGGAGAAATCCAAAGCTCGTGAAGAAAGATGGAGTCTATCTGCTCGTGACCTAAGAATTTTTCAGGAAAGAGAATCCTTGCAAAAGAGGCAAAGGCAAATAAATGCCTGGCCTCTGAGCCGCGGGAGCAGCAGTCGGTGCGTGGGGAGAGTGCCGGCTCAGTGAGAGGAGCCTGAGTCCCCCCATCCACGGCGCTCCCCAACTCCCCAACTCGCTTTATTTTTCTCCAAAGGATGAGTCGGTCTCCCTTTTTTACAGAAGCTGTTGTTCAGTAGCTAAGTCGTGTCCAGCTCTTTGCCACACCATGGACTGCAGTGCACCAGGCTCCTCTGTCCTCCACCATCTCCGAGTTTGCTCAAATTCATGTCCACTGAGTCAGTGATGCTATCAAACTACTTCTTCAGCCCCCTTCTCCTTTTGCCTTCAGTCTTCCTCAACATCAGGGTCTTCTGTTTAATGAGTTGCCTCTTTGCATCAGGTGGCCAAAGTATTGGAGCCTCAGCTTCAGCATCAGGCTTTTTGATGAATATTCAGGGTTGATTTCCTTTAGGATTGATTGATCTTGCTATCCAAGGGACTTCAAGAGTCTTCTCCACCACCACAATTCAGAGGCATCAGTTCTTCGGTGCTCAGCCTTATTTATGGTCCAGCTCTCACATCTGTACATGACTACTGGAAAAGCCACAGCTTCGACTCTATGGACCGCAATACTATGTGAAAGAGGGATAAAGGCAGGACTCCGAGCACCGCACCGCCTTGATGATAACTTCGGTATTCACCACTGAAAAGTGAGAGGAGACGTGCCATACGCGCTTCAGGTCTGCCATTTCAGTCTTCCCCACAGATGGCTATATCAATCGCGTGGGCTTTAAAGCAAGTGTATGTATGTTGGAAGGTGAGGTGGGGCTAGGGATGATCATCAGATCTGTGATCTCGGTTCCAGATGGATGAAAATAAGAAAGGTCATTTCCCCTCACCGTGGCCCAAAGCCTCCTGAGGTTCCTGAGAAATAGATTCCAGCTTTGAACCTAGTCCCATTTCTTAAGAGGACCAAGCAGCGCTCACCCACAGAAATCAACATGAGATGGATTTGGGGCATGAAGATCTTGTTCTTTCACCTGATTTCCTCAGACTCTCGGCATGGATATTACCTAAACACACCCTTGGAACCAACTGTCAATTCTCTAGAACCCTGACTCTGCAGCATCCGGAGGGCCACTGTCAGGCTCCAGGGTGACAGGAATTGGGAGAGCGGTGTCCCCCCTGTGCTTTGAATCATTCTCAGCTCTGCCAGCAACCCTTTCCTACCTGAAAAATGGGCTAATATCAAAATTAACAAGAAGAATCCCTCATATCCCCAGGCAGAGCCTCCCGCTCAGGTTCCAGCTCTTAAATTCATCTTCTAACTATTAACACGTTCCTGTAGGTCTGTGAGTGAGCCACCCCCCCACTCCTCTGTCACACAACGGGGGACTCCTGAAATCTTCCCAACACTTGTTCCCTCAACTTTCTCCCTAATGTTTGTGACAATTACATTAAAACACCGCCCCTGCTGAGTCACAGCATCTAGACTGCAGGAACGAGCAGGTGGGCAGTGGAACTGGCAGCCTGCAGACTCGCTGCGTAACTAGCCCACTGCATTTTACTGCAAGCCACTGTCCACAGCTTTGAAATGAGGGAATTACAAGTGCAACTCTGGGTGGCTGCCTCTGGCTGGAAAGCGCCAGCACTGGGCTTACTCCTGCTTGGCGCGCAGGGCTCTGAAACTGCCGTCAGCCCGCCGCGAGTGCCACACTCACTATGCTGTCTGCGTGGCTCCCCGGGCCTGCGTGCTTGCAAACCCTACCCTAGCGCAATTTTCCTGCATTGTCAACAGAAAGTTAGCCTGCCTGAGGCGACACATCAAGACAGAGACAGAGGACCAAGGAGAGGCAGGGTCAGGGATCCTTCGCTCGGATCTGACACCCTGCTTCTTCAGAAAACCCCAGCTCCTCTCAGCACTTCCTCCACCAACTGCTTACATCTTTTAAAGCAGACTGTTAACATTTCCCACATTCCCTCTTATCCATTCTTTTTTTGCATGTTTGATTTCCCGAGAGTTGACAACGCTGTATCAGTGATTCCCTTTACAGACGATCTCCAAAGGCCAAGAAACAAGGAATTAGCAACCAGACAAAACTGAAGCGTCAGCTTTTGCAAAGCTCGGCAGACACAGGACCGGAGAGAATTCCAGAAATCGAATGGCAGCCCGACAACTAGCTGTACAGACAGAAAACAGGGCCCAGAGAGCTACACTCCTGGGCTGCAGGGGTCCCAGGTAACAGAGCCGGGCTTCAGTCTGCCGGCTTGGCGCCCTCCACTGCACAACGCCACCTCTACGCAGTCATGGAGGTGGCAGGTGGCCCAGGGCCAGCTTGTGCCACAGAGACGAAGACTGCAGCACTCCGTGCAGCTCAGACGCGGCCAGACCTGGCTGGGGCCAGAGCCAGGGCTTACCCGTGCCAGGCCATCCATCTACAGAAGCGCATCTGCACTGCAGACACATTCTCTTCAGAACCGGCATTTGGTGGAGAACATGAAGCGTCACAGAACTTGGCGGTCTTTACAACACGGCTGTTATAAAAGCTCAGCCCCATGCGAGAAAAACTGCTGTAACAACATCATAGCACCTTTGTTTCAAGAGAGAAAAAGGCAATGGTAAAAAGCTTTAATAATAGACTGTTTTTATAGGCAATCAATTAGCAGATTAATCAGCCATTTAAATTTCTTTACTTAAAACCAATATTCAAGAAAGATGAACCCCAGATGCAGCCTCTCACACTGACCCACAAGCTAAGAACAAGTGAAGCCGACGGTGACCCCGGCAGCGTGCTGTGGTGCGTCAGCAGAACGAGCCCCCCGCCCCGAGCCCTGGCCCCTAGCAAACAGATCCGTGATTGTGCACTGCGCGATGAGACCGTGAGGTGAGAACTTTGGTTCATGCAGTCGGCTGCCACAAAGGCTGCAGCCCAAACCCGCAGCCCCGGCGCCCGAGTCAGCCATGCTCCTTCCACAGCACCAGGTGGATACTGTGGTCGGGCATGCTGGTGGCGAAGACCAAGCCCGTGTCGTTGTGCCCATCCAGTCCGTTCAGCCAGGACGCTTCGCCTGCCAGGAAGCTGGAGCCCCTCTTGGATTTCCTGTACTCGGGGAGAGGCCAGCGGCTAATCAGGCTCTCTGTCCGCAAGTCCAGGATATACAGGTAGCGGTTGTCAAACAGCAGGGCAAAGATGTCTCCAAAGCCAAGCAAGGCCAGGTTTGCTATCTCAGGAGTCTTGATGACCCTGCAAGGATGAGAGTTAAGAGGCGTGAACCAGGCTTGAAGGCCACTGAGCATCTCTTACGCTGCTGCCATCTTTTCTGGCGACATTTAAGACCGATACAGGGAACCTCCTGGTGGCCCAGGGGTGAGGGCTCCTCGACGCCACTGCAGGTGGCCCAGGTTCGATACTCAGTCGGGGAAGTGAGATCTCCCATCCCGTGAGCAGTGCAGTCAAAGGAAAAAACCAACACAAAATTCAAGCAAATTTAAAACTAAATGCACTTTCTTATAAAAAGGAAAATATGAGGACATGAAACTCAGCCTACTTTGGAGGAAAGGTGTGGGAAAAGAACCCTTCATAATAACATAGCACAGGCATATAAGGAAATGAACATTTATAAAAGCATAAAATGCCCATCTAAGCTGGAAAGGATCTTTCAGACTATCTAATATTTTCATTTCTAAGATGTGAAAACTAAAGTCCAGCCAGGGTAAATACTCTGGCTAAGGCTTTACAACTAGCTAGTTGCTCGTCAGAGGGAGAGTCTAACACTCCATTCTCAGTGCTGGGTAAAAACTGCTATACATCATCCCTTGCTTCCTGAACCCCTCAGATACTAGAATCTGAGGATGCTCGAGTCCCTTAGATAGAACGGCGCAGTACGGCCAGCCCTCCACAGCCACGGATGCAAAGCGCACAGATGTGGAGGACAGGCTGCACTGGCCGAGGGGAACCCCCCAAGCCCAGAAAGAAGACGGAAAATCCAGTGATTTGGTGCTGCTCTGGTCTGCAGGTAGCAAACCCAGGTTCTGCTCAAGATAGTCCAGAGGCTGAAAATATAGTTTCCCAAATAATTTAGAACCATTTAATAATAATAGATTGGTAGTAAGTTAGAGAAAACCGGGAGAGCAGGGAGGACGGCTTCAACAGTCTCAGCCTGGCAGTTCATAAGACGCTGACGACAAGGCACGAGGGGGAGACCGTGCTGGAGAGGAGCTCAGACCAGGACGCCTGCTCCCAGCCTCTGCGCGCTTAGCAAGGTGGAGCGCCGACGCCCCTTTCAGAAGCACTGGGAAAATAGCAACAAGACAGAGCCATGCAGACTGTGCGCCTGCCCGCTTGAGCCCAGTGACATCCAGTTTGCTCTACACCTTAACAAGGACACCAGCAGCGAGTGTGCACACAAGACGTTAACCAGAGGACACACGGAGAAAATCGCTAGGTATCACCCTTCGACAGTGAAGGCTCTATGAGAGTCCCCGCATGAGGGGCTCCAGCAGGGAGGTTGAAGGGAAGAGCGCACACAGAATCGGACTCCAGTCTGGGACCAGGAAGGGAGGGGGACTCAGCATGAAGACAAAGACCTGTTCCTCACGCTCATCAGGTCCAAGACTCAACTTCGCAGCCAAACCTGTTTCTCTTCGTTTCCTGGCTTGCTCATTCACCCAACCACTCAAGACAGGAAATGCGGCAGCCATCCAACTCTAAAACCACAGATCCCACCGCCAAGGTCTACTGGTTTTACCTCCTAAATTCTTCTGACTTACTCACTGCGACCTGAACTGCCACAGCTCGGATCTAGGCCGTCACCTGCCGCCTGCGCTACCGCCCAGGGTCTCCAGCTGGTCCCCCCACTCTGCTCTTGGACGCTGTCAATCATTCAACCTCACACTTAAATTTACATCTATTACCACCTGATTCAAACTTGCAACCCCTTCCCTAGCTACTCCCTGTATCCCCATCTGCCATGCTGGCCTTCTTTCAGTCACTCCAGCGCGCCGGGCTCCCATGGGCTCTGGGCCTTTCAGCAGACTGCACGCTCAGCCCATCACGTTCCTCACCACACACTGGCACCCCCAGCACTTAGCCAGGTGCACCTCTCCACCCTCAACAGCTTGGCCTGACCTTCCTCCTCAAAGAAGCTTTCCTTTACTTCTCAAACTAGGCAGGGTCTCAGTGTACCCCATTCCATGCAGCTCTTCTCCCAACCATTAAAACATCTGCATGCAGTCAGCTGTTTAATGTCAGCCTTTCCTGGTTCGTCACGTCTGCAAGTTTGGTAAGTACGTCTGCTGGTTCCCAGCGTGCACCACAGTGCCTAACATACAGCTCAGATAAGTACAGAGCAGTGGTGCAGTGAGTACAGGAAACACAAATTCCTAAAGACAGAGTCAAAGAGGGCTGGGGACACCAGGAGAGTCTCAAGTCCCCCATCACTGACATGAGCAGAAAGTGACCAGGAACTTGGAGTGGCTAGGGGATAAGACCTGAGGCTGGGAAGGATGAAAGTCAAAGTCACTCAGTTGTGTTGGACTCTTTGTGACCCCATGGACTATACAGTCCATGGAATTCTCTAGGCCAGAATACCAGTGGGTAGCCGTCTTCCCAACCCAGGTCTCCCACATTGCAGGTGGATTCTTTATCAGCTGAACCACAAGGGAAGCCCAAGGATACTATAGTGAGTAGCCTATCCCTTCTCCAGGGGATCTTCCTGACCCAGGAAACTGAACCAGAGTCTCCTGCATTGCAGGCAGATTCTTTGCCAGCTGAGCTACTAGGGAAGCTCTAAACTGACTTCAAAGACTCAAGCACAAAACATGCCACAGGACTGAACACAGGGCTTGACAGGCTCACAGCACCTTATACTTTGACTACTTTAGAGCTGCAGACAGGCATCCCCGCAGCGCGGTCTGTGCCCTGCCTGCTGCACTGGGGCAGCCACCCTCAGCAGCGCGCATCGCATCCTACTTACGGAGCAACACGCTGTTGCAGGGGCTTTCTGTCTTTTCAACCAGCATCGAAGCTTAAGGAACGCAACCCAGTACTGGCAGGCGAGGCCAGTCACAGAATTGTTCAACCCCTTGAAGAAAGGTTGTTTTATTCATGTGAGGAAGAGGGGGGAAGTAAGAGATAAAATAACCCCTTTTTCAAAAGAAAAAAACTTGAACTTAGCACTTGCAAGCAGCAAGCAACCGCACAGGTTTATCAGTTACAGCTGGTATATCCAAACAGCAAAAACTAACAGAACTTTCATCTGGAATCTGGACTCCACCTGCCGTTCTTACAGGAGAAAAGCAGGTGCAGGATCAAATGAAACCTTTATAGCCTCTAAGCAGGAAAAGATTACGACCCCTTTCTTCCACCCTGCCTCAGCACCACTCTCTTCCAAACTTTAATTCAAGCAAAAACATTAGTAAACTATCAAAGATCTGGCTTTCCCATGATGACTATCTGGGGAGAACTGGTTGCGGAGCCCTCTCAGATACCACAGTGCACGGCTGCTCAAGTCCTTCGCGCAGAACGATGCAGTATCTGCACAGAGCCCACACACATCCTCCCGTATATTTCAAACCATCTCCAGGTTACTTCTACCTAATACAATGTAAACATTATGAAAACAGTTGCTGATACATGGCAAATTCAAAATTTTGCTTTTTGGAACTTTCTGAAAATTAAAAAAAAATTTCCATCTTCAGTTGGTTGAATCTGCGGGTGCAAAACCCATGGCCAACTGCACTTGAGTTTCTTACTTGCAAACAATCAAGTTCTTTCAAAAGTTCCCTCTCTCTGGCCTGCTGCTACCTTGGGAGTATGTCTGGATGGACGGATGGAGGGGTGGGTAGGGGCTGGGCTAGCGTGAGCTGTGGGATGCTCTGCCAGGCCCCTAACCTCTCTCAGCTTCAGTTCCCTAACCTGTAAAATGAAGAGCTTGGACTAATATTTTATAGGATTTGTTCCAGTTTGTTTTGTCAGCGTGTAATTATCAATTATTTCTAGAAATTATTCTGATAGCTTGGAATTCTAACTGGTTAGACACGTAGATCTGAAAGAAAAAAAAGCAGTGGCGTCTGTCCGGCTCCAGGAAGACAATGATGAGGCTACAACTTCACAATCAAAGATGGGTGGTCAGCTGCTGGCTGGCAGGATCAGATCCCACTCGAGTTGACCTCTAAACAGTCACAGATAAAAACAACGAAGATAAAGTGTTCTATTGTTGTCTCCAGGCAGTCCTTTCTGAAGCACGCTGAGTGAGTGAGTGAGTGAAGTCGCTCACTCTTGTCTGACTCTTTGCGACCCCATGGACTGTAGCCTATCAGGTTCCTCCGTCCATGGGATTTTCCAGGCAAGAGTGCTGGAGTAGATTGCCATTTCCTTCTCCAGGGGAATCTTTCGACCCAGGAATCGAACCTGGGTCTCCTGCATTGCAGGCAGACGCTTTACCGTCTGAGCCACCAGGGAAGCCCTGCTGCTGCTGCTGCTGCTGCTGAGTCGCTTCAGTTGTGCCCGACTCTGTGCGGCCCCGCAGACGGCAGCCCACTTCAGTATCCCTGCCTGGAGAATTCCACGGACAGAGGAGCTTGGTGGGCTACGGTCCATGGGGTCTCGAGTCGGATGCGACTAAGCACACAGCACCTAACAAGAGGGACTAGAAGCTGAGTCTCTACAGTCTAACACATAACTCGTTCTAACTTATTATTACTGCCTTTAAAATATTTGTGTGTGAGAATTTCAGCACAGAATCATTCACAGCTGATGTGAGTAAACATTTCCCCAAAGCAAGTTATTAACTAGTTTATCCAAATACTGTTTTGTCTTTATTATTAAACTGCAACAGACTATTAATGGTAAAGGCCCAAGGAAATATTACCTGAGAATATCATAACTGGCAAAGTCCCACTGGTAGAGGCCCAGTGCCGAACTACAAACAATGTATTTGCCATCAAAATGAAGTCTTGGCTGCAGGCAGATACTTCTATCCTCAGAGACAGACAACGTCTTCAAGCACTTACAGTTAATTTCTCTCCCAATTGGCCAAATCTACAGATAAAAGAAAATTAGGAAAGATGATAGATCACATCACCAGAGAAAAACCTGTTTTTTAAACAATGCGGCTTATGTTTGTTTAGGTCAGAAATAAAGTGAAGTGAACTGAACCACCACAGGCTTTACAGCTGAGGCAGGGGTTCAAATTCTTATTCGGCATCTACGTGTTGTGTAATCTTGTGTAAAATATTCAACCTCTTCTAAACCCGAGTTCCTGCAATGAAGACAGATAGTGCCTACCATACGGAACGTTTCAGAAGATGCAATAAAAATGTATGTCAGAGTGCTCTGTAAACTTTTTGCAAATTGCTTATTATACTAATAAATATTTATATTTTCACACTTCAGATCTAAGAATGGAGGAGGGTAGGAGATATATGTCTTAAGAAAATGGTAAGAATGCAGTGAAAATAAATTTCTGTGGATTTTTTTCACTCTTCATTTATAAATCAGAGTTAGAAACTGCCTAGAACACAGAGAAAATGAATTAATTCTCTTTCCAATGGGTTTAAGAGGGCTTAGACTAAAGACATTCCTGCCTCCCTTGAAATATTTCCCTGTGCCACACTCTTTCATGAAGCAAATTAATTGAGGGAAAAAACCTCACCTTGATCTCATATTTGTCTGCACTTAGGAGGATGTAGTCTCCAGGGCTGTGCAAGAGAGACTTGACTTTGCACTTCTGCAAGACCACCTAGAAATAATACATATCCATATTATAGAAAGACGCTTTTAGTACCATATACATCCCTTTTAAATAAAATATGAAAAAGAGCTCAAAATGATATGGTATGTGGATAATCTATAACTCTATGTTAACTAGAACTCAAGTTAACCCTTACTAAGAGTTTTATTATAACCAGATTCTCTAGGCTACCAGCAGGATCCAAAAGTGTCTAATATTGGCAGCATTTACTCTTAGCTTTGGTCTGGAAGCAAACATCAGGACTGATTTTTAAAATCATAAAGTGTGACGTCATAAAATGATAAAGAATAGGAAATAAAAAAATCCATTCACGTAATAGGTACAAATGACCTGTTTTCATAAGTACGTGCGTCATAAAGAAAAAAGACATTCTACTTGCAACCAGAATCTGTCATATGCTGACTCTGCAACCTTGGGTGGGACCATCTAAATTCTTCATCTGTTTCCTCATCTTTAAAAACAGAGGTTGGGGCAGCTATTATCTCATATAATTGCACTGAAAATGAAATAAAAAATGACAATAAGTGTAATAGAAGCTAAAATCCCATGAGCACTAGGGATAATCTGTGAACACTAGGTTCTGGTTATTTTAGCATTAAATCAGCATCAAGTGAGAAGGGAGGCCAGGCTCACTCACTCAGAAGCCTGGGTTGCAGATACAAATGAAACTTGCGGGGAGCTGTCCCATCATCTCATTCAATGCTCACAAGAACACTGAGCAGATGATGAAACTCAGGCCCTGAAGGGAAGACTCACTTGTTTAAGACATTATAGCCAGGTCCTAGCCCCAAATCCACTGTTTTTTAACTAACACTAAATTGTCTTATGTAACTTTTCTATTTAAAACTGAATGTGCCCAGTACAGGTTTTTCTTTCCAGTTTTTAATTGTGGTAAAATACACAGAACATAAAATGTAGAATCGTAACCATTTTTCGGTGTGCAGTTCAGCGGTCTTACTGGTCTTCTCACACAGTCACCCGCCCCACCCAGTCTAAAAGCCACTAGCCATCTTCCTCGTTTGTCCCCCGATGCGGGCTGTGCCTCAAAGTCACAGCCTCGGCACGTGCCCTGCTCTCTCCCTGGCGCCATCCAAGCCCAAGCCAGGGGTCTCTCTTGCTTCTACTGCAAAAGTCTAACTGGCCACCGAGCATCTGCTTGTCCCCTTTTGTGCCCCATTCGAATTCACTTTTTCACTCAGCAATTATTTTCTTAAAACATGAATCACATCAGACTCTTGCTCAGAACTCGACTGCTTGCTCCTACACTTAAAAGCATATGAAATCTTTAATAGGGTCTAGTAGAGCATAGCAGACGGCCCCTGCTCCCACACCTCCCCCAACTGCAGCTCAGCTCCGCTCGTCTACCAGGGCATCAAGTTATCAAAAGTCCTGGGTTCTTTCCCACCCCAGGGCCGGTGCACACACCGCACCCTCTGAAACACTCCTCTACTCTTTACACAGCTACCTCCAATTCATTCTTCATATTTGGCACCTTTTCTAAAAGCTTTCCCTCAATGAAACTAAACCAGACACCTTCCTAGACTTTCTCGGAGAACACTACACTCTTCCTCCCAATTTGTGATTATGTATTTATTTGTGAAATTACAGACTATTAAGTGTTTCCCCTACTAGACTAACACTCGTGCTAGGCCTGGGTCTACCCTGCTCGCTCATATATCCTCAGCCCCTCACATACAGCACGGTAGGCGCAAGAACAGCGTTTCTCCGTGGCATTGCCATTAACATGGCTTTTGCTATTCATGCAACTCTTTAAAACTAGAAGATATCACAATATTCTGTAAAAGATGCTGTAAATTTTTGTTTCACTTCTTGTAAGACTTTCTCCTTCTTCCTCCCTTTCTTCACATTAAAAAAGCAAAACACGGTTTACCCATTTCTCCCACTCTCCACATCTCACCCTCTGCTTCTGACAGCCACCACACTGCTCTCTGTATCTATGAACCTGGCTTCCCCCTTTTCCTGTACAGTTCACTTTTAAGAGACTGTGCGGTATTTGCCTTTCTTTGACTTATTTCACTTAGCGTAACGTCCTTGAGGTCCGTCCATGTTATCATAAATCGTAAGATTTCACTTTTTTATGGCTAATATTTCAATATACGTATCCATCCATCCATCCATCCATGAACACTCTGGTTGGTTCTGTATCTTGACTGTTATAGATAACATTGCAATGAACATGGGCATGCATGCAGCTTTCTGAGCTTTCCAATTTCTCTGGATAGATACCCAGAAGGGGAACTGCTGGATCTGTGGAAGTTCTATTGCTCATTTTTTGAGGAACCTCCAAACTGTTTTTCACAGTGGCTGCACCAACTTACATTCCCCTAAAGTGAACAAAGTTCCTTTTTTCTCCACAACCTCACCAACAATGTGCTATTTCTTGTCTTTTTGGTAACAGCCATTCCAACTGGTATGAGGTGAAATCTCATTTTGGTTCCGATTCACATTTGCATTATCCTGATGATTATGTTGAACTTCTTTTCATTGACTTGTTAGTCGCTGTTTTCATTTATCTATACACCTTCTTTGGGAAAATGTCTGTTCAGATCTTCTGCCCATTTTTCAATTAGACTGTTCGGTTTTTCGCTCTTAAGTTGTATGATTTATATATTTTGGATATTAGCCCATGACCTATGATTTGTAAATATTTTCTCCCATTCAGTAGGTTGCCTCTTAATTTTGGTGATGGCTTTTTTTTTTGCTGCGCAGCAGCTTTTTAGTATGATGCTTTATTCTTGCTTTTGTTGCCAGATTCAAACAATCACTGCCAAAACCTGTCAAGATGTTCACTATGTTTCTTCTAGGAGTTTTATGATTTCAGGTGTGTTAAGTCTTAAATCAATTGTGAGTTAATTTCTATGTACCGTTTAAGACAGTGGTTCAGTTTCATTCTTCTGATGTGGCTGTTCAGTTTTCCCAACGAAATTTCTGGAAGAGACTGTCCGTCCTCCATCCTACATTCCTGGTTCCTTTGTCATTGATGAATTGACCAGGGCCACAAGGGTTCATTTCTGGGCTCCTAATTCTGTTCCACTGATCGAAGTGTCTGTCCTGCTAACATCACATTGTTTTAACTACTGTATCTTTGTCACATAGTTTGAAAGCATGATGCCTCCAACTTTGTGTCTTTTCAAGGGTTTTTTTTTTTCGTGGTTCCATATGAATTTTAGGATTATGTGTCTTATTTCCTTGAAACATACCATTGGAATTTTGATGCAGACTGCACTGAATCTATAGGTTGCTTTGGAAAGTACGGACATTTGATTGTTCAAATCTGTGAGCACGAAACAACTCTCCGTTCATTTGTCTACTTCAATCTCCTTGATTAATGTCTCCTGGTTTACAATACACAGGTCTTTCTGTTATATACTGATTAAACGTATTCCCAGGGTATTTCATTCTTTTTGATGCAACTGTGTATGGGACTGTTTTTTCCTTACTTCTTTTTCTGATAGTTCTTTATTAGTGTATAGAAATGCAACAGATTTTGTATACAGATTTTATATCTTGCAATTTTACATGTTTTCGTTCTAACAGATTTCTGATGCCGTCACCAAAATATTACCATACATTCGCAAATCCTGAGAGTTTTGCCTCTTCCTTTCCAACATGGATCCTTTTTTCCTTCCGCTGCTCTGGCTGCAACTTCCCATTACGTGCTGAAGAAAAGTGGCTAGCGACCAGCAGGGTGGTGTTTTAAATACCCTGCACATCTCTCTCTGTTCCACTTCCAGCAAGAGCTTTCTTTTTCAAAATGAAAACTGCTTTTCTGATTTAAAAAGAAACGTGCTTATCCTAAAGGGAAAAAAGTACTCACAACTTCACAAGAAATAATCACCTTCAACATTTCCGTGCAAAAACACATTCAGAAACTATCATCACACTCTACGCAGCTTTTGATCTAACCTGTTTTACTCACCCCCTCTGTCCACCTAATATACTGTGAGCGTCCTCCCACGTCCACAGCCGTTCGTTCACTAATGTACCGAGCGTCTTTCACGTGCTGGCCGCTGCTGTGCGCCATCATGCCTCGGGGTTGCATCTATTCCATCTCATGACTCATCTGCCACTCACGAGCCGGTGTCCACCACCCTCCAACCCGCCCCAGCTTCCCCGCCCTCGGCAAGAGTGATGTCAGCATCGGTAAGTCTTCTTACCTTGGTGACCCATTCCGTGTGCCCGGTGAGTGTGTTGAGGCATGTCCCAGCAGATAAAGCCCACACTTTCACAGTGAAGTCTGCAGAGCCACTCACCAGGATGTCCAGCTCGTCATTGTAGTCGACACTGAACACTAGCACACACAACACACAGCAGGTTAGCACGCGCCTCTGCCTGCGGGTCATGCAGAGCAGAGTCAGCAGCACTTACTCTTCCCAGCTGCCCAGCTGTGTAACTTCTTAACCAGAACTACTCTAAGAAGGTGCTTTCTCAACTAGCATTTTTTTGCTAAAAAAAAAAAAAAAAAAAGACCATTTCAAAATTCTTATTATTATAGCTTGTTATCCTAAGGATGGAAAGTCCGTGGAATATACAATCTCTCATGTTTGTACTTGCTTCAGAGCCAGAGACAAACAAGTGTAGGAGATACTGGCATTTCTTCTCAGGACAGAGAAGAAAAATAGGTGGACCTACTGAGACTTGTACTATTTATTGCAGCAAGATAGAATGTCAAGAGCATTCATACTCAGGAGAAGCCAATGTAATGAGAGAAACAGAGCAAAGGCCTCAAGTTCAGACTGAGCCATTCTCTCAAACCGTCTGATTTTCTTCAGTCCTATATCCCTGGCACCTGAAACAGTGCCTGAGTATAACAAGTACTTGTTTTCAAATGCCTGTCAAGCTTTAACGGGACACCAGGGACCCAGGGAGGAAGACACTGCTCTTTTCTTCAAGGAACTCTGACTAAGTGAGGGATGGAGAAGGAAGTCCAGAAATAAAAAGGAAATGTTTACCTCTTGCTAGGGAAACACCAAGGAGAATGACTAACTCTGCCCAGGGGTATCAGGGAGGACTTCAGGGAAGAGGCGATATTGGAGGTGGGCCCTGAAGGATGAGTAGAGTTTATCAAGAGAAGAAAGGGAACACTGCAGGGAGAGGGGACAGCAGAGGCATGGAGTGAGGAGAAGCCACAGCAACGTCCTGGGAACAGCAAGGAGGAAATTTCTAGCACAGGGCTCTCTAAGCTGAGCAGGTGTAAATCACCTGGAGCAGGTGCAATCCTTGACAATGTGGAATCCTGCACTCACTTTGATACATAAGCTCCATATTAAATCATATATCTTCAAATATTAACTACTACAAACAAGTGATAGCAACCTGAAGAAAAATGTACAGGATGACAAACACGATGTGGGGTGCAGATTTGGGGGGGCTTCTGGTGTTCTTTTTGTCACAAAACAGCTAAATTTACTTTAAGGAATTGCTGAACACCATGCAAGGAATTCAGGACCCAAGGGTGAATAAGACAGGTGGGATCCCTGCCCTTCCAGAACTGAAGGTTGGTGGGGAACCAGTTCCCATACTCACTTGGATGACGGGTGTTACACAGGTTACTGGAAGCCTACAGCAGAGAAACTCAACCTGTTTAGGGTGTCCAGGAAGGCGCTCGGAAATGTGATGCTCAAGAGCACAGACTGTGACTCTCAGAGGCTAACGCAGTGGGTAATGGGGGCAGGGGAGGAAAAGGGAACTCGATCACACAATTTCTGCACAAAGCTCCAGGATACGATGCGGCAGAGGAGACGCTCTGGTCAAAAGGCTTCGTTCAGATGACCAGCTCACAGACTAAGCCTGCTGCAGCCTCATCAGGAAACACGCAGCTGTCTCCTTTTCATCTTGTCTCTCAGCAGTGAGATTATCATCAACCAAGCTCCAATTTGCTGTGACCTGTGTAGTCACTACTAAGGGATTCCAGTCCTAATTCTACAAATAAAGTGGACTGAATTTACCTTTACTCAATTTGGAGGTATGGAATTTGATCAAAACAAAGGGGGCCGACTATGCAAACAGGAAATAAATGAAACAGAAGAAAAGAACTGCCTCTCCTGGCCTAAGGGTATAAAGACATTATGAGTTGAAAAATGGGCCAAGGAAAGCAAAAATCAGGTAAAATTTTAAGAATAACCTGAATAAAAGGATTAATTGTACTGACTGAAAAAGTAGGGGGAACGACTGATTAAAAAAAAGAACAAAAAAGAACAAAGAGGGATCGCACTCTTGGCCCCTGGCTTTAGCAATGTGGTTGAAGTAACTGCGGAAAGCCTTGAAGAAAGGAGACCCACCCGCCCCCGTGTGCCCCCGGAAGTGCTGGGTCCTGGCTCCGGAACTCCACTCCCAGCAGGCCACAGTGTTGTCAAAGGAGCCTGTCACAAGCTTCTGCTCATCAAACTTCACCGCAGCACAAGTGTGGGTCTGGATGCCATAAACACATTGCCCTGTGCTCACATCCCACAGTTTTGCGGACAAGTCATCTGACCCTTCAAGAGAAAAACAGGGAGGTTAATAAGAAGACAAACACGAAAGAAGTAACATCAGTCCCCCAAGATGGCATCCTTAGAGGAGAACCTGAACCTCCTCCAGCACTCCCGCCTCACAGCTAGGGAAAAGCCAAGCGAGCGAGGGGGGAACACAGCCTGCTCTGCGGCGCCAAAGCAGTGCTAGCGGCCTGGGACCGACTCCAAACCTCGGTTTACTCCTTTCCCCAAACGTTCCAGGTTACAGAGCCGTGTTAGACTGGCGCGTCCCTTGGTGCGTCCACTTGTAAACTTTCCTAAATCTCTGCCTATCATAAGCTCTCTCTGACTTAAGCTTAAAATGATGGGTATTACCTATCACTGCATGTATACACTTGCCTGCCTGTCCATTATCCAACAACTCTGAACAAACAAAGAATGCTGAAATAGTAAAGCTGTAGGCTGGAACACGTTCCATCTAAGGCAAGTCAAAAGCAAGCCCCAACTGATCACTGGTTATAACTGCTAACTTCTTGAGCCATCCCAAAATATGTGAAGGAGCTTCAAAGAAAACAAGACAAACTATTCCCAGACATTCACAACAATTCAGCAAAGAGCCTGTAAAGTCTCTTAAGATTATGCAAAATAAAAGGCAGGTTTTACTTCTGCCTCTGATGAAAATTGTGTAACAATTCACAACATTACTGTTTAGTAACCAAGTCATGTCTGACTCTTTGTGGCCCCATGGACTGTAGCCCACCAGGCTCCTGTGTCCATGGCATTTCCCAGGCAAGAATACTGGAGTGGGTTGCCATTTCCTCCTCCGGGGGACCTTCCAGACCCAGGGATCGAACCCATGTCTCCTGCACTGCAGACAGATTCTTTACCACTGAGCCACTGGGGAAATTACATTTAAAATCCTAATGATTAATTCATGTTTCACAATTTATCTTTATAAAATATTAAGAATTGACAAAGAGAAAGTCATTTTGAAGATACATAAATGTAATTCCTGTAATAAGGACATGGTATCTTGGAAAAGCACCAACTGATCAGTTTTCAAAAAGCTTAAATGACTAAATAAAGCCAGCCACAATTCCACCTTTAAGGACTGATCAAGAGCCACTGTTTCAGACAATGGAAAAATACCTATCAGTTATGAAAGAGCAGAGCAGAAATTCCAACCTGGGAAATCCCTATGAGAGCATACTGAAATGAAGACTCTATTTGTTATCATTTTACTAATTAGGGATTCAGTTTTCTTTCTATAAAATGAAAGGTGAGACTTGGCTGGTGGTTCTCAATGGCATATGAGGCATCAGAATCAACTGGAGAGCTTTATCAAGACATACATGCTAGGCCTTATCTCCAGAGATTCTAACTCAGAACATCTGAGGCAGGAGCCAGTAATCATAAAAACTTGCCAGGTGAACGTTCTGGCAATGCACTGGGGACCAATGAGCTAAGAACAATACTGTCCGACAGAAAGAGAAGACAAGCCACATACGCAATGAAAAGTTTTCTAATATTTACTTTAAAAAGTACAAAAAAGGGGAAACAATTTAATTTGCAACTCAGTAGACCAAAAAAAAAAAACATTAGCAGCTAACGTAATCAATATAGAAATTTATTAATGAAATGGTTTACATTCTAAGTCTTCAAAATCCAGCAAGCACTTCCTGCTTCACATCTCAGTTTGAGCTGGCCGTACCTCAGGTGTGCTGAGTGGCTACCACATGGACAGCACAGGTCCAGATAACCTTTAAGGTCCTCTCAGATTTTCGGCAGAGTCAGCATTTTGTGACTGTCTTTCCAGGACACTGAAGCAGGGAGAGAAAGAGCGTCTGGTCCCAGCTCAGCTTGGTTCTGATTCACGGCCAGTGTTTCACAGGGTCGCCTTCACTCACTCAACCCATACTTAGAGAACTTTTATGTCAGGCAGGGATCCTGCTCTTACGGTGCCTGGTCTTCCAGGGAAGACAGAAAGGCTAAACAAGCAGCAAGCACTCGGCAAGTGGGGGCAGCAGAAAAGCCCACAGCAAATACGAGGAGGGGGCGAGAGGAGAAAGCACTGCAGATGAGGCTCCGCCAGGCTGACGGCTGTGCTCCCCGACACTGAGGCATCCGCAAACATACCTAGGAGGAGGCACGCCCGGCTCCACACTGCACACTCTGACCTGCTGTGAAGCCAGGCCTTGGTGAAGGACTGTTTCAAGAAGGAATTTCATGGCTTAAAAATTACCCAAACTCGGGACCTCCCTGGTGGTCCAGTGGCCCCAATGCCAGTGGCAGGGGTTTAACCACTGGTCAGGGAACTAAGACCTCACATGCCACATGGCACCACCAAAAATAAACAAAGAATAGAGACTCTACAAAATTAAAAAAAAAATTTTCGGTATTAACAAGTTGAAATCTAAAGGATGAATAAAGTGATCAGCATTCTCTCCCCAGTCAAAAAAAAACCACATCAACAGTATATGCCAGAGCTCAGCCACACCCTTTTTCTGTAAAAGACTGGACAGTAAATATATTCGTCTTCTTGAGCCGCAGTCTCTGGGGCAATCACTCCACTCTGCTGGATCTGGCCCCTGTGGGTTGCGGTTTACCAATCCCGGGAATGTAACTCTTTAAGTACCTGCTAAATACCTCTATTTGTTACATAAGTATAAGTGAACACGCATTAGGGTCCATTCATAAAGAACTCCTTGAACCCATTCTATTAATAAAAGCTATCTAGAAATTACTGGCAATGCTTGTCAAAATGCACTGCCTCAGACAGGGACGCTGACAACAGTCCAGTGTGACTGGGAAGTCGAGGGAAGGGCCAGGATGGCGAGTGGGTAGGCAGGACGCTCAGCTACGACCTCATGTGCGTCTCTGAAAGCTCTGTGGCAGCATCACAGGAGAGTGAAGGGGAGCAAAGCTGGAGGCAGGAAGGCCACTTATAAACCAGGACGGAGGATACCCAAAGTGCGGCCTATACGCCAAAGGGCTGCTATTCAGCCTCAAAAAGGAAGGGAACTCTAACACAGGCAACCACATGGAGGAACCACAGAGACATCATGCTAAGCGACCAAGTCCATCACCAAAGAGCAGAGGCTGCTCAGAGCCCACCCAAGAGGCACCCAAGCACGCGCAGGCACAGAAAGTAGCAGGATGGCTGCCTGGGGCTGTGGGAGGAGGGGACAGGGTGTCAGTGAGTAACGAATGCGGATTTCACTTGAGAAGATGCAAAAAGTTCTGGAGACTGGCGGTGGTGACGTCTGTGCAACAACAAGAATGTACTCAATGGCACTGAACTGTGCATTTAAAATGGTTACAATGGTAAATCTTCTATTTTTCCCAAAATTTGTTAAAAAAAAAAGGGGGGGGGATTATCCAGTGTTACAGAGGAAAACATTAGGCCGTTCAATTTCACACCATAATAAACATAGAGAACCATCAGGCTGGGCCGCACTCTGTTTTACAAGGCATAAGCCGGACTCCAGCTGCTGAGCTTTCAGGAGCCAGTACTCTCTCTCTTTTGCTTTGTGTCAGCCTTCTTCACAGACTCTCATTTGCTGCGCTGACCAACCCAACATGTTTTCAAAGAGGTCATCAACGATTCTGTGTAGAGAGGAAAGTGAACTAAACAAACGGAGACTATTTCCATTACATGAAAGGGGGGAAAGCCCTCTCAATTCAGAAAACGGGGGAAAACAACCTCTGACATAAAAATTACAGACATGGGTAATACAACAAAGGTGAGCAGAAAAATGAGCTGCCATGCATGTGGAGTGCGCTATCTCATCCAGCTAAGCTTAAATATTTAACTGGTAGAATCAGATCTCAGCTCTCAGACCACCTGAGTCACTTGACTCTGTTAACCAACTGAATAAACATTTACTAGCGCCTCTTTGGGAGAAGGCGATGGCACCCGCTCCAGTGCTCTTGCCTGGGAAATTCCATGGACGGAAGAGCCTGGTGGGCTGCGGTCCATGGGGTCACTAAGAGTCTGACACGACTGAGCGACTTCCCTTTCTTTCACTTTTCACTTTCATGCACTGGAGAAGGAAATGGGAACCCACTCCAGTGTTCTTGCCTGGAGAATCCCAGGGACAGCGGAGCCTGGTGGGCTGCCGTCTATGGGGTCGCACAGAGTCGGACACGACTGAAGGGACTCAGCAGCAGCAGCAGCAGTGCCTCTTTAAGACAGGCAACTTTCATTCTCCTTTTAAAACCCTATTACCTTTCTGTCCCTTTGCCTCTCCCCTTCCTCTGGGTACACACTCAGAGGGTCCACCCTACCCGGTGCATTCTTTCTCCTCTCTCCATCTCCTTTTAAAATGTCACCTGCAGCCACAGCTATGACATGACTAACTCCTAAATCATTCTCTAGCCCTGAGCACTCTCGAAAGCTCTTACCCTGCGTTTCCAAATATTACGGGGCTCTCCACTCCACAGCCAGCTAGACTCCGTTCATCCCGCACTGAACTCCATCCACCCTCCTGGCTTTGTCCTCAGTTCTGTTCTTTTACTAGCGCTGCCTTCGCGTTCACACACGCAGCCAGAAGACTCCAGTCATTTTTGAATCTGTCTATTCCTTGCCGCATACCCAATTCACGACCAAATCCTGTCATTTCTGTTTCAATAGCTGTTCTTCCACTCAACTGCTACTTTCAAAAATTTCTACCCTTAGTATCCTGTATCTAGACCTATTTAAACTCATCTGAACTGCAACAGGCTAGTAATTTAATTTGGAAGCTCGAGATCTGTTAAAAGCTATCAGAAGAATTAACATCTTCTGGGGGAACACTTTAGAAACGGCAGGGCGGCTTCACTGTCACAGCGAGGACATTACTGGCCTCCGCTCGGCAGAGCCCGGGGACGCTGGACACATGGTGGCATCTGCAGTGCAGAGTCGCCTGTGCTCTGCATGGCATTCTCGAAGGTCCTGCCGGGCATTCCTAAGTGTAAGGCTTACTCTTAGTTACCTGAGCCCAAGTTTTGCTGTTTTGCAAAGCAAATGAGCGGGTTGACTATGTGCTTAATTTTCTATGAGTATAACCATCAGATGAACTAAGGAAAGATGTCCTTTCCTGGGGACTCTGCTAAGAGCTTTCCATCGCTTGAAAAGATCAAGCTGTGGATGGCATCCGTGACACAGAAACAGCCCTCCACAGTCACAGCCGCCACACGCACAGCAACAGTGCACACAGGAGCGGACACCGGCCACCAGCTTCCAGAAGAGCGCGGCTGAGCGCGTCCTCAGTGTCACTGCACAGCGCAGTTCTCTTCTTTCCCCTCTAGGCCAGACTTCGGCTATTACATGATTTCTAAAATGCGTATGTATAGATGAGCTGCTTCCATGACTTTTAATTCATGATAGGGGGCTATTGTAAAATCTTGTAAAAAGAAGACCCAAGTCTGACAGAAACAAGAAACACTAGTTTCTTTGAAGTGGAAGGCTCTGAACCAGACTTTCTGCTCAACAGTCATTCAGAGTCCACAGAAAACTGTCCAAACACATGTTCACGGCATTCCAGCCCAAGCCTATTTCTTCAGATCATATTCTAAGAGTCTTAGAGCCCCTGTTCACAGTCCAAGATTTCGGTATTCTCCTCCGACATGCTCGGACCTTTCCAAGCCTTTAGAATGCTTCTCCTCCTACTGGGAAACCCTGACTGTGTATCTCAAATCTCCAAAATGTATACATTCTTCAAGACCCAACATAAACACTACTCTACTTTCTCAAATGAAGAAACCATTCCTTCTTTAGAACAACTACATAATTTCATTTTCCTCATACAATTCAACTCCATCATTTTTCTGGTTGGTCTCTCTTTTAATTATAACTGACAGACAACACTGTATTAATTCTAGGTGTATAATGTAACAGTTTGACATCTGTATATAATGTGAAATATTCACCACAACAAAACTAGTTAAATACATCATCTGATCATATCTCCTTTATAGCTCTTGTTTTTCTCATTTCCCTGCCTGTAAGGCAGAGGTCACAATACAGCCATTTATAGGCTGAATATGATCCAACCACAATATTTTTAAAATTTGAAAAATACTTAGAAAATTAATACTTAAAAAAAAAATGAGGCTATTTCACAAAAACCTAGACTCCTGAAAAGTCAGCTGACAATTCCGAGTCTGAACTGCACACGGGAATTATCTGCTACAGCAGAGCAGCAGCTCCCCGTGTCAGGGTTTCCTATCAGCCACAGTTCACACAGGCTCTCCCTCAATCAGGTTATCTTCCTGATTACAGTATGTGCATTCTTTGAGGAAAGAACAATTCTAATTCAGCCGCGCATGCTTACGCTGCCTGTCACACAGTAGGCATTTTAGAAATGAATATCTACTGAACAGCACAGAGCACAGTGGGTTCCTTTCTCACCATTTCAGAAATGAGCAGAATTTCTGAAGTTCTGAACAGACACACAATCTCATGCAATCACACAGCCTATACCGCGCGAATGTCAGCATTATTAGCCCGTTTGGTAAGACTGTCCCACTGCTCGCTTAAGGGCTAATCTGAGTCACTCAGTTCACTGCCAAATCCAGCATTTCCCAGCTGAACAACAGTGAAGAGACAAGCTCTTAAGTGACAAGGGGATACAAACACATTTAATTCTATTAAAAATATTTCTTGCTAGTAACAGTCTCAGGAATGCTGCTTTAAACAAATGCTTTGAATCATTTTCAACAGCATACTTTTCCATAAGCAAAGCCTGTGAATTTAATCATACTAAAAATAAGACAGCATATAGACTCACCTGGAGAATAGTCATAAAATGCAGGGCTGTGTCCACAGTCACTTGTAGATATTAACTGCCCAGGTGATTAGGGAATTCAGCGAATGTATTCCACTCACTTCTGGGCCAAGTAACAGGTTTTATTGCATTTCAAAAGTGAACTTTAACAAGACATGAAAAAAAAAAAAAAGCTGGAGCTAGTTCTGAAAATGAGTCAACTGCCAGTATTGATCCAAGTGTGAGAAGTGCCAAGTTCAAAGGCAACATGGCATCTTAATGT
>SJYF01000270.1:2562613-2584932 GCA_006410515.1 Procapra przewalskii | reverse complement strand
AAAAAACCTGCCAGTGATTATGAGGCAAAAAGAATATTGAAAGTCATCACCACAGGTGGCAAAGTATATCAAGGTACAGAAGAACAGATGATGTTGTTGCAACAATCAGGCTTTTAATAGGACAGGGAAAATAATATGAGCACGGGGTAATCTGACGATGACAGACAAAACCATGAAATACCTTAAATGTTCATTTTATGACACTGACAAAGTGTTGAGCATTTCAGAGAACGTCACCACATAAGAAAATGGACATCCTCAAGGAATAAAGAAATTCAATTTTAAAACAGTCTTCAGAAATCATACCTCTCTTAAAAATATTAAACTGAGTATGGCAGGACTCTGAGGGAGAAGCAGGTTTACCTTAGACTTTGCTGTGGGCATAGCATCAATCCAGTACATCTGGAAAGGACACTAAGAGGGGCTATAAGGTCATTCAAACTTCTGGATCTGGTGATTGTGGTCTGAGGCTTCCGCCTCAAATGAATAATCCAAAGGGAAGAAATAACGCAGACAAAACTATCCATAAAAACAGAAACAACCTAAATACGCACTAGTATGGAAATGAGTAAATGATGACATATTTACACCAAGAAACAGCACGTGACAGCTGTGTGGTTTGGGTAACACTCAAGTGCTTGTCAGAAATCATTCTGGAGGAAGAAACCCACGGAACGTCCCTGTGCTGCGCTCAGTCGCTAAGTCGGGTCTGATTCTTTGCGATCCTGCAGATGGCAGCCCGTCAGGCTCCTCTGTCCATGGGATTTTCCAGGCAGGAATACTGGAGTGGATTGCCACTTCCTACTCCAGGGAATCTTCCTAACCCAGGGGCCAACTTGTGTCTCGTGCATTGGCAGGCGGCTTCTTCACCACTGCACCACCTGGGAAGCCCAATACTGGACATCAATATGAGGGAAGTGAGTCTGTCATCACTGATAAGATGACCCAGAACCTCAAGCCATTCTAGCCTCTGCTCAGTCACTGT
Source organism: Procapra przewalskii (assembly GCA_006410515.1). Classification (NCBI taxonomy): domain Eukaryota; kingdom Metazoa; phylum Chordata; class Mammalia; order Artiodactyla; family Bovidae; genus Procapra; species Procapra przewalskii. The sequence continues at coordinate 2,583,947 of SJYF01000270.1, read as the reverse complement.
GTGCAACACCCGTCAACATGTCCTGCCTGAAACAGGGGCACTAACTATATAATCATATGTAGAAACACATGCCCATTATAATTGGACGATGCACAGAATCCCAACGTTAATCATTACATTTATAATAAAAAGTTACTTAACTACTTGTTGCTCTTGCTGTTTAGTCGCTAGGTCGTGTCTGACTCTTTCATGACCCAACGGAACATAGCCTGCCAGGCTCCCCCGTTCATAGGATTTCTCAGCAAGAATACTGACGTGGGTTGCCACTTCCTTATCCAGGGGATCTTCTTGACTCAGAGTTCAAATCCACATCTCCTGCACTGACAGGCGAGCTCCTTACCACTGAGCAACCAGGGAAGGCCTGCTTGCTGAGTTTTAAAATATCCAACTATTTTCATTCTCATGCCCAAACTCCTCTAAAGTCTTCTCAGAACCACAGGATCTTAGAGCAAGAGAAATATCTCCCTTTGCATATTTTAAATACAAGGAACACAGAGAGGTTTCATAATTCTTTCAAAATGAATTATTTGCTAGGACCAGACAGTAACTTTTCTACAGTTTTTTCCCCCCAAAATTACTGCTGATAAGAAAGAAAAAAAACCTAACCAACATGAGGGACTCTCTATGGGAAAGCATAGAAAACGCAGGCAGGGCTTCCAGACTCATATCACATCTATGAGACGTCTTCTCATAAAATTGTATAGAAATACTTGCCCTCTCTCAGAGTGAAAAAGGACAAAGGGGTGGTGGGGGGAGAGGAGGAACCAGCCAGGGGCGGGGCCTCTATCTAAGCCATCACAGATCTCTCAGGTAAGAAACAGCTGCCGCTCTCAAGCCGGAGGAGTATTTTGTTCCGTCTGTAAGAGTGCACCCCACGAAACACAAAAATTAAAAAGACAAGAAAAGAAACAGGCCCCGGCTCTCTTACCTGTGCACAGAAGCCCATCTCTGTAGTAAAGTGCGTACACTCTGGCACTGTGTCCAATTAAAGATGAGGTCTCAAAGGCTTCATGGGCCTCCAGTTGCTTCATTCTCAAAATAGCCTTCAAATAAACCTTCTTCCAGTGCAAAGCGTCCTGAACAGAATCATCTATCTGCCAGCCCAGGTTTTTACAGGCGGTCTGCCACACCTCTGTACAGGCACTTATCACCTTATTCCACTGTTTAGAGACGAGGCAGCATGTGAGTAAAGTCTGAGGGTCAAGCCATTTTAACAAATAAAAACTGAGCTCCAGGGGAAGGAGTTTGAGGAAGTCCCGCTTGAGCAGAGTCTCCAGGTTATTGGAGAGGTGTCTGAGCTGGACTGCCCCACTCAGACTAATCAGGTGATCCAGAGTTTCATTTTTCTGCAAGTCCGTCAGAGAAAGAAATGTAACAGAAATGTTATCAAGCCATGTCTCAAAGTCCTTTCTCTCCATAAGGTTATGGAAAAATTTACCTGTGGCACATCAAAATATTGTATTAGTTCTGCTCAAAAAGACGGTTCAAGCAAGACTGCTAACAAATGAAGTATTACAATTAGTGCAAAAAACTGTTACAACTTTAGAGCTTAGTTACATTACAAGTTTACAGTTAATACATTGTATTTATCTGAAACAATCTCCATGCGCACAGAAGGAAACATTTGAGAACACATACTTGAACAAATCATGACCTCCAGAACAACTCAGTGAAGCTGCTTTTGGTGCGGGCGCCTTGCTCCTTCTCAAGTCTAGCACGTGCTACATGCCTCTTCACAGTAAAAGATTTACAAAGTATTCATTCTTTGTGAAACAGTGTACTGTGTATAAGAACCCCCATCAAAATCATTATGACTCCAGTTTCCTAAATACACTCTATTTGGGCACAAAAATCACAAAAATAAACACAAAGATGTGACCCCCAGAAATTAAGTCTCTAGACCAGTAACTTGAGACGTCAGCTGCCAGGCTAGGTATAGCCTGACCTGTTACAGCAATCACAGAACTGACTACTAGCTTTTGCAATAGGTGCTTAGGCAGAAAGGTCTGGGGAAGAGAAATAAGCAGACGCAGTAAGTCACATGGCTCAGGCGTTCCGGTTCTTCCACTTCCTTTATGGCATTGCCTGTTAGAATACGAATCACCAAAAGCCTTATCTGGCCTTACATAGTCTGTTTTAATAAGGTTAACATGAGCTGGTGACATCTCTTAAGCTCATGTGTCCCCAAGAGCCATGAGGGTCCTGGAGGTGTGCACAAATAAGACAAATTAGTCATCCTGATGCTTACAGGACGCACAAAGAAAGGTACCCTTTCCTTCACTGTTGAGGAAGCTGCAGGTCAGAGAAGGTAAGTGATCTGCCTACAGCCAACAGTGCTATTAAAATAGCGACAGAACAGACCGGAAGCCAGTGCTCTCAAGACCGGGACGCTTCCAGCTACCATCAGGAGAATCCCAACCTGGTGATAAGATCAGGGAGCACCGGGTCTAGCTGATGAGACCATCTCCCCCTTTAAGGCTAACTGGACCCCCCCTCAAAAAAATACAAGTATCCATCAATCCATAATATGTCAAGGTGCCTACCCACTCTTAACAATGGGGACTAACTAATGGGAAGAGAGGAAAAAGTAAAGCAAATCTGTGAAAACCACCTTTCCTGAGATCAGCGATGTTGATAGATATTAGTGCTGGGCAACAGGTACATGGGTTTTTTAATTAGATTTTTATGTGTTGAAACATTTCAATGAATAAAAAAAAAAACCCTTCCTTGTAATCTGACCAGTTTCCCATCATACTGTCATACTAATTTTAAAACCTAATGTTCAAATTAAAGTGAAAGAGGAAAATAAATTCATTTATCAGTTCAGTCGCTTAGTTGTGTCTGACTCTTTGCAAACCCATGGACAGAAGCACACCAGGCTTCCCTGTCCATCACCAACTCCCGGAGCTTGCTCAATCTCATGTCCGTTGAGTTGATGAAGCCATCCAACCAGCTCATCCTCTGTCGTCCCCTTCTCCTCCTGCTTTCAATCTTTCCCAGCATCAGGGTCTTTTCCAATGAGTCAGTTCTTCACGTCAGGTGGCCAAAGGATTGGAACTTCAGCTTCAGCATCAGTCCTTCCAATGAATATTTAGGACTGATGTCCTTTAGGATCGACTGGCTGGATCTCCGTGCAGCCCAAGAGACTCTCAAGAGTCTTCTTCAACACCACAGTTCAAAAGTATGAATTCTTCAGTGCTCAGTTTTCTTTATGGTCCAACTCTCACATCCATACATGACTACTGGAAAAACCAAAGCTTTGACTAGATGGACCTTTGTCGGCCAAGTGACATCTCCGCTTTTTAATACGTTGTTTAGGTTGGTTATAGCTTTTCTTCCAAGGAGCAAGTGTCTTTTAATCTCATGGCTGCAGTCACTACCTGCAGTTATTTTGGAGCCTGAGAAGATAATGTCACTGTTTCCGTTGTTTCCCCATCTATTTGCCATGAAGTGACGGGACGAGATGCCACGATCATTTACCAGGTTTACACAAATAGTCAGATCTCACTGTCCAACTTCATTAATATTAAGGTATGTAAAGACCATTTTCATAAATTTCCCAATATCAAATTTGGCAGGAACATTTGTTATCAGACAAAAAGCAGTTAAAGCAAACAACCCACTTCTAATCACATCATCTGGTGTCTAATGTTGTCAAATAGTGAACCGACTTTAAAGTAAGGCTCAGGGTTTGGGCTAGGTAGGATTTATTAACTTAAGGATTTACTTGGCTGCCAAAAACTGAGACCATGGCAAGCTATATGAACTGAACACAAGATAACAAGTGTCCTGGGAATTTCTTGGTTGCCCACTGGTTAGGACTCTGCACGTTCACTGCCAGAGGGCCTGGGTTTGATCCCTGGTCAGGGAATTAAGGTCCCACAAGTTGTTTAGCACAGCAAAAAAAAAGAAAAAAAAAGCCACCAACAAGATTAACAAGCCTCCTTTTTCTGAATCCTAACAACCTTTTATCTGTAATATTTCTGGAAAAGTTTTACTTTAAAAACATCATTCACAGCAAGACAAGAAAAATGTTTCCATGGACAGTCACAAAATGTCGCCAACAGCTAATTAATCCTGGCCAATTAAAAATATAATCAAAACATGTGCCCAGGAATCATTTTTTTACCACGAAGAAGTGGGGCGAGGGGCTTCTTCTATCACATCTGCCCGGCCACACACACAAAGTGTGCCCCATACACATCTTAGGAATTCATTTGTGTACAATGAACTGTTACTTAAATGGACACAAGGCAAATTTATAATACCCATGAAAACAGTATCATTACCAAATAACCAAGAGACATGTACAGCACACCCAATCAGCGAACCCATGACACCACAGAGATTATGGGATGAGTTTGCCATCGAGCACCTTATAAAACCCAGGCATTTCTGAGATTTACACATTCTTCTAACAAGAATTTTTCTGCCAACTCTTAAAGACTGCCCTTTAAGCTACTGAACCCTGTCTGGGAAGGTCTTATCCAGTTCTTCATGTCTCACTATCACGAAAAAGGCATCTTTTTAAAATAAAGTAGGACCCATTAGCTTTGCAGAATGCACTATTTTAAAAAAAATCAGCTTTTGTTTCTCTAAAAAATGAACTGACTCTGGAGAGAACTTTCTTAAGGTCACAGGTCTCAGCTGAACTCAGAGGCCTCTAGGAATATCATGTGCTGGCAGCACAAGGCCCCAGAGGGACACTTCAGGAAGCGAGGCTTCAGTCCAACCCAAGGAGGAGCTTTTAAAGCATCAGAGCTTTCCAGTAGCGGAACAGCTGCCCCCAGGGTGGTGAGCTTCCCACTGCTGGGAACAGTCAAGGACAGCTAACTATAGGGGCGGACTGAGGCAAAGAAAAATGCTTTGAAGTCAATCAGACCTTCCACAGATTCAGCCACTTCCCATGTGATCACGGACACACTCAACTAACTTCTGAGCTTCAGTTCTGTCGTCTGTAAAACGGAAGCTAGCTCACCTTGAGCGCTGCACGAATCACAAACAGGAGGGACAAGCTTAGAACACAGCCCAGGAGGGGAACTCAAATGGCGCTTTCTGTTAGTTTTATCACTATGAGTGCCCGGCAGGAAAGCTCCAGTAACATCCCCTTCAACCCTAGCAGATGACCACTTTCTCTTTTTTGTCAATCCCCCACTCCCCACCCCGGTTTCTCTTAAAATAGATTAAAATATACAGCAAAAAAAGAGAAAAACCTCACGTGCTCAAACTTACTGGGAATTTAATTTTATAATTAAGGGCAGTTACTGACATGAGGCTGATTTCCCAGGAGAGGCATTCTCCTTCCACCCTCTCCACACTCCATGGCGTCCCATCCTTTCCCCCCACCCCAACTTCAGACTAAACACAAAACCTGCCCTTTTGCCCTCAGTATTAACAATCACAAAGCTCTGAAACAGACAGATGTGAAAATATTCCTAAGAGATGGGAGACGTGGGTTTGGTCTCTGGTTCTGCTATTAACTCCCTACATTCCCTCAGGTAACTCTCATCTTTGTGCTGGTTTGAAAAACTAGAGTACTACTCTTAGGTGTTACCTCACATGATTTTCACGACCTTGTGGAAGGTATGAGAACTGCCCTTAATAAATGGAGAAATTTATGGCCCCCAAAGTGGAGTGACTTTCCCTGGGTCCCACAGGAAGGAGCAGGCACAGCATCCTGCCCAGCCCCCCAGCCCTTCTCAAAGAAGCAAAGCAAAACTGACACTTCCAGGTCTTACTAAAGAGAGAATATTCTCGACTGAACATGATGAGTGCCCTTTACCTCTCCTCTCTCAGGACCTGGCCAAACCAAGAGAGAAAACAAGCCATTTGCTATCTTTGGGAGGGAGGCTTCATCTTCCCTCTCTTTTCTTATCAAGCACAACCAGGGTTAAAGAGAGCAGAGGCTCTGAGCTTATCTAAATACACTTATGTATACATAAAGTATCTTTTGAATACTCAAGAAGCTGGTTACTACTGGTTGTTTCCAGAGAATACTGGAGGGTTGAGGAGTAGGAGTGAAGGTCCCTTTATGAATTTCAGACCGTATGAATATCTGATCTGTTCATATACACCGTCAGTTTTAAGATGAATTTTTAAAAGCTTCGAAGGGATACAAATAGGGTTTCTAAAGTAGGGCTTTGCAACCCCACTTGTTGCTGGGTGACCCTGGGCAAATCTCTTCACCTATCTCAAGCCCAACTTCCTCACTGGTAAAAGGTAACCTACTAACAGCGTTATCTACAAACGTTTTTACAAGGAATAAACGGGATAATGCACATAAAACGTTTAGCACAGTATCCGCACAGTGGAAGCCTACAAGAAATGCTGGTTACCACCATTATTTAGCATTAACCTTGCTATCTTTATTGCAAGCAGCGCTCCACATACACACCTGTTTCCATGGCATACCCACAATCATGGCGCAGCCCCTCACATTACTACAGCGCTTTGTACTTCATAAACCGCCTCTCCATCCTGCTTCATCCCTCAAACTCATTAACAGCCCTGGGACATCACGGTTAACTCATTTCGCAGCTAAGGAAACCGAGGCTCCAGGAGGCAATCACTCCGTCCTCCCATCTCTAAATCAACTCCAGATCCCTTCAACCCGTCCGCCGCTCCCAGGTCCCCTACGCCCGGAGCCGTGGTCCGCGCGGCACTGACCTGAGCGAGCGCCCCGGGGCCCGGGACCTCGCGCCGGGCTCACACCAACTGGGCGCGCTCGGGCCGCCAGAGCCTCGCAGCGGCCGGGTCCGCTCCGCAGCCATGGCGCCTGCAGCGAGAGAAAGGCAAACAGCCCGAGGCGCGGCGAGTCAGCAGAGGCGCGGGCGCCAAACCACCCCCGCCGCGACCCGGCCCCGCCTAGCACGCAGACCTGGACCGGCGGCCGCCGCTCCGGGTCCGCAGCCTCACAGGGGAGCGGCTTCCGGCGCTGCCTGCGTCATCTCCGCGCACCCCTCCACCCGCGGCGCCCGGCGGACGCGGCTGCACTTCCGGCCCCGCCCTGGAGCGGAAGTGGGCGGGCAGAGGAGCGGAGGGCGGGGCGCGGCGCGCGCCGGCCCCTCAGTCCGGTGGCGCCTGGGCGGAGGTTTTCTTCCAGGCGGTACAGGCGAATGGCCCAGGAATTTACGTCCGTCACCCGATCTGATCTTGCACCGACTGTGCGACACTTTTTCTTATTGTGCTCACTTTACGAGGAGAGAGGGAATATAAGAGACGTGTCCAAAGAACAACTACTCATGCGACCGACAGTCGTCCGTGCAGTTGGTGGTAGAGCGGAGCGAAGGCTCCGTGCGGCCGGAGTACATCTAGGGCGCTGAACACACGGGAAATAAAAGGCTGATTCTGTGTGGTGGTGGAAACTAAGTGTGGAGTTCGGAAAGTCAGGCCTTCAGCTGGTTTGGCTGGGTAGACAACAGGAAGACTGAGAACTTCTAAGCCAGAGGGTGACATGATGATATTACAGGAAAATTTAGGAAGACATGGGTTGACATGTCAGATTGCGTGAGCTTTATGAAACAGAAGGCACTGCGAAGGTAATCAAGAAAACCCGGCACTTCTATTTGCAGCAAATGATCTTAAACCTAAAAGTTTGCTGAATCAAACTGAAAATTCTAGATGGAGCTGGCCCAGGGATAATATTGTTTGAACCTCTCATGGACAAAGAATCCAAACTGTCTCAGTTTAAGTCCAGAGGATATCCAGGAGCAAAATTTATGGCGCATTAAAAAATGAAAATTGCAAAATGGAATTTGTATTTAGTGAAATCCAAGACCTATATAACCATTCAATTTTGTATATGTAAGAAAAATTCTCATTGGAATTTTTTTAAGATATATATCTCCCACTTTGTAAAATATCTCCAAGAATTCACAAAGATTGGTGAGAAAACATAGCCAGCTTTAAAATGCAATGAATTATTCCTAGGCAAATAACTACAAAAACAGCTATGAATGGCAGGCAGGAAGATCAACATGCAAAAAGAGAAACATGAAAAATAGCCTAGCATAGGAATAGAAGGTTCAGTGCAACTGTTTGTGACAGGAACATAAAAATATGCTGGATGTTGTTTCTTTCTTTCTTTAATAAACTTGCTGATCAAATGGTATTTGGAGTAATTTCTACACATACAGACAATAGAAAAATTGCAAACATCAAGTGCTTGGTTTTTCCAGTTCAGGCTAAAATGGATTACGTGTTGTTTTCTATTTTGAGATAAAGTTGCCTGGAAGAGGTAGATGGATGACATAACTGATTTAAGAACAATCATTCATGGCCTATACGAGGAACTCAAAATCCTTCCTGGTGAGACGTATCAAACTACACCATAAGTTTCTTTGGGTAGAAAAAATGCACCTACCAGGGATGACAAGTATCCCGTGATGTTTAACACATTTCTTGCACATGCGCATACCAGCGAGCAGAGACTACTCTGTTTAGTTTCTTGAGATAGACTCCCTGTGTGATGATGCTCTGGAGACACATGTGTGAACTCTACTTTCAACTCCCACACACACTTCACCAGGAACTCCATATAAAGACAAGGTGTCAGCTTCAAGAGGTACACAAGGTTGGAAGCATTTGGAGAGGTTTGCTTTCTATCCTTTGTTCTGGATTCACTCTAGCTGTAACATGATCAGCACTCGCTCTCCTATAGAGCTAGAAGGTATTCTAGGACAAAAGCTCAGAAGCTTGATTGACAAGAAACCTTATCCTGAAGGTCTCAGGCACGAGGTACTGAACTTCAGTTCCTGTTAGAATGAGTGATCCTGAGATACATTCGGACACACTTTGGCAGCTGGGCTCAATAATTTCCAAAGCCCCCAGACTGTTCACAGACAACATGCAGGTAAGTTTCTTATAATCTTTGTAGCATTTTATATCTACTAGAATAAGCTTTTGAGTAGGCTGAAGTTTCTTCTTTGTGTAAGTCATCAGATGAACTGAAAAAAAAAAAAGGAAAGGAGTTCAGACTATAATTGTGTGAATTTGTTTTGCTTTTTTTTTTCTTATTAAAAATACATGGGAAAGTAAAAGATGGACTTCAGGAGTTTGCAGTGGTGAAGAGTGAGCTTTGAAACTGACAGATCTGAGTTCATATCATGGCCCTATCTCACCCTCTTCTTACTGAATGATCTTGAGCAAATGCCTAAACCACATGGATACTCAGTTTAAGTGTGAAGATAACCTATCTGAAAGGGATATTAGCAAGACTGAAAGAGTTAAGACATGTAAAGTGTTTAGCACAGGGCCTGGCTCACAGCCAGTGCTCAATACGACGTTAAGTATCCCTATGGGAGTCCTTACTGACTGAAGCTCCGGTGAGCAGAGACTAAATTCTTCTGATGTCTCTGGCTCTGTTATATAGCAATACTATATTGTATATGTTCTTCCAGATGGAAAGCTTCCATCTCCTTTAATGAGACGGAATAAGCTTGGCATCAGATATGTCCTAGATCTCAGATAATGTCAGAATTCAGTATTAAATTGAAAACTCTTACTGGAAGAATGTAAATGTTTGACCATAGCCATTGTGCAGTAGTCAACAAAAGCTGCCACTCCATTGACAAATAGCCCTGGACCTTTGTAATCAGAGAAGAAACTGACCCAAGCACATTGGTTCTGGAAAGGACCGCCATATATTTTCCTGTAACTTTTTAGCCTAATGATACCAACTGTTACTTTATATTCATGTGTCTAATGGCACCCACTCCAGTGCTCTTTCCTGGAAAATCCCAGGGACGGAGGAGCCTGGTGGGCTGCCGTCCATGGGGTCGCAGAGAGTCAGACACAACTGAGTGACTTCACTTTCACTTTCCACTTTCATGCATTGGAGAAGGAAACGGCAGCCCACTCCAGTGTTCTTGCCTGGAGAATCCCAGGGACGGGGGAGCCTGGTGGGCTGCCGTCTGTGGGGTCGCACAGAGTCAGACACGACTGAGGCAGCTTAGCAGCAGCAGCGGCACTCCTGTGTCTACGTCCGCGTCCTCTTTGCTTCCCTAGTGTCTGACACAGGTGCCTTGAATATAGTAAGCAGGGTTTCATCCAAGCAAGAAAACAGCCAGCATTTTGTTCAGTTTCCACTTTGTGCTAAATACAGGTCTCAGTAGTACTGGAGGAGAGAGAGGCATGAAGTCCAGGGGACCAAGACCTAGTGAGAGAGACAGGTGACAGAAACACTAATAACAAACATTTAAAATAGTGTGCTAAGTGCTTCCAGAGGTACACACAGTGTTCCGAGTATATACACAGAAATGGGGATGAAGCTTGAATGAATGAAATGTGTTCTTTCATTTAGGTGACTTTCTGCAGACTTCGGACTCACCAGTGGTGTTTCATCCTGTTTAATGTTATTCTGTTTCATGCCTTGCTTTTTGGGGCTGATTTTGTGGAAGAATATTTTCTGCATGCTTTGCCTTACGTAGATATGAAAATTCTTGAAACTAAGGATAAGGCAAGAAAATTGAACATGGAGCCCTTGAGAAGCAATCTTTCCAAATACTATATCCTGAGCCAGTCAGAGGTGTGTAAAGGGAAGAGTGTATTTTTGCTCTCTCTTGTATTCAGTAGCCCAGAAAATGGAACAAGGCGGGATCTCATCAGGAAAACCTGGGGTAACGTGACCAGTGTCCGAGGGCACCCCATTCTCACACTATTTGCTTTGGGAATGCCTGTTTTGGTAACCACTCAGGAAGACACAAAGAGAGAGTCCCAAAAGAATAATGACATAATTGAAGGCATCTTCTTGGACACTGCTGAGAACCAGACTCTGAAGATTATCACCGTGACGCAATGGGCTGTGGCTTTCTGCCCTAATGCCCTGTTTGTCCTGAAGGCTGATGAAGGGATGTTTGTCAATATACCAAGCTTGGTGGACTATCTTCTCAATCTGAAAGAACACCTTGAAGATATCTATGTTGGAAGAGTTATCCATCAGGATACGCCCAACAGAGACCCTAACAGCCAAGAATTTGTCCCTTTCAGTGAGTACCCAGAAAAGTACTACCCAGATTACTGCAGCAGGGAGGCCTTTGTTATGTCCCAAGATGCGGCTCGGATGATGTATGTAGTTTTCAAAGAAGTACCCGTTAAAGTGCCTGCTGATGTGTTCGTAGGAATTTCTGCTAAGTCCATTGGCCTTATACCGATCCACAGTTCACGGTTTTCTGGGAAAAGGCACATCAGATACAACAGATGTTGCTATAAGTTCATTTTCACATCCTCAGAAACTACAGATGCTGAAATGCCTCAGGCATGGAAGGAAATTAACAGTGGGAAAGAATGTACGCTGCTTGAAACCTATTATGGGCTTGTTTCCTGCAAACTTCTGACGTATCTTGACAGCTTTAAACGCTTTCACATGGGTACCATAAAAAATAATGCCATGTCTTATGATGATTAGGGTTTCTGTTTTTCTTCAAAGTGTGTTCTTTTAAAACTACCTCCAACCGTGTTACGGAAAATGTCCCTCCTTCCTTGCGTTTTCATGTAGTCTCTGCATCTTTAACTGTACTCAGCAAGTTGCAAAGTGTCTTATTGCTCTGACGTACTACACTGAATTGAGTTCTCATTTTAAGAAATTTAAATTGGTGTAACGTGATTCTCTTCAAAATAAAACCTTCTGTCTAGAAAGGACATAAAATTGAATTGTAACTCAGAAGTCTCGTCTCTCTTTATAATTAATGGGTTTCTAAAACCCACATTCTATGGAACTGTTATGACTCCAGTGATCACAGCAGTGACTGACCTTTTAGAATGCTCAGAATTAACGAGAAACAATAAAGAAGGACTTCAACAAAATGTTCGTGTCTGCAAGCAGGACACATTTTTCGTAATCTGGATGGTGGGATCACATTTAAGTTTTAGCTACCTTAGTATATATTAACTTGGAGAAGAATACTCCAGTATTCTTGCCTGGAGAACCCTGTGGACAAGAGGAGCCTGGTGGGCTACAGTCCACAGGGTCACAACAGTTGGACACGACTGAAGCAACTTAGCATGCATGCACTGGAGAAGGAAATGGCATCCCACTCGTGTTCTTGCCTGGAGAATCCCAGGGATGGGGGAGCCTGGTGGGCTGCGGTCTCTGGGGTCTCACAGAGTCGGACACGACTGAAGCGACGCAGCAGCAGCATATATTAACTATTTCACTACCATAAAGACTTGGCTGTCTTGGTTAAACAATTTCCATCAAGTCCTAATTAGGCAGTGTTTTACACATGGGATGCAACAAATACATGTTATGCAGACACTCTATTGGGCTTCCCTGCGTGGTTCAGTGCTACAGAATCTGCCTGCCAAGGCAGGAGACAGGGGTTTGATCCTGGGTTGGGAAGAATCCCTGAAGAAGGAGATAGCAACCCACACCCGTATTCTTGCCTGGGAAATCCCATGGACAGAGGAGCCTGGCAGTCCACAGGGTTGCAAAGAGTTGGGCATGACTTAGCGACGACCACCACATCATAGTTTCTTTAGTTTCCTACAGGCGCTTAACAGAACACAACAAACTAGGCAGCTTGGAACAACAGGAATTTCGTGGTGTTGCCAGTAGGAGAACGGCCAGTATGGGAACGCGGACTAACAGAACTCAGGGATACCAGAGAGGGTGAGAGACCGATGACTAATCTGGGACAAGAAAATTCCAGTCACTTGAGAATCGTTTTGTAACAGAGCAGGGCTGGTTTATCGATGTCACCAAGGCTTGAAAGAAACCTATTTCTTCTACATTCTGAACCATCACACTCTGATAATATATTCACATAAAAACCTTTGGATTGGTGATTGCTTTGCCGTTTAGAGAGCAGAAAACAGGTGGGAACATTTTCTGTCAATGAAAAATAACTGCGTCCTTTGATCAGTGGGATGGTATCCTGGTTTAGGCAAAGGGAGCCTTCCATTCTGACCCTGGTTATTAGGAGTCAATTTCCCTCTCTTTGAACAACTCAATATTGACTTGAGTGTCAAAAATTAAAGCTCTCAACAATGACCACCAATAACTAGTATGACAGTTGGGGGACCTTTCCAGTTTAGCATGTTATCACTCCCTCCCGCCCAAAACTACAACAGAGTAAAATGCATTGATAAACAGCAAAAAAGGGCATCAAGGAACACTAGAAACATCTTCAACAGATTTATTTTCTATTTTTCAAAGGAATAATAGTAAAAAAACTTTGAGAGATCTTATTAAAAGTATTTATTCTTAGTATAGGGAACATAATTTTAAGACTGCATATTACTTGTTTTTCAAATATTAAATATCCAAGACTTTGAAAGTAGAATCAGAAGGGAGAAAAGGACCCTTGCCTCCAGAAAAAAAAAAAACCCCAAAAGGTGAGGGGACGGGGATGAAAAGAATTCAGAAACAATTTGGTTCCATTTTAGTTAAAGTGGATTTTAAAATAAGAGAGTAAGTCCATGAAATTTCTTTGGGAGGAGAACAAAACATCTATCTTCTTACAGAGATTAAGGCAGTAAAAGTAATCAGAGAAACATCTGGTTCAATTATGACGAAGTCTGCCTGCTTTCCTGGTTTTACACTGAGTTTCAATGTGGAAAGACAACAAACGTGGGTGATAAAATTGCGTTAGACACTCCATGACAGCTTTGGGCGGGCGGGGGCAGTCTCTGTTTTGAAGAATACAGATGGAGCCAAACGCCTTAGGAGAAATTTTGGTCAATAAATCGTCTAGGGTCTGGAAGAAATCATTCCGCTCCTTCCACTGCTGTTGTGGAAATAGGTTTCACGTAGTATGGACCTTCACTCAGATAAGTTCTGAGCCTCAAATAATTTGGGTTCCCAAAGATTTCTGCAATCGTCTTGGAACTGGCAAGTGCTTTCACCAGCTCATACTTGGCATCCTTTGAAGCTTTGTCATGCTCCACGGACCGGTCCATCACATATTCTACGAAACCTGGGCTGTTGAACATAAGTTTCTGAGCCCAGGGTTGGTTTGCAATGGCCTGAAATGGAAGGGGGAAAAGAACACAATTCCACTAAAAGAACACAATTCCGCTAAGCCTTAAGAAGTTAAGTGTGTTAATGGACTGGCACAAACCTTAGAAAAAAATTTGGCAACACAAACTTTAAAAATGTTACTTTTTACCTAAGTAAATTCCTCCTAAAACTCTAACTTAAGAAAATACTCAAAATATTTTTTAAAGTTTTGTATACAAAGATGCTCATTACAGTGTGAAAGGTACACTATAAATCTCTTGTAGTGGGAAGATGGGTTAGTAAATTATGGTATATAGTAATAAAAAAATTAAAAATTAAGTATGTATTAAGAATAATGTTTATAAAGATAAGTAGATCTGTTCTATGAAAAAAGTAGCTGCAAATCACACACACGGCATAATTACAATGATGGAAAATCAAAGACTGGAGAAGAAAAGACAACCATAGAGAAACTCATTCATGTGCATGAGTGTATTTTCGAGAATATTCAGTGTAGCATCATTTGTGATAGATGCTATCTAAATCTTCATTTACTGGAGAATGACACATCGCGGCTATACAATGAAATGCTGATGACTTTCCAATTGCCTCTTTTAGTACAGACAAATCTTAAAAACATGCTAAAGAGAAAAAGCAAATTGCAGAATGATATGAAGAGCATGACACCATTTGTAAATTCAAGAATATTTGAAATACTGTATTTTAAGGATATATGCATTAGCAGTAAAAGCATGAAATCACACATGGCTTGTAAACCCTGAACTCTCAGTACTATATTTTAACAAGAACATTAAGTTTACAGCCTGTCTCTTCCCTTCAAAATGTGCTCTGCAGCCCATCAGCATCGGGATCATCTGGGAACTTGTTAGAAACGGAGGCTCTCAGGCTGTATCCCAGAGCCGCTGACTGAGACTGCATCGCAACAAACCTTACAGTGTGACAAGCATCTGCCTGTTTGACAATATTTGAGGATGGGGGGTTTGAAATGAAAACAGCTGCCGCAACCAGTAAATCAAAAGTTGTTTCTACAACGATGGCTGAATAAGTGAACCTAAGGTGGAAGAGTAGGAAAAAATAAAGAGCAACAAACAGAATGGGCCTCCCAGGAGGCTCAGTGGCAAGGAATCAGCCCGTCAGTGGAGGGGATGTGGGCTGGATCCCTGGGTGGGGAAGAGCCCCTGGAGAAAGAAATGGCAGCCCACTCCAGTATTCTAGCCTGGAGAATCCCATGGACAGAGGAGCCTGGTGAGTTACAATCCATGGAGTCACAAAACAGCCAAACGCAACTTAGCGACTGAAACAAGAATACCAGTGCAAGAGCCAAAATGCCCATCACAGTGGCTGCTAACAAGAGCGAAACAGTCTAAAATCCGCATTCTTGAAGGTGGCAGGTATTCTGTGTCCTTTAGGACACAGACTGTATCACATCCTGGAGGAAGCCTTCCCTGCCTGGCCGCCCCCTCTCCTGTTCCTTCCCTCTCCAGGCCAAGCATGCTACCTGAGATCCCATTGTTAAGATTACTAAAGGGCGTATTACCACATTTCCACCAGCCCAGGGAACCACAGTAAGTGCTGAAGCTACAAAGTTAAATCAGATATGGTTCCTATTTTTCAATAAACTCTGTTAACAGGTCAACAAATAAACATTTTCAACAAGTGTAATAAACAGAACACAAAGGCACAACCCTCACCGCAACTACAGCTATACAATCAACTATATAACTATATTTACTGCCTGGGTCCCTCCACAGACGGGAGCCACACGGAAGGCAGGCGTTCGTCTGCTTTGTTCACTGTTACATCCCCAGAACCTAACACAGAAGCTCAATAAATATCTGCTGAATAAATTAGGAAACGCAAAGTAGGAAAGTCAGCATTGCTGAAGTCAACCTTACGAGTTTGGGCAAAGCTTGCTGAAAAGGTATCTGAGCTAGCCCTCGCAAGAATAAATAGAAGTTGACAAGCAGAGTCAGGGAAGAGTGCTGCCTGCAGAGAACGCACGAGGGTCCAGAGATATGGTGGGAGCAGTCTCGCCATCACTAGAGCATCCAGGACCAAAAGGGGATGGCAGGAAATTAGGCTGTGGGAAGTCCAGGGCTAGGGCAGTAAGGGCTTGCTTGATGGCAGGTAAGGAATCTGGAGTTAATTCTGTGATCCCTGGGTACCCCCAGACATTTGCCACAGCATCTAATAGCTTTCACCGAAACAATCTGCTCGCACGTCTGTCCCCCTCATTAGCCTGCACTCATAGCAGGATCTGTCCCCCTCATCAGCCTGCACTGATAGCAGGGCAGAGACCTAGGGGCTCACTGTCAGCGCCCCAGTGTTGAAGGGGCGGAGCCCCAGGAGGGCCTGCGGAAGAGAGGAGGCTGCCTACCGTGAACACTTTCAAGGCAGCGCAGTGTAGCTCAGGAAAGGGTTGATTACTGATACCACGGAAGAGCTCCAGTGGGTCCCGAGATAAAGAAGAAAACCAGGACTCTGTCATCCTCAGTAGGTCGTCAGTCTGCTGCTCAGGCTACATGAAACAAAAGGAAAATCTCAAGACACTACGAAGCGAGGAAACCTGGGTTCTGATCACACCCTGCCATTAACCAGCTGTGTGGTCTCTGCCAGGTCCGAAGCACTCTTCCCCAAACACAGCCCTGACTTCCCCAGATTTGTTCTGGCTTGCTTTTTGTTTTGATGGGGTTGATTAAGCAATCCCTAGGGTCCTCTCCAGCTCTAATACTCTTATGATTCCACTTTAACTTAAAAAAAAGTCACTAGTCATATAATGAAGGATATCTTCTCTCACTAAGAGTGAGAAAGATGGCATTTATTTGGTCGAAATTTAGAGTAAGTTAACTAGTACTATACAGATTTATTCTCCCCCAAATAGCCCACTGTCCTTTGTTAATTTCCCAAACCACTTACCGGTAAATAAAAAAGAGAAGACAATGCATCCAAACATCTAATTTTGAGCTCTGTTGTGGCATTCTTTGCTTGATATCCTATTTTCATGAGCAAGCGTTCAAAGCGAGTTCCTTTGAAGAAAAACAATATACTTTTTATTGTGGTAAAATACACGTACCATAAAATTTATCATTTATCCATTTTTAAAAGGATACATTCACACTGTTGCGCAACCATTACCCCATCCACCTCTAGAACGTTATCATCACCTCAAACTGCACTCACTGAGTAATAGCTTCCCTTTCTCCCTGCCCCACGTCCCCTGGTAACTGCTACTCCACTATCTGTCTCTGTGAATCTGACTAGTCCAGGCACGCTGTTTAAGTGGAGTCAGACAGAATCTGTCTTTTCGTGCTGGCTTATCTCACTTCGCACTGTGTCTTCACGGCCCCCATGGTGTAGCATGCGCCAGAATCATATTCCTTTTAAAGACTGAACAATATTCCTCTGAATGTATATACACCACATTCTGTCTGTCCATTCATTCCTCATGACTTGTTTCTACCCCTTGTGGTTACTGTGAATGAGGCTATTAGTGGACACAGGTGTGTCCATGTAAGCCCCTGCTCTCGATTCTTTGGGGCGTATATGCCTGGAGGCAGCCCTGCCAGGCCATATGCTGATTCTATGTCTAATTTCTGAGGAGCCACCGTTAACGTTCCCACAGCGGCTGCACCATCTTATACTCCCACCAGATGTGCACGAGCATTCCCATTTTTCACATCCTTGTTATTTTGTCAACACTCATTATTTCGTTTAAAAAAACAACAACACAATAGCCATTCTAATGGGTGTTAAGTGAACAATGAGATTTCATATGCAATACAACATACAGAAGTTAAAGTGTAGAGATCTGAGATCAATGGACCTGGATTAGAGTAGCAACTTCCCCACAATCTGAATAATCTTAAAAAGTTTTCTTAACTTCGCTGAGTTTCAGCTACTTTATCTGTAAAATGAGAGTGACAATCTACTGTAACAGGGTTATATGTTATAGGTACAAGCACTTAGAAAATGACATGTACCATGGATTCTAGCTATGAAACACAACAGCACATATACTAGTAATTTTTAACATCTACTTCACAAGGGTTTTAACAGTGTTGTGCATTTTTTTCTGTGCGTGGAATTCATAGTAGCTGCAAGATACCCATGGATGTGCCATAAAAGTATCACTCTTGTCATAAAATCTTGTAACATATTTTTGTTTACCTTCCTTGACATATAAATATTAAACAAATCTGTCTTTTCAGTAAATACAAACAACAACCCTGAGAAATATTAATAGCTGTTATGCTGTTTCTATATATGAGAAAAATGAAGCCAAAAGCAGTGAGGTGAATACAAAAAGCTGAAAAAGCTATGTCAGTGTTAGAACTGGGACATAAAGCCAGGTCTTTCTGACTCCAGACTACAGTCTCTGCACCATGAATACTATTTAAGATGTAGAAGGGAAACAGTGTTTGATCCAGTCAAGTTAAAAAAAAAAATTCAGTAATTATTATGAGACTTTTGAGGGGTTAGTCGCAGGTCATGCTAACGAGACTGTCCTATAAAAGCAGCTTCTACAATGAAGTTAAGCATAGCAGCAAATTAACTCTAATTTTTTAAAAAAAAAGAGAGAGCGAGCACCTTAAGGAAAACCAAAACAAGTCATACCAACCTGTTTTCTGTAAAACTTGTTTTCCTTCAACATTGGATCCCAGAATTCCAATTGTGTCCACTGCTACCCCAATCATGGTGGGGTCTTGACTTTCTGCCATTTCAAAGACCTTTTCCACAAAGACAGGATAACGCTCACAGATCTGCTGAGGACTATCCATTACGGCCAGGTTTCCAAAGAACTTCACAAACCCTGAAGATATTTAGAAGGATGGATTTCAATAGAGAAAGAAGACAGCACAAATTGTGGGCCCCACATTTTCACGGGACAGTAAGAACCTTCAGGCCAGAAAGGGGAGAAAGATTATGGTGCTGTGCTGCCCAGAAACCAGATAGGCCACAAGAAGATACTGAAGGATCTGTGTGGTCCTGAAAGAACAGAGACCCCAGGGTGTCAGCTGATCTGAGTCTCAACATTGAAGCACTGTCATCGGCAAAAAGGAGAGGAGAGAACGAGGACCTGTGGAATCGGAGGAAGGCAGGTCTGGAGTCATTTTCAGGAAGAAAATTTTAAACAGAGACGTTCATCAATGAAATAAGCAAGGCTCTCTAAAATAAACCTTCAATTTCTGAAAGTGCTCAAGAAAAAGTAACCAACCACGTCCTAGAATAGAATGACTGGAACAATTCTATATTAAAGATTTCAACTCAAGCTTTGACAAATCTGTGAAACATACTGTAAATGCCATTCTGGTAGTTTTATTTATGACTCTTTTGACTGAGGGTCAAGGGAAACACCCTAATGCTCTAAACAGCAACATTTCTGGGAAATCAGAATCAACAGCATGTGGCTCCCAGAGCAATAGATTCCACTTCATTAAGGGCCTGTGGGCATCATCTTGAGGAAACTGGCTCTAAAGAAAACGATTCTTGGCCTCCCCCGTCAAAGAGTAATTCTGAATCAAAACACACACACTGTCAATTCCACAAGCGTTTCTTACCTGGTAAATAGAAGCTAGAGAAAGGGTCTGCATCTGCCCCAACGATGAGGTTAGAAATCTGATCGATGACTCCTTCTTGAGCAAGGAACTGTCGCCCATGGGGAGTGCAGGCCAGCGACGTCACCATCTCTATACAGGTGGCTCTGAAACGCCAAGGTTCTGCATGTGACTGACAGTTTATAAACTGTTTTTATACAGGTTATTTTATTTAATTCTTCCCACCCAATGTGAAAGGTCAATGATCCTGGATCTCCTTTTAGATGAGGACAGAAGGATGAGAAAATTGTAACTTGTCCAGAATCACAATCACACTGTTTTTCCGAGGCAGTTATGACTCAGACCGTGGTCTTCTAACACGAGGCCCATGCTGCTCCTTGTTTCCATTATACACAACCCTCCTTAAAGAGTTTCTAAATCTATATTTTATTTTATTAATGTCAAACATGACTATTTTTAAACACAATTACTTCTACCACATATTTAAAAAATAATTCTTTGGCATCATTTAAAGTCTAACCAGGAACAAATTTCCTCATATAACTAAAACAAGTCTTTTTAGAGTTGATCCTAAGGTATATTAACTGACTATCTGCAAGTTGTTTCCTATGTCACTAACTCTGATACTAAGGTAAAGAGACTTAACGAAACAGTTCCCTTATTATGAAAGCTCTGAGACAACGTTTCTCCAATGCTTTGAGACAGCATTGCCTGAGGACTGGTTTACACATGTGAGTTTAACAAATTCAGTCACAGTTAAAGAACAGAGGACAATCAGAAAATATTTAAGAAAAGGAAAACAAAGTCCTGTGTACCCAAAGGTAACTACAGTGCTCTTATAACAGCACAATATTTGAAACAAACCAAGTGTTTAGGAGTGAGGAGGTGTTGGTAAACTGGAATATCCAAGGAAACACTTGGCAGATATCAAAGGGGACTCAAGGAGGAGTAGGGAGCTGGGAATAGAGACCAGAATTAACATTTCTCAGTACAGAGCTTCTATCAGCCATTGTACTGGTCTCTATGGTTAATTCACTTAATCCTCATCTGCAGAGCTGTCATTCACATTTAATGCTGTAAATGACAACATGTAAGAGTTGTCATCAAGCTCAGTTCAGTTCAGTCGCTCAGTCTTGTCCGACTCTTTGCGAACCCATGGACTGTAGCACGCGAGGCCTCCCCATCCATCACCAACTCCTGGAGTTCTACCCAAACTCATATCGGTGATCCCATCCAACCATCTCATCCTCTGTCATCCCCTTCTCCTCCTGCCCTCAATCTTTCCCAGCATCAGAGTCTTTTCAAATGAGTCAGCTCTTCGCATCAGGTGGCTAAAGTATTGGAGTTTCAGCTTCAATATCAGTCCTTCCAATGAACACCTAGGACTGATCTCCTTGCAGTCCAAGGGACTCTCAAGAGTCTTCCCTAACACCACAGTTCAAAAGCATCAATTCTTCAGCACTCAGCTTTCTTTAAAGTCCAACTCTCACATCCATACATGACTCCTGGAAAAACCACAGCTTTGACTAGACAGACCTCTGTTGACAAAATAATGTCTCTGCTTTTTAATATACTGTCTAGGTTGTTTATAACTTTCCTTCCAAGGAGGAAGCATCTTTTAATTTCATGGCTGCAATCACCATCTGCAGTGATTTTGGAGCCCAAACAAATAGTCAGCTACTGTTTCTACTGTTTGCCCATTTATTTGCCATGAAATGATGGGACCAGATGCAATGATCTTAGTTTTCTGAATGTTGAGCTTTAAGCCAACCTTTTCACTCTCCTCTTTCACTTTCATCAAGAGGCTCTTTAGTTCTTCTTC
>SJYF01000270.1:2541942-2553216 GCA_006410515.1 Procapra przewalskii | reverse complement strand
TTTCCACAGTTTGTTGTGATCCACACAATCAAAGGCTTTGGCATAGTCAATAAGGCAGAAGTAGATATTTTTCTGGAACTCTCTTGCTTTTTCAATGATCCAGCAGATGTTGGCAATTTGATCTCTGGTTCCTCTGTATTTTCTAATTGCAGCTTGAACATCTGAAGTTCATGGTTCATGTACTGTTGAAGCCTGACTTAGAGAATTTTGAGCATTTCTTTGCTAGAGTATGAGATGAGTACATACAGAGTACATCATGAGAAATGCCTGGCTGAAGCACAAGCACAAGCTGGAATCAAGATTGATGGGAGAAATATCAATAACCTCAGATATGCAGATGACACCACCCTTATGGCAGAAAGTGAAGAGGAACTAAAAAACCTGTTGATGAAAGTGAAACAAGAGAGTGAAATGGTTGGCTTAAAACTCAACATTCAAAAAACTAAGATCATGGCATCTGGTCCCATCATTTCATGGCAAACAGATGGGGAAACAATGGAAATAGTGACAGACTTTATTTTCTTGGGCTCCAAAATCTCTGCAGATGGTGACTGCACCTGTGAAATTAAGATACTTGCTTCTTGGAAGAAAAGCTATGACAAACCTAGACAGCATATTAAAAACCAGAGACATTAGTTTGCCAACAAAAGTCCATCTAGTCAAAGCTATGGTTTTTCCAGCAGTCATGTATGAATGTGAGAGTTGGACTATAAAAAAAGCTGAGCACTGAAGAATTGATGCTTTTAAGTTGTGGTGTTGGAGAAGACTCTTAAGAGTCCCTTGGACTGCACGGAGATCCAACCAGTCCATCCTAAAGGAAATCAGTCCTAAATATTCACTGGAAAGACTGATGCTGAAGCTCTACTTTTTGGGCCACCTGACATGAAGAACTGACTCACTCGAAAAGACCCTGATACATGGAAAGATTGAAGGTGGGAGAAGGGGATGACAGAGGATGAGATGGCTGGATGGCATCACCAACTCGATGGCCCTGAGTCTGAACAAGCCCCAGGAGTTGGTGATGGACAGGGAAGCCTAGTGTGCTGCAGTCCATGGGGTCGTAAAGAGTCAGAGATTACTGAGCAACTGAACTGACCTGAGAAAAGATCCTGAACCAACATATAGCCCAGAGAAAACAGAAAAATATCTAGAGATTGCCAATTCAATATACAGTTATTCCCACAAGCTGCAGGTGGTATCAACTACCCTATCTTTAAATTTCCAGTGACACTGTTTATAGAGTACTGCTCCTTCTTCCAGCAAACTACCTCCCCCGTGGACCTTATCCTTCAAACTCAACTTCATTTCAAACCCAGTTGCATTCCTGGCGTTAACTTATGGTGTGGCCACTGAACGTTTCTTCATGCACAATATAAAGTGGCTGGACTAGTTGGGCTGTCTAAAAGTTATGCATCTTTTATTTGGCATATATCATATCATGTGCTGCACCCTAGGAGCGATGCAGAGATGAACAAAATATGGCCCCTGCCGTCAAAGAATTTACTAACTAGAATAAAACACATATGGAATTGCAACATAAGGCAAAAAAGTCAAGTTATCAGTAAGAGAAATAATCATCATGTCCTTAAGGAGACCTGAGATCTGTCACTACAACTGGAGTGACCAAGAAAGACTTTTCGGAGGGAATGCACTTCATCTGGGCCTTAAAAGATGGCAGATTTGGAGAGAAGGAAAGAAGGTGTTTCAGTTAGCACGACTGGCATAATCAGTTAGAAAAGGGCCGTCATGCTTAAGGAAAAGTAATTAGCGCCACATGGTAGCTGGAGCAGATGAAGTATGTATAGAGTGGAGGGGAGAGACGAGGCTGGAAAAGCAAGGTGAAAATCAACTGTACGGGTCCGAATGCCAGACTGGAGAGGCTCACTTTCACATCCAAGGCCCTGGGAGACCGTGGAGAAGCCGGGAGCCAAACAACCTGAGAAGTTCACCGTGGTTGCAACGCTGGAAGAACACACTGGAAAAGTAAACTCAGAGATAATGAGAAATCAAACCAATGCAACATGTCTAGCAAGAGGGAGAAAATGAGGGCCTGAAATAAAATGGACATATAAGAGGGATTTAATAAGCAGATTAAATAATGTTGACTAACAGAATTAATGAAGGGATAACACAAATGAAAAAGAGAGAACTCCTAGAAGGTCAGAGCCAAAAAAGTCCTCTGAAATCATCCAGTCTTGACTCAGTGATTATCTTTTCAAGAAGGAAGGTCACTTTTAAATTTCTGGATCACAAACATTTTAAAAGTGTTTTAGGTTATCAGACGATCAAATACAAAGCATTTAAAAATCAAATACTACAGCTGTACATAAAAGGAAAAGGAAAATGCCATCCTACCATGCTAAGTTCCATTTCCAAATTAATAGCTTCTCAGGTACCTTTCAGATATTTCTAATGTTACACTGGCCAGTGTCCATGTGGGTTTGCGAGGGTTGTAATTCTTTTTTAAAATTACATATAATGGAATTATAAACTCCAACAATTTTTTCATTCAGCAATATATATTAAAGATCTATGTCCATATACACAGAGAGAGATATACTACTGCTGCTAAGTCGCTTCAGTCGTGTCCGACTCTGTGCGACCCCATAGACGGCAGCCCACCAGGCTCCCCCATCCCTGGGATTCTCCAGGCAAGAACACGGGAGCGGGTTGCCATTTCCTTCTCCAGTGCATGAAAGTGAAAAGTGGAAGTGAAGTCGCTCAGTCGTGTCTGACTCTTAGCGACCCCACGGACTGCAGCCCCCCAGGCTCCCCCGACCATGGGACTTCCCAGGCAAGGGTACTGGAGTGGGGTGCCGTTACTTTCTCCGAGAGATAGATAAATACCTACTCAATCTTTCTAACAGCTGCATACTGTTCCACAGTCATATGTCATAGTTTAAGAATCGCCTTTTAATAGATATTCAGGTTATTCCTAGTTGCTTGCTTTTTGCTGTCAACTTCTGTTGAGAATAAACCTGTAGATACAGCACATTTTGTGTGTGAGTATACCTGCACGTTAAATTTCTGAAGCAAGAATTACTGGATCAAGGGTATGTGAATTTAAAATATCGACAGAAAAAGAAATAAATAAAAATAAAATATCGACAGAGCCTACCTACCAAGCCGCCAGGACAGGACCTCTTCTAAAGAGGAGAGAGAAACTCAAGGACTGCAGACGTGAGGAGGAGCCCTCCCGGTAACAGGTGGGCCACCTTGCCCGTCGCCTACTTCAAGGATGAAGGCAGCGAGCCCAGACGACCGCCAGGGGCGCGCCTCAGAGCCTGGACTCGAACCCGTCACTTGCCTCTCAGCCCCGGACCCTTCCTCTCTGAAATTTCACCTACATTCAGCCTTCGCTGAGACTGGGAAAAGCCTCCCCGTCACCGCCCCCCATCCCCGGCTCCATACTGAGGGGCGTCATTCTCCCCCGCTCACGCTGCAGGGTCCTCTCACCGATGGTTCTCGTTGAGCAGGGAGAAAAGCGGGCCAAGGCGCAGTTCCGCCGCTTGCTCGCGGAGCTCGCTGAGCGGCACCGACTGCAGCAGCGACTGCAGAGCGCGCAGCTCCTCCAGCGGCGCCTCCAGCCGCGAAACCTCCCTCAGCAGCGCCAGCGCCTGCGCCGCCATGGTGCCCCTCCCGCCAGCGTTCGCCAGTCAGCCCGCTCGGCTCCCGGCTCGCGGCGCGCCGCCTCGAGCCTCGCGAGACCTGCCCGGCGCAGCCTCGCTTCCGCGAGATTTGGCTGAGCCCCAGTCGCCCCGGCCGCACCAATAGCATCGCTCGGCTGCCGCGCCGCGCGCGTTCGGGAGCTGCCAAGCCTCGCGAGACCGGGGCTCACGAGGGTCGCTGGTAGTTACGGGGTCGCAGCCCGCGTCGTCATGGGTGCCGCTCAGTGGGCCCGAGTGTCTGGTCTGGTTGCTTCTGTCGCACGAGAGCGAAGGCTGGGTCAGTGTCTGGCAAGCGGAGTAGTGAGAATGAGAACCAACCGAAGGTTAAACGGCCTTGCCATTGGCGCCCTGGCTCTAAAACCAGGC
This sequence comes from Procapra przewalskii, assembly GCA_006410515.1. Classification (NCBI taxonomy): domain Eukaryota; kingdom Metazoa; phylum Chordata; class Mammalia; order Artiodactyla; family Bovidae; genus Procapra; species Procapra przewalskii. The sequence continues at coordinate 2,549,182 of SJYF01000270.1, read as the reverse complement.
TGTGGTGGAGGCTTAGGCCGCCAGGGCGGAGCGGAGGCGGTGAACGTCCTGCTCCCCCGCCAGACGCGCATTAACAGGAGGCGAAGGGTCAGGCCTCGGGAAGATGAAAATCTCGAGAAGCTGGAAGAGGCGTGAGTAACCCTTACGCAAAACGAGAAGGCCGTCGGGGCGAGCGTGGAGAGTTTTTCGCGCGTCTGCTCCTAGGTGCTGTGCATTCCCAAGGATGTAAGCATCGAGAAGATGGAAGCTTCAGTTAATCTTTTGGGTCTAGGATTGGGGGCAGCAGTGGGGCGACGATCGCGGAAGGCTGTCTGCAGCCAGGCCAAACAGGTTTACATGCAGCTGGTGGAAACCACTGGCAAGGACAACCCAGACGAGTTTTCATGCGAGCAAGGGATGGTTTGAGTTTAGAAATTACTATAGACTGCGAAATTCGAGTTTGATGGAAGATCCGTTAAATAGACCCAGTCACCACCCACGTATTCCAAGCAACTCTAGAAACTGATCACGGCTAGAGGCTTTAACCTCAGTAGGTCTTCACCATCAAGGAAATGAGCCTGCTTTGGAAGTGCTTGCCTTTGTGTACTTTTGGGGGAAAAGACAGAAATCCGGGAAACTTAGAGGACGCTAAGGACAGGATTTCCCTTACATTTCGTGCCAGTGCTGCAGGTGACAAAATGGTAAACCCGTTGCTGCTTTATGAGGACCCCAAAATTCCGCTTGTTTTATGAAAAAGATATGCTTTCTTGTTTTTCTGGCGATCACTAATCTTATCGTTAACAGCTACCCTCATTTTGGATTGGCTTCATAATTGTTTTATTCTTTGAGCCTGGAATTATTTAACTCCTCCCAAATCTTGCCTTCAGAGTATCGCTAATATTGTTCCCAATCACCCAGACTCATTATTCCTTGCTCATCTGTACGTTGTTACTATGTTTCCCTGTCTGGAACGCACTAGTTATCTTTAGCCTTTGGATCAGAGTGTAATTGAAGCATTCATGGGGTATTACACCAAGCATATGTTTGACCACTTTGCCCATGGTATTGGAAAAAAAAAATCCTTTGCTCACTTTAAAAGAAACATGGCAACAATTCAACATTGCTGTTGCTTTGGTAATCATAAAAGAGGTGATGGATGATAAGAAAAACCAGATGCTCTTGATAAAGCTTGGTGGAAGCTTTGCTATGATGTTATGAATGATTATGAATGTTCCCTGGAGCTAAAGAAGAAGCTGGAAAAGAAATCATAGTCTGCATATTGGATGGGCTTTAAATTCATCAATATGAAACTTAAGTTTCAAGCTTTGGCAGTAACAGAAAGTCTGTATCATCTTGAGATGATAGATACGCGTCTGTACCTTGAGAGGAAGAAGGCAAATCTTTAGAACCAGAGATAAAGATGAATCTAAGGAAAGAATGCTGTCCTACATCAGGTGTCAGATCTCATCCATTCTGCCATTGATATGGATTCTTTCCTGGATTGAGGTTTGGCCTTTAAAAAAGAGACTTCAATAAATTGTATACCTATAGAAGAGATGCAGAACAACTTTCAAAATAAAGTAGAAGAGCTGAAGAAAGAGAAGGAAGATACAGTATTGTGGATGAAAGAGACGGGTACAGAATCTGACTCTGAGGAGTCTGAGTTCACCTCTGAATCCAGTAAGGAGGAGAAAAGAAAGAGAGAAGGCAAGATGCCTCCCGAAGAGCCTGTGATATCAGGCAGGGGCACTGAGGCTCTTTCTCGATCTGAAGGATCTGCCAAGGCCCTAAATGCAGAATTGAACGTTTGGAATCTGACCTTGGAATTGACTCTGAAGAGAGCGGTGCCTGAGTTGAAGGAAAGAAGAGAATCCAGAGGTGGTTTCGTCCAGATAGCCGTTCATCCCTTGCCATCCTTTGCCCCAACATCACCTTCATCATGACCATCCTTGTCATCACCAGTCACACATCCGTATCTTTTAGTCATTGAACAAATATTTGTTGAACATAATCTGTGCGGAAACCTGTGCTAAATTCTGGGACATCATCTCAGGATCTAAGGTAAAATGGTCATTAACAGTGACCTTTCCTATTAATATAACGGGTTTAAAAGATCATAGTCTTGATGTATTTTAGTGGACTTTGAATATAAAGGGTTTTTTAAGGACCACTCAGCCTCATTTTTTCTAACCCTGTTTCTTTCATACATGCTAAGTTCTTGAATCACAACTGGAGATGTTCTGAGTTAACCTTGTTTGGTAGTGGCATGAGACGGCTCTTGAAATGCTGATATGGTCTTATATTTTATAAAACACTCTTAAATTTATCTTCTGTGAATCTTCACTTTAGATCTATGAAAGAGGTATTAGTTCTTTCTTTACCAAAAAAAAGCCCCCAAAGCTCAGAGAGGTTAAGTAATTTGCCTGAATCTACACAGCCATCATAAACGATAGAACTAGGGCTACAGCTGGCTTTGTCAGGCACTTTGCTAGAAAGTGTTATCAGGCCTTTTAAGAAGAATAATCCCAAGGAATAAGGCAGACAGGTAAACAGGTAGTTAAACACAGAAGCTGTGAACTGGCAGCTTGCCTGCCAGTTTGGGAACCAGGTAGGTTTTGTTTTGGCTGCCCAGTATAAAACAATTCCTAATTGATTTTCAGCATTCCCCTCCCCACCTGCTTTGTTTAAGGTACTATTTACATAGAATACAATTTACCAATTTAAGTGTACAGTTGTTGAATTTTTTAATGTTTGTGTAATCACTGCTACAGTCAAGATAAAGAGTAGTTTTCCTTGGCTTAAAATTTACTTAGGGTCTTACCAGCAGTGTGGTCATTTAAAAATTAAGAAATTTCACATTAAGAAGCTGGATTAAAAAACTGGAACCCCTGACAACAGTGGACTCTCCATCCCCAAAGGGTTACCGTCATTAGCTTGCTGCTTTTGAGTTTGTTTTAGCAGCTGACATTAAATGCTGCCTCGGAAGTGTGGACAGAGTGCCTTAGGGGAAATGGGACTTTGGGATTAACCTTGGTAAAGGCTGCAACAGACCAGCTGGCCTTGAAAGATGGGTGGGTTTACAGGGAGAGCAGTCAGCAGCAGGAGTGTTTGTTTTAAACCAGGGAGGATTAGAAGGGAGATGCTGTAGGGGGGACATGAAGTCAGCCATGTGTGGGCTTCATTTATTTGGGTTTGTTTTTATTTTTTTGGTGGGATGGGCCTCAGTGGAAGAGTTTTGTGTATTTGTGTTTGTGGGCTGTGGTTTCTGAAGGTTTTATATATCTAAGAAGCTTTAATCTGTACACCTCAGGGGATTTTATGGTTTTTGGTATATGTGAGAATGGGGAGGGAAAATTAGTATTTTTATTTTTGCAGCGGTTGGAGGTTTGCACAGAGTGTTTGGGTTATAAGTTTCTAGAGAGTTGCCCAGTGAAAAATGAGTCCCTCTTTCCCCGCCTCCTCCACCCTCTCCTTCCGGCCAGCCTGGCTGGGACCTGGCCGGGCAGTGGGGCAGGCAGCAGGTGGTAAGGGGAGAGGGGCTCGGGCCCTTGGAACCCATCCGTCCGCCAGCGACTTTCCTCAGGCTGCAGTTGCCATAGGCTGTGCTGGCTCAGTCACCAGCGACGCCACGGACAGGCTGGGCTCGCGGTGCCCTCTGCCAGGCTCCGCTCTGCCCTCCATCTTTATAGGCCTCCTGGTGAGTGTTCCACAGTACGATGCTGTGAGTCCTCTCGCCTCTAAACCTCCAGCCTGGGGACTGAGGGAGGAAGGGGTGTTTGTGTTGTATACTCCTGGGATTTTGAGCTGGGGGCAGGCAGGTAGGATGTGGATGGTGAAGTCCCTGGAGGTGCCGCCCAGTGTCCTGGAGATCACGGTGTGATTCTGAAGCTCACCAGCACCCCTTTCTGCCCTGCCTTTGAGGAGTGACTGGGCGGTTTCACTGCCCGGGAGGGTGGGGTGGTGAAGGGTGTTTGCTGGTGCGTTCTCATCTAAGGGTCCCATGCTAATTTCTTTTCGTCTTGCCAGTGCAATCACCATCTCATTTTTCTGAGGCTTTGCTGATCTCTGAAGCAGCTTCACGTGTGAGTCTGGCAGTGGCTGTGGAGCGCCTGGTGGCGCTGGTGGTAGCTGCCCTTTTGGGCAGGGCCTGGTGGTGGGAAGGAGGACTGTCGAAGCCCAGGGGTCTAGCCCAGCTCCGCTGCTCACCTTTCTGGTGATTTCTATCCCTTTCTGGCCCTTAATTAACTGGCACACATCAGTGATGCTTAATATTTTGGGGACTATAGATTTTCTTGGGGTGTGTGTGTGTGTGTGTGTGTGTGAAAATTCTGGATTTGCACCCAAGGAAAGTGTATAGATAAACACAATGTTAATTTCAGAGTATTTACAAATTCCTTAAAACTAGGTATGTTATAAATTTAGAAACACTAGGTGGTTTCTTAGGCCCCTTCTGCCTTAACACAGATTGTAAAGTCAACCATAAACTCTTAAGGACTTGCCCAGTGGTCCAGTGGTTAGGACTCCACCTTCCAGCGCAGGGGAGTTAGGTGTGACCCCTGGCTGGGGAGCTAAGGTCCCGAAGGCCTCGGGTGTGACCATAAAATTAAAACCATAACCTCTTAAAGGTTAGGCAGATACTCCAGGACCAAAAAAAGAAAAAAGGAAGGCAGAATGAAGTAATTGAAAGGATACATAAAATATTTTGAAACAATGTAAACTTAGGAAAGATGTTAAGATAAAATATGAAAATGTTATAAACTTACAGTAATAAATATAATGTTTCTGTTAGGAAATATGTTGGTCTATGTATTTTGCATTTATGTAATATCACTTTCTAATATACTATAGTCCACCTTCGATTCCAAACTGACCTTTCATATCTTCTGATTCTTTGTTGGCATGGTCCGCAAACACTTCTCAAGTCCATACCTCTTAGCAGGGCTTTAAAGTGCTGAGGATACAGAAATGAATGAGCTCACATCCAATGAGGGAGATGGATGTCAGTCACTGTACTTCAGTGTGATCGATGGTCCAGTAGAAGGATGTTCAGCAGCAGTCCTGGCCTCTCCCAGTGGCATTTCCTCCCCAGTCATGACATCAGAATTGTCCCTAGATGTGACCAGGTGTCCCCTGGGGCAGGGGCAAAACTGCCTCAAGCTGAGAGCCACTGGATTAAGTGAAGCTGAAGTAACCCCACTGCGTCACTTCCTCGTGCTGCTCCTTGCAGTTCAGCGAGCCCAGAATGGGAGGCAGGAGTGTGGATTTAAGTCTTGGATCAGTCACAGAACTGCCTCAGTTACCTTATCTGTTCAGTGAAGGCTTGTCTTAGGTAATACCCAAGTGCCCAGACTACCCCTGAGTGTCTCTTTCACTGTGCGTTCACGCAAGAGTTTCAATACATTTTAGGTGAGTTTGTATTTAATCCTGTGAGCTCTGTGTTCCACTGATACCTGCTGGCTGAAATGCCCTAGATCTCCCCTAGGAATGGCTTTTTTGGTTGGGGGACATACCACTGCTCCCTTTGTTTGGTGTCCGTGCTGAAAGCCACCTTAGAGCCGTGTATCTGACCCCTTAGAGTGTTCTAGTATGTCCGATTCTCTGCCAAAAGCTCTGTGGGTGACCCAAAAGCTTACTTCACAAGACTGTTTCGTCTGCATCCCAGCATCTTGCTGGTGTGCGAATTCACCAGTCTGCAGGTTACTTCTTGAGAAGCTGCTGTGTGCCATGAACTGTCCTGGGGACACAGTGATGAGCAAAGCGTGGTTCCTTTCTTTATTGGATTAGTGGTCAAAAACTGTTTTTCCTATCTTGTTTGAACCCATGGCAACTCTGAGATAGGCACACGAATGCTGTAATCGCCAGTGTCTAGGTAGCTTGTATAGAAGAGAGAGGAAGTAACTGGTTGAAGACTGCAGAGAGCTGCACTAACACCAGGTTTTAAATCTGCTGTTAAGTGCCTTTGTTTTATATCCTATATAATCTAATTGAGTTGCCACTAACAACTTCGTTGAAAACCCTGGTGGTTTTTTTGTGTGGTCACTGGTTTAGTTCAGAGGACTAGTATGTTGGACTGGAGGTGCTGGGGGAGGTCGTGGGAGGGAATGAGAAGCCCACCCCAGACTGAAGCTGAAGACAAAAATGCTCCTCAGGCCCTGCCAAGAAGTAGGAGGCAGGCAGGGCCAGGCAATAACGTAGGAGTGGGAGGACAAAGGTTTGTTTGAGCGAGACACGAGCCCCCGGCTGGCAGGCGGGAGAAGCGTGTTCTTGTCCAGTCTTGCCTGCTTCACGATGGGGCTCCTTACAAGTTGCCTCCATCTCTATTAATGACTCTTTTGTATCCCCCAAGCAAAGAACCCTGGAAGATGTCCTCCAATTCTTTTTTTTCCCCCTCTTATTTTAGATGTTTTATCATTAAAGTAGCAAGAAAAGCTGTGTCTTGACTGCCTTTTCCTCTCCTGTATCACTGCCATTCTCTTAGCTCCGGATCTTAGTATCTTTTTCCTGCAACATTGTCATGGCCTTTGAATTGCCCATCTCTGATCACTCCCCACCCTCCTTCCCATTACTCTACTCAGCCTGATCTTGTTCTTACTCTTCTACTTAAACCTCTGAAAGCACCCCGTCACTTGAGTACAAACCCCACACTCCTTTAGCCTGACCCTTCATAGTTCTAGCCAGACTCACTTTCCTCCCAGCCTCGTGCCCACTGGCTGAGACCCATGCAGTCTAGGTGACCCATCTGTCCCCAAATCCCTCTTGAGTTTGCACATATTAACCATATCTTTTCTCAGTCCTGCCTATTATTTCAGTTCCAGCTTGGATGGTCCCTTCTCTTCAGAGCCTCTCCTGCCCCCAAGAAGTGGAGCCTTCCTTTTGGACCTGCCCCGCCGCCGGTTGCCTGTCACAGTAGCACAGGCCCGTTGCTTTAGCATTAGGCTTCCTTTTCCAGTGGACTCCCCACAGCACCTGGCATGTACACAGTTGAATGACGGTGAAGTTAACTCCCTAACACATCAACAGATGCAGGCATTTATTGTCAACCACACTCTGCACAGGATGACAGCATGCTGTGGATGCCAGCTGGTGTTACCTGTAGCAGCAGCTTTTCAGTGGGAATGGATTTCAAGTTATCCAGGCTCCACTCCTATTCTTGGCTTCACTAATTAAAAGCTGTGTGGTGTGGGTGTGTGGGTGGGTGTGGGTGTGTGATGTGTGTTTGTGTGTGATGTGTGGGGGTGTGTGGGTGTGATTTGTGTGTGTG
>SJYF01000270.1:2513356-2525410 GCA_006410515.1 Procapra przewalskii | reverse complement strand
GTCTAGCCCTGTCCACCGCAAACCCTGAGTTACTCCTGCAAGGGAGAAATGCATGCACGCAGTATGCTTTATACAAGTCCTGTGAGTGGTGTTCTAAGAAATAAGCTTTGGAAACAAAATAAATTCTTAATTTACCAATTCTGACACTCGTCTGTACTCTTAACCTTGTTAGGCTATTTGAATGTTAACATTTGAATACTATCCAATAACGTTCTCTGGTGTTTTCCAGGGTTTAAATATTCCCTAGAGACTACAGTTCTTCGTAAATAGTACTAAGTTTAATAATCCTATTTGTTAAACAGATTTTTTTTCAGATTTCTGTAATAACAGGAAAAGTATGAAGAATGTTTGACATATTTTAAGAGTAAGTTATGATGTAGGGAATTTGTGAGAATTCTAATTTCTTGCTCCAAAATTCTAAAGGCAGACAGATGTGTTCGAGTTTGTAAGCACTCCCCTAAACCATGCGGGAACGGGCGGGCGCGCTCCAGCCCGAGGAGAACGAGCGACCTCAGAGGGGTCTCCAGGGCCCCTCACTGTGCAGCCTGGGCTAGCGCCCGAGCCTGTGGGTGCCTGGGGCCACCCACTGTCCCTCCACTCCACTGAGCTCCGAGACAGCACCCACGCCGCCCCGGCCTCAAGTGCGGTTTGTTCCAAGGGCAGTTGTAAGGTCACAGGAAGCATGGTAGGACAAATGGGAGCTGTCTTTACCGAGGGCTTCCCTGGCAGGTCAGACAGTAAAGGACTGGCCAGCGATTTTTAAGGCCAGCCATTAACACTCAGGGCTTAACAGGCCACACTAACTTTGGAAATATTGTTCAGTTAGGCCCATGGCCTTCACCTGCCTGTAGCTTTTTCCTCTCCCCCTCTTTTTGTCTCTCTCCAAACTACCCCTGACTTAACAGAAGTTTATGTAAGGTGGTGATCTGTAACTTTTATGAGGTGGTTCCCTCAGCATCTAGGGGGCTGAACACCAGCAGGGATTATCCCAGGCAGGTGAAGCCCGGGGTGGGGTGGGGGGGTGCGGAAAGGGGACTGAAGCAAAGGACCCCGACAGGGTGGGGCCAGGAACGTGCTTCAGATTCCTGCAGCCGTGTGCCCACCAGCACTTGGTGAAGTTGTGCAGCGCCTGTACTGAGGCATCCTTCCGGGGCCACAAGTTCAGGCCCCAGCTTTTATCTCTGTGGCTCTCAGCTGATGTTCCCTGCCCCCATGGGCAGGGTCCTCAGAGCAGAAAAAAGGTTCTCTGTCTAAAGAACACCGCTAAGAGAATAAGGTGGCAGGTGCCGGAGTGGTAGGGTGATCGGAGAGGGGGTCGGGTCCCACCGTTCCCCCATCACCTTTCTGATACTTCACTAGAGCAATGATAGGTCGGTCTTCAGAGGGAGCCTTTAAAATGTAAATCAGACACATTAATTATAATTTTAATATAACAAATGTTATTAAAAGCAGCAATTCAAAACCATAAATCTTTCTGAAGGTGCACAGGGTTATAAGGTCAGTTGGCAGTAATGCAGCTATCGCCAGGTAGGAATGAAATGCTGGGGGGTGGAGTCAGGGTGGCCTTGTCAGGCCTCACGCTGACCTCCCAGTGGGGAAGACCCTGTCTCCCTCCTCCCCCTCTTCCAGGCCAGAGCCTCTGGTGCTTGAGAGGCAGCGCCGTGGCACTGACAGGCCGTGTTAGTCCCGCACCTCAGAAGCCTGGGAGCAGAGCTGGGAGGTTGCTGTGCTCTGGGGCCAGGCAGGACGCCAGGGAGACTGGCTCTTGGTCCCACCCCCGGGCTGAGCGGGGGCGGGCTTCTCAGCTTCCCTTCCACCCGCCCCGTCAGTGGCACCAGCGGTGGGGCTGAGATGGGGGCAAGCTGGGCCCAATCAGCCATCCCTGCCTGGACCAGGCTGGGAGGCAGAGGAAGTGGGGCTGCACCGCAGGTGACAGCCCGCCTGAAAGGCACTGCTGGGGCTGGGGTCTGAGGCAAGGGGCATCTGAACGCTCCCAGCGCCCCCACCCCAAAAGCCCGCAGATGGGGGGTGGCCTAATAATGGGAAGACCAGCTCCAGGCCTGCAGCTGCCCCTCACTGTTCATCCCCCTTCGCCTTGCAGCTGGCAGCCTCTAAACCCAGCCAAGCCGGAGGCCGCGGCAGCACTTGGCAAGGCTGGCCCCCATCTGGCACACCTCTCGCCCCAGTCAAGGCACTTCTTTCCAGTCAAGTGAGTCAGTTTCTAATGCCTCTGGAAGCAGCAAACATGAGGGGTCTCCCCCTCCCATTTTCGATCTCCCTCCAGATGGGTCTGAGTTTTAATGTCGGTTCTCAGAACTCTGTGCTCCCACTGACAGAAGGCTCCCCTTTTTTTGAGGGGATGTAACGACTCAGGCCCTTTAAAAAAAAATCCTAACCTGCCCCCAAAAGTGATTGTCAGTTTCAGAGCTAGGCAGGGGGTACGGAAGGTGTGAGTCCCCCTGTTCCCTCTCGAGCCCAAGCTGGTTCACCGGCCCAAGCAGCACGTGGCGCCCCTAAGAGGGCCCAGGAAAAGCCAAGGGCAGGAGCAGGCTGGCACCCAAAGGGATGTGTGGCTGTGTGTGTGGTGTGTGTACCCGTGGAGGCTGGGGCCCATGTGTGTGCCTGGAGGTGAGAGCGCGTACACAGATGGAAGCGCTGTGCGTGTGTGCGTGCTGGTGCACGCGCCCTTGACCTCTGTCAGGTAGGAGGCAGAGGAGACAGTCCAAGATGTAGCAAGCAGGACATGGCTACCGCTCCTCCTCATGCCTCCCGCCTGCAGGGCCAGGCCCCGCTCCACGGCAACAGAGAGGGAATGTGACCCGAGAAGGGGAAACGGGGTTCTCGGAAGCCAACACCGCAGCCTGTACCCTCTGCCTTCTGAAGCAGAGACCCAGCCTCCTCCTCCTCGGATCCTGAGAGTCGCAGGGTCTCTGCCCCGCAGGCTTCCCAGAGGCGTTCTCCCATCCTCACCACCTCCTCCCGGGACAGGAGGAGGGGTGGGAACGGGTGAGAGGAGCTCCACAAGGCCCCTTCTTAACACTCAGGGTAACACTCAGGTAACACTTCCTTCTTACCCACCTTCACCCCGTCTTTCTCAAAGACTTCCTCCTCCTGGTGTGGTCCCCGGGATGGGTCAGGTGTGAAGCACGTTCAGGGGAGGGCTGGGTGTGCAAATGCACACACCCAAAAGGGGAAAGGGAGGGGGACACACTGGGGACGAAGACTCAGGCCTCCGCGGAGTCAGGAGGGATGCTAACCCGGAGGGGCAGGTGAACAGCTGGAGGGAGCATGTGGAGACAGCTGGCGGGACCGCAGAGACGCGGGCGAAGGGGCGGTGGGCCTGAGGGCCCAGAGCGGACGGGGACAGCAGAGGCGCGCGGGCGGGCGGGGCTCGGCCAGGCCCTCCAGCTGCCTTGCGTCCCTCCCTCCTGCAGCCTGGGGAGGGCCGAGGGGCCCGTGGCTCCCACCGCCTCTCCTTTGGTTTCCGGGGCTCCGGGCCTCCTCGGGGGGCTGCTCAGTAAGGGGTGGTCCCCTCCCACTCCACCAGGTACTGCACCTTGCCCTCTGGCGTGACCCTCCGCGCCAGCACCTGGTACTTCTCCCCACAGGCCAGCCGTCCCGCTGCGCCAAAATAGTTGGTGATGGACGACTTGAGGTGGGACAAGGACGAGTCGTCCTCACTGATGCTCTCAAACGTGTGGCTGTCGACGCCCTCGTCCGGCCGCTCGGGGCCCGAGGCCGCCTCCGCGCTGCTGTCCGAGGCGCAGCGTCCGCCCGGCTCGGCCGCCCGGCGCTTGGCCCGCAGCGGCACGTACGCTTTGGCCGCCAGCTTCCTCTTGCGGCTGCCCACCGTCCGTCTGCGTGGGGAGGGGGCGAGGCGGGGAGGATGGGAATGAGACGCGATCGCCCGCACCGCTGCCCGGCCCTGAGCTCCGCCAGCCCCAGGCAGCTCCCTGAATCCTCACGACAGCCCTGAGGAGACCCCAGAAGGGGAGAGTGCCAGCCGGGACCCAAGCCTAGCTGCAGCCGTCTCCAGAGCCTCGCTCTTTCATGCTGAGCTCAGCGCTGGCTGAGTCCAAGAAACAAACGTGTCTCCACCACCCACCCACCCTCCCAAAAGGGAAGGGGGGAGAAAAACAAGAAGAGGGGCACGTTCACAGACACTTGGAAACCCAGGTCCACAGCGCTAGAAAGAGCCTAAGAAACAGGAGCCGGACATGGAAACTCAAGGCGGCCGCAGAGAAAGACCCCCAGAGGTGTCTGGAGATGACGGGCACGGCGCTTTTAATTCCCCTCCTGCAAGTGCCACGAGTGCCCTGAATACAGGTAAAGGAGCCTCGGCCGAGCGCTGGTCCGTGCGCTTTGCAGCAGCCCCTGTCCTTTGCTGCTGAGGACCTGCTGCGGTGAAGCACGCGGTGGCCTTGGCAGGCTCCTGGGCACTTCTGTCCCCTCTCCCAGTCCTTACACTCTGCAGGAAACCATTTCCCCTCTCTGTCAGGCTCCGCTCCTTAAAGAAAGACCCCCCAGCAGACAGACACAGTTCAGACAGCCGGGAACCACGGCTGGGGACCTCGCGGGCAGAGGCACAGACATCACAAAATCCCGGCATGTGTCGGCCAGACCCTGAGAATGACAGAACCCAGATCTGAACTGCCCAGCGAGAGGCGTCACACGCACGGCAGCTGGTGACGAGGAGGTGGGGAAGCAGACCCCGACGCCCACACGGGCAGGAGCCCGGGCTGAGCCCCTCGTCACAGGCGGGCCGGGGCGCCGGCGGGGCTGGAAACTCACCTGGAGTCGTAGGAGAGGCTGGTGGAAGCAGAGCCAGAGGTGCTGGCGGCATCCGTGGAGTCCACGTCCGAGAAGAAGGTCTGGCCTGAGCTGGCGCTGAGCGGGAGAAGGGGTGAGCCTGCCGCCAGCCCTCAGGGCCCCGGAGCTCTCCCGGGCATCTCTGGCCCCTCTGCCTGGCACCCTTGCTCTCGGCCGAGCGCCTTCCTGCCGAGCTGCCCACCGCCACAGCAGCAGGTGCGCCTCCTCTGCCATCCACTGCCTGCCCACCAAGCCTTCAAAGCCCCAGGGACCACAGAGGCCTTCCCTGACCACCTCCCCGGTCGGCGACACAGCACTGCGACAAGGAGAGGATAAAGAGGGTTCTCAGTCTCCCAGCAGCCGAGCAGCGGCCGCGGAGGCGGCTCAGGGAGGTTAGAGAACTTTGCCAAAGTCACACAGCGGGCAGCTGGCAAGTAGGGGCTGGGGCCCAGGCCTCACTGGCCGAAGTCCTTGCCCCCCACTTGGTGTCTACAGGAGAGCCTGAGGTGACCTTCAGTGTTCAGGAGAATAAAACCCTGGATGCAGCCCGGCCCACGGGGGCACCAAGGACGCGGTGCCGTGGGGCAGAGGCAGCATCCGCCAGCGCCCGGGAGGTGCAGGGGCGGCTCCCCAGAGGGCCGCTGAATGTGGGGAACCACAGCAAGTCCGGTTCCAGGTGTGAAGCGGGGCGGGGTGGGGGAGAGCTGGGCAGGAGGTGTAGGAAGGGCTGGGCTCGGGGGAGCTATTCCCAGGAGCCCCTCAGGCCACCGGGGGTGGGGGGTGGGCATGAGGTGTCAGGCTGAAAGCCCTGATGCAGAAAGACCCTTCAGGCAGCCTTCTGCAGTGCAGAGCCTTTAACTCAGCGATCCCAGGAGAGCGTCCCCATCCTCCAAGGCTCTGTGTGTCGCCCCCTGCAAGGCTGGGGGAACCGGGGCATCCGTCTCCCTGCTCGGTTCTATTCCCGTTTCCAGAGCAGCCCTCTCGGCCGGGCCCCTCACTGTTACCTTTTTAAACTCTGGATCTCGTCCAGCGTGAAGTCAAATATGCTGGCCAGGTGGTGATTGGTGCTCCAGGCTGAGGTGAAGTCGCTCTGTGGACACAGGGGGCGTGGTCGGCCGGGAGCAGCAGGCCCCGCCCCCAGCACCCTTCTCCGCCTGGGCCCCCGGGGGCCACGCTACCACTTCCTCTCTCTCCAGTCCGGCCCGGGGAGGCAGGGCACGCCGGGGCCAGTCCTGGCTGGCTCTGTCTCTAGCTGACTGTCCCACCGGCCCATCTGTGGGCTTCAGTTACCTCCACTGCAGAGGTGGGTAGCAACCCCTACCGAGCTTGACTCCCAGAGGTGTCAGCTCGGCAGAAGGGAATAAGGATTCTGAAAGTCGCTCAGGTGTGTCCGACTCTCTGTGACCCCCACAGACTACACATTCCATGGAACTCTCCAGGCCAGAATACTGGCGTGGGTAGCCTTTCCCTTCTCCAGGGGATCTTTCCCAACCCAGGGATCGAACCCAGGTCTCCCACCTGGCAGGTGGCTGCTTTACCAGCTGAGGGACCAGGGAAGCCCGAGGATCGTGAAAGCGCCTTATAAACGGTTCAGGGGAGACGTGAGGCACTGCTCATATCACTGCACACAGCGAGGGCCCCAGTGTGGACGCGAGAGAGCTCCAGAACCCTGGTTCTGGGCCGGGCTCTGCCCCCGCCGGGGGTGTGACTTCAGCAGAGTCACTGCTCTCCAGGGCCTCAGTGTCTCCACCTGGACAGCGGGGCAAGGCTGCGACCCACCCTGGCCCAGCCCCGCTCTGGGTTCTCAGGAGAATGTGGGGAGACAAAGGAGGAGCCCCTCCTTGTGTAGCCAGCTGTCAGAGGGACCGGTTTGCTCCTTTCAGGGACGTAGGCGAGTCTCTGGGTCTGGGAGACCCAGTTTTCTGTGCCGGGATCCCTAGTGGGTGTGGCCCCTACGTGTGAAAGTGGAGTGAGAAAACGAGCAACTAACACTGGGGATAGCGTCTTCCAGCAAAAACTTTGATCTTTTTCTTCTATAAACTCGCCTTTTCTGCTGCTGGAACTCATGAGGCAACAAACTGTGGAGACAGAAAGAAGAGAGGGTGGCCCGGTCAGAGCCCGAAGGCCCCGGGGTCAGCGTGGGTACAGGCTGTCCTTCCTGGGGAGCCGTGGGGAAGTGGGGGCCGCAGGGGCCGCAGGGGCCGCAGGCGTGGGAGGTGGAGGCAGGGGCGGCGGCATCTCTCCTCCCCCAGGCATCCAGGAGCTCTGCCCCCCACCCCCCAACGCCCAGGAAGTGGGGCTGGGCTCAGCCAGGAGCGCTGCTGCTGCTAAGTCACTGCAGTCGTGTCCGACTCTTGGTGACTTCATGGACCGTAGCCCGCCAGGCTCCTCTGTCCATGGGGATTCTCCAGGCAGTACTGGAGTGGGTTGCCATGCCCTCCTCCAGGGGATCTTTCCCTATCCAGGAATCAAACCCGCATCTCTTGTGTCTCCTGCGTTGGCAGGCAGGTTCTTTACCACTAGCGCCTCCTGGGAAGAAGCCAGGAGCGCTAGGGACCCCTTCCCCACTCTCACTGCCCTTCACCTCGCTGCCTTGGCCCTAAGCCAGCAAGACTCGGTCCCAGCTTCCCCTCCGAGCAAGGCCACCGAGGGGCTGTGGTGGAGGCAGTGGGGCCTGGGTCAGGCCCCAGCCTAGCCACAGACTGGCCCACAAGGGCGCCTCCAGCTGGGACTAACTGGCTGGAGTCCTGCCTTGCTCCCTTGGATGTCACCGCACAGCCGATCAGAGGGGGCTGGTGCTGCAGCAGGGCGCAGAGAGCCCAAGGCCGGCAGCGGCCCCGCCCTGGGGTCCCGGGCACTGACCCAGGCTTGCTCTTCCCTCTCCTCCGCAGCTCGGAGGCGGCGCCGTGCTCGGGGGGCGCCAGGCCCTTGTCGGGCAGCAGCTTCCCTGGCGGGTTGGGCGGGACACGGATGCGCAGGCGAAAGATGCACTTCTTCTTCTTGATCTCCTTGCCGCAGAGGAACCTGGGGGTGGGCAGGGAGAGGAGAAAGCTCTGGAGCCTGTCCGTCCATCCTCCTGGGGAGGAGAGCCAAGTGTTAAAACCTCCCTCTCTGCCTCCCTGGACCCAGCGCTAAAATCCAGAGCAGCCCGTGGAGACACTGAGTCCGCAGGCCTGCGGGATTGGGGGCTCAGGTGGCTCCTCCCTGCCCTTCCTCATCTGGGCGTCGCGCTCCTCTCCCCTTGCTTCTCTGCCTCAACCAGCCCCCGAGACTTCTGCCTGCAGGATGGACGCCTCACCCCGCTCCCAGGGGACCCTTATGGTGGCAACAGAGGGTTCCACAGCCCGGGAATCCGGAGAGCTCCTGCAGGCAGTGCCCTCTCCCTTTCGTGATGGGCTGAGCAGCCTGGGGGCTTCAGAGGGGGCCTCGCTGCAGTCTACCCCCAGGAGACTGTCCACGGAGACGGCAGGAGGCCCCGTGCGCTCAAGCGTAGGTAGGGCTGTGTCTGGGCCCCAGAGCAGAAGATGGAAGACAGAGTGGATAACCCTCTCTAGAGAGGCCTGGGGAGGTCTCACAGCAGTCAGGAACCGTGTCTTATTCGCTGTGGCCTCAGCACCTACACAGGGCTGACAGTTCAATAGACAGTCGCTGATGGAGCAAATGAATGAAAGGGACTGAAGAGCATGTGGAGTGAGGAGTGTGAGCAAAAGCACTATGGAGGGAAGCAAAGGGCTCAGAGTGGGTGGCACTCAGAGGAAATCACGCACAGGGTCCACGGCGGAAGGTGTGGGCAAGATCTGATCATACGGGGCCCAGACTGCCGAGGTGAGGAGCTTGGGCACTCCCTGTGGTGGGGACGTGTGTCCCAAGAAGAACTCAACAGTCCAGGTGGGAAGACACGGGCTGGGGACAGGCAGGAGGCTGCAGCCCACCCGAGACGACGAACCAAGGCCTCAGGGCCTGGCCCAGATCCCCAGGTGGCTAGAGCAGGGGGCCAGCCCCCCAAGGAGCTGAGCCCAGAAGCAAAATGGGCCAGGCTGCTGGAGTGGTCAGGGGAGGCATCCCAAAGAAGATGAGTGCTCCCGGGATCTTGAAGGATGGGTGATGCAGCCACGGAGAAGCAGAGGGAGACCCAGCTGGGAGCACAGCTGGCATGAAGGTCATGAGGCAGGAGGACGCTTGAACACTTGAAATGAAGCCCATCGGTTCCCGCCCCCGCCCCGACCCCAGCACTCCGTCCTTCCCCGTACTCACCGGCTCTTGTAACTGTTCAGTGCATTGAGGAGATGTGGGCCTCGGTCTGTCACAGGGGTGCTGGTGAGCTAGGGGGGAGCAGGACAGTCAGGCCCGGCACGTGGCCTCCGAGAAGGCCTCAGTCGCATCCCCTCCTTCCCCTCAAGCCCCGGATGCTCTGAGTCCTCCAGGTGAGGACCACTGAGTAGTTCCATGATCTCAGACAAGTCTTTTCACCTCTCTGACCTCACATCCCCATCTGTAGACGTGGAGAATAACTCCTGTCGTAAATGTATCAAGAGCTTTAAAAATGTCCCTGCCCTTGACCCAATAAATGGTGCTTCATGGATCCTATCGTATGGACATGACACACCAGCAAAGTTTTATATACAAAAAAGCTCCCTGCAGCATGTTCCTAATGATGGGCAAATATGAAAAATGTGGGGAAAATATCTGTCCAGCAGGACAGAAACAAGCAAGCTATGGAGGAAAGCAGTACAGCCGCGGAAAATGTGGATGAAAGCTTTCAGATACAGAAAAGTACTTATGATACAGTGTGAGCTGAAAAAGGGACTTAGATTTGTACATGAGTCTGCTTTATACACAGGTTTGTTTATCTTTTAGATTCTACGCGTAAGTGACGTATTTGTCTTTCTCTGCCTGCGGGACTTCGCTTAGGGCGATATTCCCCGGGTCCATCCATGTTGCACTGCACATGGGAATATTTTCATTCTTGTGTACGTTTACGCATCTTCTTAAGCCAGTCACCCACTGGGGGGCCCCTGGGCTGTGTCTTGCCCATTGTGGATAGTGCTGCTATGAGCACTGGGGCACATGCATCTTTTAAACTCAGAGTTTTAATCTTTTCTGAATATGTGCCCAGGAGTGGGATTGCTGGATCATATGGTAGCTCTGTGTTTGGTTTTTAAAGGAACTTCCACACCGTTTTCCATACTGGCTGCACCAACTTACGTTCCCACAAACTTATGGCTGGGCTTCCCAGGTGGCACCAGTGGTAAAGAAACCTCCTGCCAATGCAGAAGACATGAGAGTTCGATCCCTGGGTTGGGAGTATCCCTTGGAGGAGGGCATGGCAGCCCACTCCAGTATCCTTGCCTGGAGAATCCCATGGACAGAGAAGCCTGGTGAGCTACAGTCCATAGGGTTGCAAAGAGTCAGACACGACCACACGACTTAGCATGCACGCATGCAGACTTACAGTTACCAAAGAGGAGAAGGATGTGGGAGGGATAAATTAGGGTACTGGATCAACAGGTACATATTACTACATATAAAACAGATAAGCAACCAGGATTCACTGTACAGCACAGGGAGCTATATTCGATACCCTGGAACAACCTCAAATGGAAAATAATCTGGAAATACATAAATCATAACTGAGTCACTTTGCTGTCTATACCTGAAACGAATACAATATTTTAAATCAACTCTACTTCAGTAAAAAACTGCCACTACTGTATAATCTCGTGCAAAAAGAAAAACAGACGCAGACGAGAACTGAACGACGTGTGCCCGTGTGCATTAGTGATAGATGTCTCTGAGTGGTGTGATGCAGGCATATGGTTTTAAGTATATGTTCTTACACTTGTTGGTACTTTGAAAATTTTCTACCAGGAACATGTAGGATTTTTTTATGTATATAAATCAGAAAAAACAACTTGTTAAAAACAATATCAGCTCTACCTATCTTTTCGGGCTTGATATTAATAAGATGTATGTCATTAATAAATTATCAAACACCGTAAATGAAGATGTTATTACACGAGAAACTTCTGCCAAGAAGAAAGATTACTTAAAAAAAAAAAAAAATCCCCGTTTCATGAAAGGATTTGGGCAGTCAGTGGAGAAGACGCCTCCCTCTGGACATGGTGGAGAGGGTCTGAGGGTGTCACGGAAGGCAGCATGGCCCTACTGGGGAAGTGGTTGGGGAGGCCCTGGCTCAGTTCCAAAGCTATGCGGTCACCAGCAAGTGGCTCTCCACCTCTGAAATCCTGGAAGTCTCTGGTCTGTTACTTCACTTAGTGACTCCCAGCTCCCGGGACCCCTGGTGAATACCCCTGAGAATTCAGAGTAGCTGCTATTCAGTACGGACAGCAGGGGGCAGGCCCACTTCACTTTCCATCCTAGCCAGGCAACCTGGCGTGGGTCACTGCAGAGAGGCCTTCTCCAGCCAGACTTGACCCCCAGCTCCCTACAGCTGAGTCGGTGAGGCCCTAAGCCACCTACTACCAAAGCCTGAGTCAGGAAGCCCCTTGCAGGGCCCAGGCTCAGAAGCCTGGACTCAGGGATACAGCAGTTCAAAGACTAGACCTTGGTACCCGCTCAGCAGCGCTCACAGGCAGGCAGTGTTCCCAGAGCTGTGCTCAGAGACCCAGACCCTGGTTCTGCACTGTGTGGCCCCGGGCACAGCCTTCACCCCTCTGGACTCAGGGCACCCCACTGTGGAAAGGATCCTCTCCATCCTCACAGCCCACGGCCGTGCATACCTTGCCAAGCTGCAGGAGCTCCCAGTGATGGTTAACAAAGGCCAGAATCTCCTCAAAGTCGAAGTACTTCTTCTTGCTCTGCACCCCCAGGTTGTAGAGGGCCAGGTGAACCACATCGACCCTGAGCAAGGGTGCACGGAGTGGGGGCCAGCGTGAGGCGGCAGCCTGGGCTGCAACGCCCTGGATCCAGGCTGAAGGGCAGGGGCAAGGCTGGGACCTGGGGGCTGGAGGCAGAATTGTTCCCGGAGGGACGCAGGAGGGGAGAAGCTGAGAGGGGCCAGGAGGGGGCCTGGGCCAAGCCCCACCCTCTCACCATCGCAGGGGCAGCCTCTCGATGTACTCTGGGCCCTGGTTGCACACGGAGCAGAAGAACAGGTAGAACCTGGGGGGTGAAAAGAGGCCCAGCGGTAGGAGGGGCTCTGCCGCCCACCCCAGTCCTGCTCCCTTGCCCCCCACCTGCCATTCACGGCCAGCACTGTTTTCACCCCCTCCGAAGAGGGGGTGG
>SJYF01000270.1:2485498-2503949 GCA_006410515.1 Procapra przewalskii | reverse complement strand
CGCGGGGCCCCGGCACTGCCCCTCGGCGGCGGCGGCGGCGCGCGCGCGCGGCGCCCGGGCCGGCACACACTTGTCGAGGAGACCCAGCCCTGCGCGCCGGGCGCAGACGTCAGCTGGCGGGGCCACACAGCGGGGAGGTGCGGAGGCGCAGGGACGCGCTGCCCAGACAGCCCTGGAACGGCCCAAACGGGATTAGCACGACAGAGACACACAAACGTCCTGCGCTTGCAGCCAAGACGGCCTGCGTAGAGACACAGCGCACGGCACAAGCGCAAGCTGACCGCTCAAGACCTACAAGACACAGCACACACTAAAGAGTCCAGACGCAGATACGCAAGAGTGCACACCGCGTAGACACACAGCAAGACAGACATAAGCAGACAGGCCCAGAGTCACAACACAGTAACGCACACCAGAGGGACAGCACGCCCGCAACAGATCGCACGCAAACCCCAAGCGGAGAAACAACACAATACAGTTGGGAACACCCCCCCACACACACACACACGCACACACAAACACAAGATTTAAATAAGTGGCGCACAGTGAAAGAGCATATCGCGTCATAGGAAGCGCGGACTGAGGCCGGGGGCATGGCTCCAGTCATTCTCGGCCCTGGCCCTGGGGAGGATGGGCAGAATTGTCCGCATCCGGACTCACTCTCTGGGGCGTGGACCTTGGGGTACCGTCTCTCTGGCTGGCTGGGTCTACCCTTGTTATGCATAAGGCAGAGATTGCAGTCGGAAGCACTCACCTCATAGGCCAGCTCCACGGGGCGTGGGACCCTGAGCAAAGCATTTCAACTCAAACTTCAATCTCCTCATCTAGCGTTGTTGGGAAGGTTGGGGTTAATGCATGCAAAGCCCTCAGCAGCCAGTGGGTGTGCAATAAATGATAGTTGTAACTTTGTCAAGAAGTCATGTACTCACCGAGTGCCCCCCCCTCCTCCCGCAGCAGTGAGACTAGAACTGGGGGCATCGGGACTCACGGTCTCGAGGGGGAACCAGGGGTTGGCCCAGGCAGCAACGGCCCGGATATAAACAGGAGGGGCATGGTGCGTGGAGCTGGCCATGGAATCGGAGGAGGCCTGGCTTCAAGTCCAGCTCTGTCTCTGAGCCAAAGGGAGATGCTGGGTGAACTAGAGCCCTGGTAAACCACCTTCCCTATCTGTTCAAAGAGGGTAGATGACCACCTGGTCCCACAAGACCCCTGCAGAGGTGAGGCCAACAGCACAGTAAGAGCTGTGCTTTTGTAAATGAAAAGGCAGTGGGCAAAGCTGCTTAAACAGGACAAAAGGAGAAATAATAAATGCCACTAGAAAGGTATAGTTTCACCTGTCAGTCAGAGGCAAACCCAGCTTTGAGTTGAGAGAGGAGAAGGACTGCAGAAAAGGCGACCTTCAGATGGAATGTGGAGGCAGGAGGGAGGCATTCCAGGCTGGGGGCGTGGTGTGTGCTGGAGGCCGGGGACTGAGCGAGCTGGGTGTCCTTTGGGTTGGAGTTCAGGGTGCGCAGGTCAAGCCTGGAGGAGGAGGAGCTGCGTGTCCTGGGTGAGTTTGGTTTTTAGCCCACAGGTGAATCAGGGCCACCGAGCAAGGCCCTGAGGCCTATTCTAGAGTCGTGCACGTGCACGTTCTAGAGAGAGCTGCAGGGAGTTTAGAGCAGAGAAGGGCCATGGACTGAGTCCGCTTTGGGAGGATCTGGCAGAAGTAGGTTGAAAGTATGGACAAACGAAAGAAACACAGATAATCACTTTTAAAAAACGGGTTATGGGTATCAACAGGCAATTCACAGAAGAGGAAACCTAGGCGGCCGGAAATATGAAAAGACGTTCAGCTTCACTGGCCATGGGAGAGATGCAAATGCTGAGCTGGGAGACACCATTTCACATCCACCAAGTTGGCAAGCAGTCAGCAGGCTCTCAGCGTGGGGAAAGGAAGGAAGGGAGTAAGGTTGTGGCACCCTGGGAACCCTGGACCATCTTGATGGAGAAGCGAAAGGATACAGCTTCTCTGGAGAAGTTTGGAAAATTCTAATAAAGTTGAAGAGGCTCTTATCTACCGTTTAGTGACTTCCCTCCCCTTACTCAGCATATAGTTGTAAAAACTGAGGAATTGATGAATCGTCCATCAACAGATAGATAGACTGTGCAATGGAATAATATACTGGGAGGGAAGAGAAACTCAGGCTACAGCTTCAACATAGACACATCTAGAAAAGTGGTAGAATAGTGTAATATATAAAGGTGTTTTTTTTTAAATTCAAAACTATGCTATGTATGTATTTTTAGGGATACAGTTAGATAGTAAATGTTAAAACATGCATAGGAAATCAAAGATACTAAATTTAGAGCAGCAGTTACCCCTGGGTAGGGAGGGATGGGACTGAGATCAGAAAGAGGAACACAGGGGATTTAATCTGTACTGTTCTATTTTTCAGGGAAAAAAAGAATCTGAAGCATATACTGCAAGGTGTCAAGACTCGGCAAAGCTGGGTGGCTTGTCTGTAGTTCTCTGCATTGATCCTTCTTCTCAGGTCTAAAACTTTTTTCCTCTATTTTCTGTATGTTTGAAGTATTTGGTAGTTTTAAAGATGGGATGTGCAGAGAGATTGCAGCAAAGGAGGTCTGGTCTCAGCCCTGACCTGTCGGTGTGCTGGATCATCAGAGCTGAGTCCTGACGTGTCCGCCCCCACAGTTTGCTGACGCAGGCGCGGCCGGCGTTGGGTCTGTCCACTGTCGAGGGAACAGAGGCTTGGAGACATGGGGTGACTTCCGCAAGGCCACGCACAGGAGGGAGGAGTCCTCTTACCCTCAGCTGTGTCTCGGGAGACCAGTGAAGGCCGAAGAATGTCAGGAAGAGGTCTCCCACCTTGCAAAAGTCAATCTTCTTCCAACTGCTGGCCATTTCTGTTTTTGCTTTCAATTAAGGACACCTCGGGAAATATAAAAAAGCCAAAGGGAGAAAATGAAAGTGACCTGTGCTTTTCACTGTCTTATTTTTAAAATTTATTCATCATTTTTGGCCACATTGAGCCTTTGTTGTGACGTATGGGCTTCTGTGGTTGCTGCCTGGGCTTAGTTGCCCCGAGGCATGTGGGATCTTGGTTCCCGGAGCAGGGATTGAACCCCCGTCCCCTGCATTGGTGGGTGGATTCTTTACCGCTGGACCACCAGTCAAGTCCCTGCACCGTCTTACATTTTAATCCAGCTTTATTGAGGTATATATCACAGACTCAATGGACATGAGTTTGAGCAAGCTTCAGGAGATGGTAAAGGACAGGAAAGCCTGGTGTGCTGTAGTCCATGGGGTCACGAAGAGTCAGACATGACTGAGAGACAACAGCAACAAATAATTCACATAAAGTAAATTCACCTACTTTAAACGTGCAACAGTCTCTTCATTCTAGAGGACATGATTGGTTTGGAAATATTTGAGTACTAGCCCACTTAGTGTGTATGGAAGTACTCTTACAAAGAAGAAAAAAGCTTTTCATGAATTCAAATAATTATGATTTTAATAAAAGTTTTGGAAATAATTAAGATACAGGTGTTTTCATCGTTGAAAGTGGGTGGCCAGCGGGGTGGGCCTGTGTTTTATTGCCTGAATTTAGGGGTCAGTTTATAATGGCCTCAGCGGGGAGGTGCTGAGAGCTTTTAAATTATGGTAGAAAGGATGATTGTTAACATGATTTAAATTCTTTTTTCTTTTTTTTTTAAAGAAAGAAATAGTTGACAGGGTTAGATTGTGGCCTGTGGAAGTGCTTGTGGCCTTGCTTGGCTGCCAGGCCATAAACAGCTTTACCTGTGGCTTTTGTGGGGGAAATGAGAGACATCAAGTGTCTGTCCTCTCCGTGAGCCCAGGAGCGCCTCCGCTGGGATTCAGGAGATCCTGGTGGCCCCACCTCGTGCCGCCCAAGCTTGCAGTGCAACCAGGGGTGGGTCCCTTCTCTTCTCTGGATTGATCTCCCTGTCTGTTACAGGACAGCTTTATCCACATTTGCAACATTCAGCAGCCCATGAGGGGCAAGCATGCCAAGTATTCCTAGGGGCAGAGGGGGATGTGCCATGAAGATGGATAAGTCCCAGTCTTTGGCTTTCAGAAGCCCAGATCCATCCATGGGGCTGGTGGACAGACACACCAGAAGGCCACTGTGGCAGCCTTGGTTGGTGCCGTTCACTCATTCAGTCGTGTCCGACTCTGCGACCCCATGGACTGTAGCATACCAGGCTTCCCTGTCCTTCACTGCCTCCCAGAGCTTGCTCACACTCACGTCCATCGAGTCAGTGATGCCATCCAACCATCTCATCCTCAGTCAACCCCTTCTCCTCCTGACTTCAGTCTTTCCCAGCATTGGGGTTTTTTTCCAGTGAGTTGGCTCTTCTCATCAGACGGTCAAAGTATTGGAGCTTTAGTATCAGTCCTTCCAGTAAATATATCTAACCAACCAACACTCAGTATTGTCAGAAATTTTATTTTTTTCCAATAAACACTTTGTATTTTTACTTCTCATTATGTTTTCATTTTTATTTCTATAAAAATACTGTTAAAATGAATTTTTTCATATAGAAAGTATTTTTAAAAAAAGAACAAAATGGGCTCTGGACAAGGAGTGGTCAGTCCTGAGTAAATACCAATGATCTCTGAGGTGCCTCTTACTACAAAAGTATTTGATTTTATGAACTTAATCTAAGCTTTGTCTCTCCCTCACCCTGAGTAACTCACTTCTCCAGTCTCTGTTGTAGATTTTCTCACTGGTCAGAACATAATGTTTAGAACAAACGAAGACTTTCTACTCTTTCTCTGCAAATGATCTTGTATAAAGATTTGATCCATGAAACAGCACATTGATTATTTAAGAGTTGTTTGGTCTCTTTTTCACGAATTGGCTTAGTCACTAAGTTGTGTCCAACCCTTTGCAATCCATGGACTGTAGCCCACCAGACTCCTGTGTCCATGAGACTTCCCAGGCAAGAATACTGGAGTGGGCTGCCATTTCCTTCTCCATTTTTATGAATTAGGTCCGTCTATTACTTCTACTGACAGAGGAGCCTGGCAGACTATTGCCCGTAGGCTCGCAAAGAGTTGGACTCGACTGAAGCGATGTAGCATAGCACATTACACTCAATCAGAGCTTCTGATTGGTGTGAAACAAAGAATGTGATTATAAAAGATAGAATTAAATAGATAAGTACATGGAATTCTAGTCCAAAGCTAGGGTGCTGGTTCTTTTGTTAATCTATGCCATTGTATAGCAGATACTTTTGTGGGGGGAGTAAAGATATCTTTCAGATTATCAAACATTAAAATACAGATGAGCATTTATTAGTGAATTCCAATAATTACAAGGCCTCTTTTCTAGAATCAAGCAGTCCATGAATCTGTCAACTTGGTGGCTGAGCGCCCAGCTCCACGAAGAGCAGATGGGAAACAGACAACACCTGGTTCCCGGGAGTCAAACCCCTTGCTGGGCATTTCATGAAGGAGATAAACTATAACCACCTTGAGTGGCACAGACATTTAAATAATAGTAATTCTTCCAGTACATAAACACAGAATGACTGCCCCTATATTTGCGTCTTTCATCGCACTCATCAATATTTTAGTTTCCTGCACACCAGTATTTGACCTCTCTGGTAAAGTTTGATTTTAAATATTTTATTCTTCTTGATGCCATAATTGGGATTGTTTCCTTGATTTCCTGTTTGGATAGTTTGTTGTTAATGTATAGGGATAAAATTGATTTTTTTGTGTTAAAAATCAATTGTAACTATATATGCAGATGGATAGGGCTTCCCTGGGAACTCAGCAGGTAAAGAATCTGCCTGCAATACAGGAAATCCCGATTCGATTCCTGGGTCAGGGAGTTCCCCTAGAGAAGGATAGGCTACCACTCCAGTATTCTTGGGCTTCCCTGGTGGCTCAGACAGTAAAGAATCCACCTGCAGTGCTGTAGACCCAGGTTCAGCCCCTGGGTTGGGAAGATCCCCTGAAGCAGGGCATGGCAACCCATTCCAGTATTCTTGCCTGGAGAATCCCATGGGCAGAGGAGCCTGGCGGACTGCAGTCCATGGGGTCCCAGAGAATCAGATGCGACTAAGCATAGCATGTATAGGTGGATGTTAGCTAGACTTACTGTGGCGAACAGCTCACAAGATATACAAATACCAAATCATTATGTTGTACGCATGAAACTAATACAACTTTATGTCAACTCTATCTCAATTTCTAAAAAAAAAAAACCACTTCCTTTTGTGAACACAAGTGTAACAAATGTAATAGCAAACTGTTCTACCCCCAACTTTTATTCACTTTGTAATTTATAACAATGTTTTCTAGAAACATTTTGGGAATGTTTCTATATCAGTTTGTAGATACCTACATCATTAACAAAAAGCAAAAAGGAACTAAAACTATTGCAATGTATTTCACTGTATATATTGTTACATTTGTCTGATTATAGTCCACTGTTTGGATTATTATAGCTTAACTAGTCTCCATTTCATAGACATTTGGGTGATATTTAAATAATTGTCTAAAACAAAATAACTCCTTAAATATTAGTCTTGTGAAGGGGTAAATTTCACCTTGATATTATTTTAGTAACTTTGTGGTTCCTAAATTAATGTTTTACAATTTAAAATGATTTTTTCCACAACTGGACGGGACTTTTCAAATCATGTTCCCAACTCCTCATGTTCAGATGGGCAGAGTGGTTTGGGGAGAGAAGGTGAGGCTTGCTTAAGGTCATCCAGAAAAAGACTTGTTTAAGGTCAAGCGGTAAATCAGTCAATGAGCCATAACTTGATCAAAGTTTCTTCAGCCTCCCTGCTGAAGAGATTTATGTCTTGTTGCTTTTGTCAGATCTCCAGCGGTCCTCTCGAGTTTTCCTACTGCCAAAATTTATTTTTAAACCCTTCTGGTCGAATGTTCTGTGATATGCAACATTCTGGTGAATTTCTGAGGGTGTCCCCGCCTGGGTGGGGGCATGTGTAGCAGACGATCAGCTTGGAGAGGCTATGTGTCTATTATGGTCTAAAGAGCGTCTTTGTTCTTTTGCTGCCCTCAGAAGAAACTCTCATTCACTCTGTGATCTGTTCTGCTCCCCAATCTCTGGGCCTAAGTGGGGACCACCTGGATCTGTGTTTTACAGCTGCCCCTTTCAAGATTACAGTTCAAGATCCCATATACCTCCTGCCATGGACAGGAAACACCTGGGCCAGGGCCGCGTGGACGGAGCCCAATTTGTGTGGGAGACGCCCTGAGTAAGGAGCCTGTGAGCCAAGAGCTGTTCATTTCACTTTAATTTTTAAAGAAAACTGACTTTTAAAAGTGTATTTATTTATTTTCTTTTTGGCTGTGCTGGGTCTTTGTTGCTGTGCGGGCTGCTCTCTAGCTGCCGTAGCCAGGCTTAGTCAGGCTTCTCAGTGTGGTGCCCTCTCTCGTTGGGGAGCACAGGCTCTGGGCATACAGGCTTTGGTGGTTGTGGGCTCAGTAGTTGCGGCGCACAGGCTTAGTTGCTCCACAGCATCTGGGATCTTCCCGGATTAGGGATCGAACCCATGCCTCCTGCAATGGCAGATGGATTCTTTACCACTGAGCCACCAGGGAAACCCAAGAGCTGTTCATTTCAGATGCGGTTCAGACCACTGGGGACTGGATCCCACCTGTGACACTTCAAAAGGCCCAGGGTGTGTTTTGGGGGCCGGGGTGGGGTGGGGGCACAGCTAGAGAAAGGGGGGAGGGAATCCAGAGCAGAGGGCATCTGGGAAAGAGGCCCTGGGACCTAGGTTGGTGGGGATGGCAGGCACAGGTTGTTTGAACAGGCAGCTGAAATAGAGATGCTGAGGCAGCCAGACATAAAGTGGCCCGGTGGCAGGGGTAGGGGGGCGGCAGGGGGACAGGAGCGGGAGACTCAGGGACGGGACTCTGCAGCAAGGGGCTCTGTCTGTGTGGCTGAAGGGGAAGCAGAGCGAACACAGACTCAAGCCAGGAGGTCCCTGAGCACAAACCCTTCACCACCGACTCAGCTTTGGCAAGGCACACTTGGTAAGTCCGAGGAGCTGTGTCCTCTTCTGCACCCAGAAGACGACCCAATGCCAACCTGAGTGTCTCCACTCCAACTGCTGGTCCTGTCTACAGTCATCCCTCTCTGACAGTCCCAGGAGGTACCGACCTGGGATGACCCTTCCAGGCGGGTTAATTCTGGCACACAGTTAGGTGATCAAACTTGAGTCTAGGTGCAGCTGTAAAGGGATTTTGTAGGTGCAGTTAACATTGAAAGTCAAGGAAGGTTCTGCCCTGGTGATCCTGTGCTTAAGGCCTGGAGGGAAGATCCCACATACTTCATGGCTAAAACCCCAAAACAGAAACAACAGAAGCAATATTGTAACAAATACAAAGTCTTTCAACAAAGACTTTACAAAGTGTTCATACATAAAAGGAGAAGGCAATGGCAACCCACTCCAGTACTCTTGCCTGGAAAATCCCATGGTCGGGGGCGCCTGTTGGGCTACAGTCCATGGGGTCGCACAGAGTCTGACACCACTGATGCGACTTAGCAGCAGCAGCATGCATGTGAAAAAGTCAATGAAGAGGGCCCTAACAGTGTGTAGAGGGGCCTCATCTAATCGTTTGGAGGTCGGAAGAGCAAGCACTGAGGTTTCCCGCAGAAGAAATGCTGTGTCAAGACCGCAGCATCAACTCTTGTCTGCGTTTGAGTCTATCCGCCTGCCTTATGGATTCTAGACTTGGCAGTGCCACTGTCCCATGAGCCAGTTTATTAAAATTAAGGTATTTCTCTTTAAAATTGTATATGCATATTTATCTTATATCTATCGTTGTGTCTATCTGTGCTCCCCTGGTGGCTCAGGGATAAATAACCCTCCCGCCAATCCAGGAGATGCGCTTTTGATCCCTGAGTTGGGAAAATTCCCCTGGAGGAAGAAATGGCAACCCACTTCAGTATTCTTGCCTGGAAAATCCCATGGACAGAGGAGCCTGGCAGGTCCCTGGGGTCGCGTAAGAGTCGGACAAAACTTAGCAACTAGATGGCAACAAGATGTATCTCTCAATCCTCCATTTATGAATCTATCTTTGTGTCTGTATATGCATGTATCTACAGGGCTTCCCTGACAGCTCAGTGGTGAAGAATCCACCTGCAATGCAAGAGACCCCAGGTTGACTCCTCGGTCAGGAAGATCTGCTGGAGAGGGATAGGCTACCCACTCCAGTATTCTTGAGCTTCCTTCGTGGCTCAGACAGTAAGAAAATCTGCCTGCAATGCAGGAGACCTGGGTTCAGTAACCAGGTTGGGAAGATCCCCTGGAGGAGGGCATGCAACCCACTCCAGTATTCTTGCCTGGACAATCCCCGTGGACAGAGGAGCCTGGCGGGCTGCAGTCCATGAGGTCACAAAGAGTCAGATACGACTGAGCGACTAAGCACAGCACAGCATGTATCTGTCTATATATACACGCATCTGTGTGTCAATATCTCTTTATCCCCATCAGTTCTGTTTTTCTGGAGAATCCTGACTGATGAACCCTCTTTCAGAGCCTTGAGAGCAGAGATCAGGCCCTTCCCAGCCCATCTCCTGGGTGTCTCCTGGCACACACTCGGGTCTCCCTTATTCCTCTCTCTCCTGCCCTTCTGTGTATTCCAGCCCATTGCTCCTTCAGCATTTCATACCCATGGGTTTTCCCTTGGCCCCTTTCTTTACACTCTTCACCCTTAACAGGCTAGAAGGGCCCAGATGGGAATGGAATCCCATGGAAGAGCAAGCTTGGTGTCAGCTTGAAGGGCTGAGAGGTCTGAGAGCCACAGAAAGTCAGCCAAGGGAATACTGCAGACAGTCTGACCTGGGGTCCCTACTGAGGGTGATTTTGACCTCCACGGGCCATCTCTCCATTCACTCAAGAGTCAGTCCCAGGGGTGAATGTCTGGTTGGCGGCGGCTGTGCCTTTCACGCCCACGGTCCAGGCGGGAGGTGCTGGGGAGGCGCCGGGCTTCAGCAGGCGTCTACCGCGATGGTGCGGTGGGAGCTGGGTGCTAGCTTCCTTCTGGCCTCACAGTCGGGGAATCCCTCAGAGGAGAAATCAGGTTCACAAACGAGGGCAGATATTGGACGCATTATAAGTGGCAGCCAAACCTCCTACAGCTGTCGTGCAACCTAAGCCTGTAACTGTTGGACGGTGTTGCTTGACAAGGGCAGGCGGAAGTGGACAGAATGCAGGTTCCGGATGTGGCTGTGCCGCGCTTAGTCGCTCCTCTGCCCACGGGGAGTCCCAGGCCAGAGCCCTGGAGTGAGTTGCCATGCCCTCCTCAGGGGATCTTCCCAACCCAGGGATCGAACCTAGGGTCTGAGCTTCCAAGGAAGCCTGAATGTGTGTGACCCAAGGTCAAGTTCTACTGCTTACCATTACTGTGACTCTGGGCAGGTTACCTAACCTGTACAAGCCTCAGTGTCCTCCTCTGAAAAAAATGGGAATAATAACAGTACCGAGAGCTCACAAAGTTACACATGAAAGCACTTTGTAAACGACTGAGTGTTCTGAGCTCCAGAGGGCCCCGGGGGTGGAGTGACTGTGCCTGAGGCACCTTCTGATCTTGGGGCCCTGCTCAGCCCTGGGTACCCAATAAATACCCCCAGTGCTTGTTGAGTGAATGGATGGATAAAGTGATCAAGGGATTAACATCATCTTCTGACCCGAGTCTCAGCTTTGCAGAAAAAAGCCAGGCAGATGCTGTTGGACTCCAATGTGGGTTGTGTGAGCTGAGCTGCATTTTATTTTTTTAACAACCTTTTGACGTTTTCATTTTAATATGCGAAACCTGGCTACTTGTCTCAGGGAGAGTTTATGGAAAAAAAGCTTCCAGCTGGCTTTGGGACGGCCCATAAAAATGTACTGAAAACTTTGACCAGTTAGAAATTAGGAGCTGTCGGATGATAGAGCTCAGTGACGCCATAAACCCTGGTGAGGCCCACAGTATTTCAATAATTAGCTCTCTGGGCAAGAGGATGCATTCTTATTCCTTGCTGGTTCCTAGTCAAAGGATGGGGCCTAGAATCAGCTAAAGAGAAACCACAGCTTTCAAGTTAGCGACAAACACATCTTTAACAGGCAGCTTGTAATTCAAACGGTTTCGAAGGCCATGGGGGAGGGAGGGTTTTGAAGAGTTTTTAACTGTAACAAGTTGTTCAGAATACCCACATCTCTCCTTCCCTGCCAGCTTTCCAAATCCTCCCTCTCCTTCAGTTCAAGTCTGACCTCCTCCAGGAAGGCCTCCTTGATAACCCCAGGCTATTATGGATTCGTTCATCCATATGTCGCCTGGTCTTAAAACCCTGCAGAAGTTCCTCTGAGCCTCAGGGCCAAGTTCCCTCTCCTTAGCTTGGCGTGCAAGGCCTTTTGTGATTTGGCCTCTTCCCACCGCCGTGGTCTTGTCTCATATCCTTCCTACCCTTGTCTGGGCTGCGCCAGACCGCCTTCCCCTCTGTCTCCTCCCAGCCTCCCTGTGGGCCTCTCAGAGCCTTGGATTGTACCCTCACTTTGGCTGGGATGCTCCTTCTTCTTCTTTATGTGGCTGGATGGTATTTATTCCCCAAACTCAGCCCAGGCCTCTCCTCTGGAGGCTGGGGTGGTGGAGGGTTTGAGTTCCCCAGCCTGACTTAGAGGGTCTCTGGGGGATCCCAGAGAGCATGTCGCACTTACCTGGATGATCCACCGACTTGCCTCCGCCTCTCCTCTGTCCCCGGCGTCCTCCTCGCCTCAGCGTCTCTCTGGGAAAGCGCTCCTCTTTAAGCCAGGCCCCTCACACCCAACGAGCACCACTGGGACCGATAGCCCCTGACTCGGGACAAACCCCAGAGACTCAGAAGCGCCTCTGCCCAGTTCATGATCTTGAACTCGCTGCCCCACTGCACTTGCTAAAAGTTGTGTTGGAAAGAACACCACTCACCCTTTTATCTGGACTGGTGGTGCTGAACAGCTCTACACCACCCTCAGGGGCCACCCAGGCTTCCAGCTTCCCAGGAGAGACCCCTGTACCTCGGCACTTGTCAGACTGTCTGAGCCTGCACCCCGCATGCACTCAGATCCCAGAAGCCTGGCCTGGGACCCCCCACTGTAAACCGGTTACTGACTGCTTCCGACTCGCACTGCAGGGACACAGCTCAAAACACCCCAAACCTAGGCTGCAAGCTCCTGAAGCCTTGTAAGCCAGGCAGGGACGCTGCAAACAAAAGGGCCTTCAGGGAACCGTGGAGGGCTCACTGGAAAACTCTCAGCTTGAGCCAGTTCTTATCCTTAGGGAATGTGGGCCCCGGGTAGTCAAATCCTCCCTTTTTATTTCTTTTCCAATCTGGCTTTTTAGGTAAAATTTCCTAACCATTTAAAGTTGACAACAAATCCAAATCATTTAAGCATACTTCTCAGGCCAAACTAGAGCTTACCTGAGGACTTCGGGCAGCTAGTGGCATGCCAGCCTGTTCTAAATGTTTCCTACAAAGGCTGCAGGGGGATTAAACAGGAGGAGGAGAGGAGCCTCCTCGCCCTGCCCTGTGATCTCTGCTTCAAGCCGCTCTGGGACCCAGGCCAGCACAGAGTGGGGCAGAGGAAACAGCGCCCGGGGCCTGCGTTGTAGGGGCAGCAGGGACACCGTCTGGGGGCGTCGTTCCTGAGGGTCCATGGTGCGCTTCGCATGTCAGCCCCCCAGGAGAAGGCCTCTCTGGTCTCAGGGCCCCAGAAAGGTCTCCCTTCGCGGTAGCCCCTGAGTCATGGGTATCTCACAAACACTGAACCTTGTGGATTCGGTTTTGGCTGCTGGAAAGTTCAGGACAATTTGTGGTCTGTCCCCCGTCACGCAGAGGACCCTGTGTGCCCCCTTTTGTCCGCCTGTCTCACTCCTGGATTCCTCCCACCTTCCCAGCTTCTGTTCCCATTTGTTCCTTGTCACATGACCGTCCCTCTAAAATTTTATTCCCTTGTATATCAAGAAGTCATACTAAGTGCTTTCTGGAATAAGGCATGCTATAAATAAAGACGGCCTTACAGAAGAGTAGGTGCTCAACGAGAAAAAAAAAAAAAAGGAGCTTGTTGAATTGATAACTACTTGAATGATTCATCTACAGTCCCACCCAGGGCCCGGCTCGGAGCAGGTGTTCAGGAAAGGCGGGGCAGGACAGTGGAGAGGAAAGCGACCGTTTAGAGATGGTGAGACAGGAGCCCCGTCATTTCCTAGTGACTAGGGCCTTGGCTAAGTTCTTTAAGCTCTTTCAGCCTCAGTTTCCTTGCCTGAAAAAAGGGGATAATCTCAGCACCCACGTTCTGGGAGTCCTTGGGAGGACTGATTGAGGTTTTATATATAAAGTGCCTGGTACATAATAGACACACTAAATGGCAGTTGTGTTGAATGATTATAAAGCCCCTCGTGTATCTGTGTCTTTATTTAATAGCCTATTTAAAAAGATGTGCAACATGGGTGGGGGTACTCTCGCCCTGCTCAAGTCAGCTAGCCTCTGTATCCACTGGGGAAATAAAATGGAGAAATAAAATGGAGTTTCCGAGAAACGCTCCATTTCCTCAACTCTGTCCCAGCTCTCTGCTGGCCAGGGTACCCCTGGTTTCAGCCGTGATGCACTGGATTCCTGTCTGGGTCAGCAGCTGCCCCGTCACCTCTTCCTAGAAGGCTCGGACCCTGGCCTGCCTTCCCCATCACTCAACTCCCCAGCCCTACTCCTGCACATCCCTTTCTTGAAAGCCTTGGGCAGTTTTTTCCAAGCCGTCCAGCTCTTGTTTGGCTCTGACTAGCCCCTCTCCCAGGGGTCACTTACAGAAGAAAATTCATCATCGACAATCACTTGTTCTCGGCGCTTGCTGGGTGCACCCTCCCTTGAGAAAGTCTGTGTCCCCTGGTGTCCAGGAGCAGCTCTCAGGGTACAGCCTGAGGCACTGGGCGCTGCACGGGGCACTCCCCTGAGGGCGGGACAGAACAGAACTCTCTAGTGTTATATATTACATAATATTATACGCAGGGATGGCAGCCCATCTCACACTCCAGTGGTGAATGTCAGGTCTCCCTGATCACTAAACGCTCATTCAGAGGGGGTGCCGTAGCGTAGGTGGGGTTCCCAAAGTGTGTCCTGGGCCAAGGCATTGGCATTAACCGGTAACATGTGACAGATGCAAACTCTCTGGCTCCACTCCAGAAACACTGAGCTGAAAAAAAGAAAGAAAATCTGGGTGGACCGGCACTCCTTTCCCCTTTTTTGGCCCAGCTAAATGGCTTGTGGGGTCTCAGTTCCCCAGCCAGGCATCGCAGTTCAGCTCTGGTAGTGGAAGCCTGGAGTCCTAACCTCCGGACTGCCAGGGAGGGCCCCTAGCACTCTGTTTTAACAAGCCCTCAACCTGGTCCAGATGCATGGCCCCTTGCTGACCTCTGGGGTGGAGGGAAGGGTGGCGCCTGGATTCCAGTTCTGAGCCTCAGTTGTCTCCTCTGTAAATAGGGACCATGCTTAAAGCAGGGGCCATCTGTCAGGGGAATGAGATCGGCCTGGGTCTCATGGCCACACAAGGTTGCTGCTCAGCCATCCCTCATCCGGTCATTCATTAAACCAAGCCCTGAGGGTCAAGGATGAGCTGACATTGTTCTGTGACAGGCCCAGAATCAAGGCTGGACCCCTAGAGTCCTGACTCTATCAAGGACAGAAAGTTTGGGGGCAAATTCATGCCCACTTTACGATTTTTATTTCCTTTTTAAAAATTGAAATATAGTTGATTTAAAACGCGTTAATTACTGCTGTGCAGCAAAGTAACTCAGTTATATGTCTGCAAAGTGACTCACTTAGACACATATAAAGTGACTCATATATATATGTATAAATATGAAATAAGAAAAATAAGATGAAAGAAAAATCTGGATATTCTTTTCTATTAGGGTTTATCACAGGATATTGAATAGGGTTCCCTGTGTTCTACCGTGGAACTTTTATATGAAATGTTTCTATTAATTTTCTGGGCTTCCCTGACTGTAAAGAATCTTCCTGACAATGCCTGACACTCAGGTTCGATCCCTGGGTCAGGAAGATCCCCTAAAGAAGGAAATGGCAACCCGCTCCAGTATTCTTGGGACTCCCATGGACCAAGGAGCCTGGCGGGCTACAGTTCGTGGGGTCGACTCAGTTATTCAACATCACTTTCCTACAACAAAGCAACCCAGCGCTTGTGGTTCCAGCGGCCCCTGGGGCCACTGGCCCCTTCTCTCCAGCCATCCCCCGGTCCCTGGTGAGGCTGTGGAGGAGAAGAGAGGAGCATCAAGGACACCCCTCCCACCTCCCCCGCTGGCCTTGGCGGCGCTCTCGTGGAAGGCAGCCGCGGGAGGCCCTCTTATCAGGCGCAGAGGCCCTGGCTGCCTGCAGAAGGCCTGGTGAGGTCCAGGAAAAGGCGCCTGGGAGAGCCGAACCGCGCGTTTGGAATGCGCCAGCCGCTCAATGCATTCCATATGGGTGCGGGAGCGGCGGCCTGGCCCGCGCAGGGGACCGGGGCGGGGGGACCTTGGCGATCAGCAGCTCCCGCTTTAGGCCCTTGCCAGCCCCGCCCTGCGGGAAGGCACGTTTGTTTGCGCTCGTTTACTGTCTGTCTCCCCTCCGCCCTGCGCCCAGTGCCAGGAACATACGTAGATGCTGGGAGGACCTGATGAGTGAACACCTAATAAACAGCTTCGTGGCAGAAGGCTCGAGGGAGTCTTCCTCTAAGGAAACCCAGCACACCGTCCCTCAGCACACTCGGCGTCAGCTGACATTCCGGGTTCTCTTCTGTGTGCCTGGCCTTTCCGAGTGTCATCCCAGCTGCCCCTCAGAACCCCGCCGGGCTGTGCCGCCCAGCTTTGCCCATGAGGATGGTGCAGCTCAGAGCTGGGGAGGGGACTTGCCCGAGGTCTCACAGCCAGCAAGCAGCTGCAAGGATCTGCAAGCCAGTGAAAAATGACAGGTCCAGGGCCCTTTCTGTCCAAGCTCCACGGGGAACAGAACTGAAGGTTTAAGGTACTCTGATCTCCTGGGCGTCCTCCTCACTCAGGTCCCAAGATCCCTGCAGGAAGGGACCAGGGCCTTAAGAGAACAAGGCCCGGAAACCCTCAGCAACCTTAGCAAATTTTTGTTCCACCTTTATTGATGTATAAATAACACACTTTTTAGAGGTTTGGAGCTTTCAGATTTAAGGTTGCCTTAAAGAGGAGTCTGTGGTTTTCATGTTGCATTTATGTAACAGCTTTAGAGGCATGATTGCTTGATTAACAGGCTCTTTGGGTAAAACCCTGGAAACTCTCCAGTCAAAATTAGGAACTTGATAGCCAATGAGACCCAATACCATTATTCAACATTGATCTGAAAGTTTTAGCCACTGCAGTAAGATGTGAAGCAAGGACTCAGCAAAAAGATTACCACTTCTTAAGGACTCTGAAATTGGAGTAAGTATCTTATTTTACCAAAAACTCATAGCACCTTAACAAGATAGATAGTTATTTTATATATTAGCATTATTTCCATTTTTTCCTTATAAAGGAACTGAATAAGGTAATCAGAAACTTTCTTATATTTACCCACCAAATGGTCCTTGTGGCTATAGAGTGTTACTGCCATTGCAAAGGAGACAAATTATGCTGATTTAAAGAGGGTCTTTGTCCATCTTGAAAACCAAGAGAACTCACTGAAAAAGGTACTAGAATAAATGAGAATTCAGCAAGATGATTGGATCTAAAAGATAGCCACTGTCCTATATATCTATACCATCTACATACCAACGTTACCAGTTGGAAAACATAATTTAAGAAAAATGTCAGTCACAACACATCAATAACTGACCTTAACAAGAAATGTGGAAAGCTGATAAGAAGACAATGGCAAATCTTCTCTGAGAAACAAAATAAATTAAAACACAAATGGAGCTCCATTCCTACCTGTGGTCTTGGATGGGAAAACTGGATGTTGTAAAGATGTCAACTTTTCTCAGGGTAATTTGCAAGTTTCATGAGACTCCCATAAAAAATCTCTGAAATATTTTTTATTGTGTTTGTTCCAACTGGAAGAATAAGAATTTTAAAATGTTGAAAAATACGAGTAATAAAAAAGCGTTACTTTGATGTGTGAAGGAAGCTACACCTAAAATACACTCTGAAGCTGTTGTAATCAAAATAGCAGGGCGAGGGTATAAGGAAGGAATGGACAAGGCATCAGAATCTGTTATCAATGTATCTGGTAACAGATCAGAACAAAAGTGGCCCAGAAACAGTCCTTACCATTTATAGGCGTCAATGTGTGATAAAGCTGGTGCCCAAACCGCCAGGTAAAGGGGAAATGATCGGACCTGAAGGCTAAGACAGTTGGCCAGCCATCTGGGAAAACATTAAGTCAGAGTCTCACCTCTCACTTAACATCAAATCAATTACTGATGGAGGAAAGAGTAAAACCATGAGTCCATAAACCTTAAATGAGAATCTAAATGAACATTTTTCAACTGAATTATTCTTAACCTTGTGTTTGGAAATAATTTAAGACTCACATAGGGACTTTCCTGACGACTCAGTGGTTAAGACTCTGCACTCCCAAGGCAAGAAGTGAAGGTTCCGTTTCCAGTCTGGGAACTAAGATCCCGTATGCTGCGTGGTGTGGCCAAAAAAAAAAAAAAAAAAGATTAAAAGCCTGACAAAATGTTGGGAAAACAGTACAGCATTCCTGTGCATGTCATTACATGGTTTCCCCTAATCATAGCCTCTGACGTAACCAGAGCGCACACTCACAACAAAGGGACCAGAGGCAGCGTGACGCTGCTGACCAACCACATCCCTCATGTGGATGGGGTCATTTTAGACAATGAATACAAATCCACTAAAAAAATTAAAGCCTGTAGTGTATGAAAAATCATGGAAGAAATCAGAAAAGCAAATAGCAAAGTGAGAAAAAACAAGTATGACAGTTATTACCATGTTTGGGATAATAAGAAAAATGCTAACATGTATATAGAAATTTGGAAACGGGGCTCGTGTAGACAATTCACATGAAATGTAGCTAGCTACTGACCATATGAAACAGGTTTATCCTCCACAGATACAAAGGCAATTGAAAATGCCAGTTTCATCTAGTACATTAACACACATAGCAACACTTGGATGCGATGTATATACCTCAATACAATATACTACTTGGGAAATTTTAAATTAGTATATCATTTCTGGAAAACAATTTTCAGTGTGAAAAAAGAGCCCCTCAAAATAAAGTCTGCCACTATTTCCCCATCTATTTGCCATGAAGTGAGGAACTAACGCACAGAAGAACTGTACAAAAAAGATCTTCACGACCCAGATAATCACGATGGTGTGACCACTCATCTAGAGCCAGACATCCTGGAATGTGAAGTCAAGTGGGCCTTAGAAAGCATCACTACGAACAAAGCTAGT
>SJYF01000270.1:2464114-2474132 GCA_006410515.1 Procapra przewalskii | reverse complement strand
CCTACGTAGGTGGTGATTGGTACCCTGTGTTAACCAAGTTATTCGGCCTCTTTTTCTCTGCTAAATTCCTAGTCCCTCTCTATCTGTAATTAGATAAGTTTTTCCTAGGACACCGACTCCATCTCCACCTTCGAATCACCCTGGATCCACCGGGGCTGGACCCCGGCAATCTCCCTCTGCTGTCAACAGCCTGAGGGTCACACACGGGTGACTGGAGGCCCTCCCACCCAGTGCTGACAATGTCAGGCGGCTGGACGCCTGGGGCGCCTCCGCACTCCAGCCCATCCCACCTTCTTGCCTCTTCCTCTGTGGTCCTGCCTTCCACACGTTACCTGAAGGCAAGACTGCATCCCATCTCTGGGCGTTCACTCTTCCCCACAGCCCTATCCTCTGCATCTCCAGATATTTAAAGGCGGAGTTTACATGCCACCTCTTCCAGGAAGCCCTCCCTGCTTCAACCAATGGGTATGGCCTTCCCGTGCTTCCTCTGAGGTTCTCTTATGCATCACTTTCAATGATCTACTCATGGACCTGTTTTGCCCACTGAGCTAAGAGTTCCGTGAAGACAGAGTGCACCGCTTATCTTTCCCTACCCACTAGGGTCCAGCACAGTAGGTCTCAATAAAGTCCGGCCGAAAGAATGGCTCCGGCTCACACTGCTTGAGGAGAGTGTGTGTTTCCTCCCATCAGACACACATGGTGAAAGGGGCAGAGGGATAGTTGTCTCTAGGAGTGCTCATCCCACAAAGCCCTTATTAGCTCAGCGAGTAGGGATGGTTATTCCTTTGCCAGGACACCAGCTTTGAGACAAGTGTCTCCATCACTCATCTCTGGTTTCCACACACATCAAGGAGGCAAGTCAGCCTCATGACAGGTTGTCAGCAGTGGGGACGAGAAAAAGAAGTCCTGACGTGTGTTTGGCGAGGTGCCACTACCCTGCAAAGCACTAGAGCATCGTATTTCAGCGTTGTGAAAGCCCTGTGGGTGGGGCGGGGCCAGGCTGAAGAGGCTGAGGCGAGATGGGATACCAGGTCTGCCCTGGAGGCTGGGCTCTTGGTTTTCTGATACACTGGGCCATGCCGCCCCCTCACCTCCCAGGGAGGGCCAGCTCAGAAGTGCCGGACTGGAGAGTGCAGGCAGGGCTGCTAACCCATTTCACAGATGAGAACACTGAGGGTCTGAGGAGTGACTCAGCCTCAGCAGGTACAGGAAGAGTAAGCTGCAGAGAAGGCTGGAGCGGAGAAGATGAGGGGGCTGCTCGGGAGCTCTGCGTGGCAACGTGAAGCCTCAGGGCTCTGGGAGGATGGGCCAGGGTCCTGCAGCAGCTTGCATAGTGGCCTCCAAGGTGAGAAGACGAGCGAGCCCCGGCCCAGGCAGGCAGGCAGGCAGTGGTGCCCCCGCTTCTTGCCAGCCTCTCCTGTGCAGCATCTCCTCTGAGGTCAGCGACCTTGGTGAGTGAGGCAGGCAGGGTGGTTCCCCCGTTACAGACAGAGGGCCAAGGAGGAGAAGCTTGGGTGCCGCCTGCAAAACTAGCCGGTCCACCCAGAGCTCAAAAGTTACCCCCAGCTCCCACAACCCTTCATGAAAACTGCAAAAGAGATTAAAGAATAGTTCTTTCTTTGGTTTTATACACACAAAAGGACAGCATCTGCGGGTGGCTCAGAGGTCCTGACCCGTCAACTAGAGATGTGGTTACCTGGGTTCAGTGGGTGACGTGGGCTTCTGGACGTGGCCGAGGGTGGGCCCGCCGGGTAAGCAGCCCGGGGAGTGTGGGTCCCTCTCCTTCTCCACGCTCCTACCAGCTGCTCCTGGGAGCTCAGAGCCCCAGGTTCACCTGGGGGAGGCGCAGGGCACGGGGCCTGCACGTGGCTCTGCACAGGGGGGAAGCCGACTGCCAGGCCCCGTGGGGGCTGTGCCATGCGGGCAGCTCACCCACCCCGAGATGCTGAAAGTGAGTCAGGCCCCTGGAGGGCACGGGGCTCCTGAACACTGCAGCCCATGGCCTCAGCTGGCCCGGGGGGCCGAGAGGTAGAGACTTTCTGGGCTCGGAAGGAACCTCAAAGGTCTTCAGTTCCACCCCCCGTTTGACACCCTCCCCAAAGTGTAGCCCTCTGAGGTTGCTTGTTCACCTCCAGTACTGGGGAACTCAGTCCAGCCTGGGACAGACTGAATTACACTGGGCTCTGTCCCTTCCAACCCTGGTTCCAGTTCTGACCCCTGAGCAGGAAGAGAGCAAGCACGGTCTCTGTGGTGACCCGCAGAGGCCTCCCCATCCCCGGAGCCCTTGGCTGAGGTCCCCCATCCAGCTCAGCATCCACGCCCCAGCCTGGTCCCCACACCCTCTGCTCTTGGCAGGAGGGCTGGGGTGGCCTCTGGCGTCTAGTTTTGCATGGTGAGTGCTGAGGGGCAGTCCTGCCCCACCTCCCTCTGGACCTTCCGCCTTCACGGGTCAGCCCCAAGGTCCCGCTGCTAAGCTGATGGCACGTCCTGGCCAACCTGTCAGCCGGGCTCAGGTGATGCCAGCCCCGGCCCGTCATGTGCCCTGGGGTCCTGGGCACAGGGGGCCGGGACCTCGGTCATCGGCTGAACCCTCTTCCGAGCTGGTCTCCCCGAGGACTCGGCGCGGACGGCTCGGCCTGCCAGCCCTAAGTGCTCGTCTCCACGACGCACTTAAGGAACATGGTGTCGTCCTTCACGTAGGCGTGCTTGGGCGACTGCAGCTTGTTGAGGGGGAAGAAGAGCGGGCAGCCGCTGGCCACGTTGGTCTCGCTCTGGGGCCGCTGGAAGGAAGCGGAGTTCAGGTCGGGCCGGAAGGCGTCGATGGCGTGTTCGCGGTTGTTCTGGTCCAGCAGCATGAAGGTGACCTGCCGGGCAGCGTGCTAGGAGGTCAGGCCCGGGTCTGACCCAGGCCGTCCCTCTGACGCTGAGCTCACGCTGCTGTTGCTTTTATTTACTTCCTCTGGACTCTGGAACCCCATGGATGGCAGCCCGCCAGGCTCCTCTGTCCACGCAATTTTCTGGGCCAGAATACTGGAGTGGGTAGCCCTCCCTTCTCCAGGGCATCTTCCCCACCCAGGGATTGAACCCACATCTCCTGCACCGAAGGTGGATTCTTTACCACCGTGCCTCCGGGAAAGCCTGAGCTCACGCTGAGCAGAAGCCAGAGAAAGAAATAAGAGCCGCACGTGGCGCGTGGTGAGAGCCGGAAAGCAGAAGCACCTGGCATTGTGGGCAGGCTCCAGGGGTGTTCTATGATGAGGACTCAGACGTTCTATCTGACAGGAAGGGGCAACTCAGATGCCTGTCAACTGTGGCTGGCTGTCAGGGGCTAAAGGCGAGACTGAGTCCTGACAAGAAGCTGGACCCCTTAAGCCAAGACGCCTCTTTCTGCTCAGAGAGGTTCACCCTTCAACCATAGTTGAAGGGATGCCTGGATCCTCTGGGACAAGGCAGAGGGGTAAGAGCAGCCAGGCCTTCAACTGAGCGGATGTCAATCACATCTTGAAACACAAACCCAGCTTCTTTTCTGCACAGGGGCCCTGTGTGTCCCCAGGAAGCCAGTGATCTTGAAGTGACATATGTTCTCCCCTCCGGCCCACACCACTGACATACCCGTCACCCTCGCCACAATGGTTCTCAAACTCGGCTGCACTTTAGAATTCCCTGGGAAGGTCTGAAAATTCCCAGGGCCCAGGGCTCGCCATTTACGGTAGTGAGGCCCCGTCATTAGCGTTTTTAAAACTCCCCCAGAATGCATGGGAACCGGTTTTGACCTACTGACTCATACCCAGAGCCCGTGGCACCCCGCCCCCGCCCGCCCGTTTGCGCTCTCTCGCATCCCCCTTCACCCCAGCTGAGGTGTGGAGTCCACTCTCTCCCCCACCCTCTGGCTGCTGCTGCTCGCCTGCGGGGGAATGCCTGCCACACCTCCGCCTCCGGCTGCCCTTTGAAACATTTCTAACAAACCTTATTTTTTAGAGCAGTTTAGGTGCACGGCAAAATTGAGTGGAAAATGCAGAGATTTCAAGTATCGCCACACTGCCTCCTACGCCGTTAACGCCCCCCACCCGAGAGGGACATCGCCTGCAACTGATGAACCTGTGCCGAGACATCGCAGGCACCCCAAGCCCCTGGCTCACCTCACGGTTATTCTATAGGTCTGGACAGGTGCGTAAGCACAGGAACCTACCGTTACCATATCAGAGTGTCTAGTAGGGGAGCGTTAGTTGCTCAGTCGTGTCCAGCTCTTTGCAGTCTCATGGACTGTAGCCCTCCAGGCTCCTCTGTCCATGGGAGTCTCCAGGCAAGAATACTGGAGTGGGTTGCCATGCCCTCCTCCAGGGGATCTTCCCGACCCAGGGATTGAACCCGGGTCTCCTGCATTGCAGGCAGATTCTTGGCCCTCTGAGCCACAGGGACGTCCCTCAGAGTATTCACACTGCCCTAAATCCTCTGCGTCCCACCTGTCCATCTCTCCTCTCCTCCGTGAAACCCTGGCAACTGCTGATTTTCTCACTGTCTTCACAGTTCGCCTCTCCCAGAATATCATATAATTGGAATCATACAGTATGCAGCTTCTTCAGATGGACTCCTCTCACTCAGTTAACATGCATTTACGGTTCCTCCGTCTCTTTGCATGGCTCCCTAGCTTATTTCTTTGGAGTGCTGAATAATTCTCTGTTGTCTAGATGGGCCACAGCTTATCTGTGCATTCACCTACTGAAGGACATCTTGGCTGCTTCCGAGTTTTGGCAGTTATGAACAAAGGTGCTATCGATATCTGTCTGTAGGGTTTGGGGTGGACTTAAGTTTTCAACTCATTTGAGTAAATGCCAAGGAGTGTGATCTCTGGGTCACAGGGTAAGCGCATGTTCAGTTTTGTGAGAAACCGCCAAACCGTCATCCAAAGTGGCCGTGCCATTTCACATCCCCGCCAGCAGTGCACGAGGCCCCCCGCCGCTCGCATCCTTGCCTGCACTTGGTGCTGTCCGCGTTGCGGGTTTGGGCCGCTCTTAAAGGCCTGTGGTGGCACCCGCCTCTCTCCCTTTTTCTGAGAGTGCTGCTGTTGCAGGCTAGACCCACAGTGCCTCCTACAGGAAGTTTCCTTTATTCACCCCGCTGTGCGAGCTCCATCTCTGCATGTCTTCCAGGGTGGCTGGCCCAGGCATTTCAGCTCCTGGACTCATGCAAGCCTTGGCTACTAGAGGGGAACTCAGGCTCTTGTTTCATAAGCGGGGAAATTGATAACCCAGAGGGTGAAGGGCTCTCCGAGGTCACACAGGTAAGCTCGTGGCTAAACCAGGAGCAGGACCCAGGTCTCCTCCACCCGAGGAAGCCCCTCGTTTCCCAGGCCCGTACCTTGTTCCTGAAAGGCCACGGCAGCAGAGCATCGTACTCCCCTCTCATGATCACGATGAAGAGGGACAGGTGGGTCCTCTTCCCCGTCCCATCCCCATTCAGGTAGAGCCGCAGGCACAGCTTGTATCCATACTTGGCGGTGTAGAAAGCTGAAATGCGGAAGCCGGAGTCATCGCCAGGGCAGCTGGCAAGAGCTAGACTTTGCAGATGAGGAAGCTGGGGCTGGCAGTTAGGCAGGCCCAGCTCATGGCCCCAGACTGTGACATCTGGGATTAGAGCTGCTTCTCCAGCATAGAGCATCGGGGGCTTCCCCGGTGGCCCGGCGGTAAAGAACTGCCTGCAAGGCCGGAGACGTGGCTTCAAACCCTGGGTCAGGAAGATCCCCTGGAGAAGGAAATGGCAACCCTCTCCAGCGTTCTTGTCTGGGAAATCCCACAGACCGAGGACCCTGGCGGGCTACAGTCCATGGGGTCGCAAAAGAGTTGAACGTGACTTAGCGACTCAACAATAAACAAAAACATAGAGCATTAAACCTTGGAGACCACCTGAGCCGCTGGAGGTCAAGGGCCATCAGAATCGCAGACTGCCAGGCCCCAGGCCTGGAGCCTCTGACTCAGCAGTGCGGGGCAGGATTGAGAATTTACATTTCTGCCAGGGGACAGAGGCGCTGCTGGCCCCACCACACTCCCGATTTAACTGACGTCAGGAGCCGGAGCCCAGCAAGGGGAAGTGGCCGGCCCTCAAAGTCACAGCAAGCTGGGGGTCAGGACCAGAGTGAGGGGCCCGGCCTCCTACGTCCCAACATGCAGCTCTTTCTGCGGCCCCAGGCCAAGCGGCTGGGGTCTCCTGGGGGCTGGGAGGGAGTGCAGAGGCTCACAGTCTGCCGGCCACCCTTGGCACACGCCCCTGGGGTGAATCATCCCCTGGTGATTAGGCACAGGGCCTGTGGGCTCTCTCCCTGGGCAGCTGAAAGAGCCATCTGAGTGTCGGTTCCAGCGGCTGTCCCCATGAGGGCCCATCTGGGAGGGGCAGAGCGGGGACAGCTTGTACAGGGCAGGAAGGCGTGGAGCGGGGACAGGCTGACGGTCTGACTCATCTCTGCCCTCTGTGCTTTGGCAGAACAGGAAGCCAGAGACACTGCTTCCTTTTTCCCTCTTTGGAAAGCAGCCAGGACAAAAAGCTTATGTGTAGAGGGCAAGGCCACCCCACGAAGGAGCCGCCCCGGGTCTTGAGGCAAGGCGCCTGGCTTGGGGGCCCACCTGCCCTGTGGGATGGGGCAGACTCCCATGCCCCCTCTTAATCCTCACGCTGTTGGTCTTGGGTGAGTCAGAGGAGCTGACAGACAGGAAAGGCATGAGGC
Organism: Procapra przewalskii; assembly: GCA_006410515.1. NCBI lineage: Eukaryota > Metazoa > Chordata > Mammalia > Artiodactyla > Bovidae > Procapra > Procapra przewalskii. The sequence continues at coordinate 2,467,414 of SJYF01000270.1, read as the reverse complement.
TGGAGCAGACGTGAGTGGGGGTTAAAACTGCCTTCAGCAGAAATCCTCCTTAACAACCCACCCATTTTCCTTAGACACACACAGGGAGGCAAGGGGAAAAGCACAAGTTCTGTGCACAGACAAGCACAGCGTCACAAGCAGGTCTCAGCCAAGGAAGAGAAACGTCGGCCGAGTAACTGCCTACTTGACGCAAGATATTGTGCCAGGCCTGGAATCTCAGAAATGAGTAAGAACTGCCCTGATTTACACAACACTCACTCACATGCTACCCACAATGGTACACAGATGCCTGTGGTTTCACCTAGATCTCCCCTTGTCTGCTTTCAGGTCACTGGGTCTTGGAGGGTGGGGGCACCTGTGAAAGCCATCCTCCACTTCCTTGGAGTCTGCACAGACTCGGGTTCACAGCGCACTCTCTTTCAAAACCGATATCCACACAGACGACTAAGATGACCTGTTCCTAGCTGCAGAATGTAACTGATGTTCAGGGAGGCAGAAGGCCAGCCTGTTGCCAGCAGCCCCTGCTCCACACGGTGAGGTGGGGAGGAGCCCACACCTCCACGGGCCTGGGAGGGCCGGGCCGGGCCTCTGAACGGCCTCAGGCCTAAGTGTTCGCAGCTCGGCTGTCAGAGCAGACCACCCCCCACCCCCTGCTTGTCTCCCAGGCCCTGTAGGGCCCGCCTCCCCGGCAGCTGCCCGTGCCCCCCGCCCCTGGCTTGCCATCCCAGGAGGAGTCACCTGGGGAGAAGAGGCTGGCGGTCCTGCCGCAGGCCGACTCGTGGCACCGCCGGGTGACGTTGGTGATCTTCCACAGGAAGGTGCCGTCGTAGGAGGCCTCCTCCCGGAGCTGCAGGCTCTGCTCCAGCTTGCCCAAGGCCTGGTCCTTCTGGGCCAGGGTCTGCTGCAACTCCAGCACCTGGGGCGGGGAAGCCCATTTAGCCAGAGGCACCAGAACCCAGCCTGAGAGTGAGGTAGGGATGGGGATGTAGAGACAGATACAGCTGTTCCCCAAAGAGCCTTCCTGACCTTCCTCCCTCAGCCGCAGGCACCTCTCTCTGCACATGCTGGCCCTCCTGCCTGGAATTCCTCTCCCTCCCTTCTCCACTGGCCAACTCCTATTCATCCGTCAGGAAACCGGCTCACATAGCCCTTCCTCTGGGAAGTCTTTGACCACTGCCCTCGTTCAGCTGGCTTCCCTCTTTCCTCTCTGTTCTGACAAGCGTCTGAGATACATTATTCTGCTTTTCCTACAGGATAGATGGTCTCCCCTGTCAAGGGCTGGGCCCATGCTCATTTTATCCGGGGCCCTGTGGCTCAGATGGTAAAGAATGTGCCTACGACACAGGAGACTGGGTTTGATCCTTGGGTGGGAAGACCCCCTGGAGAAGGGAGTGGCCACCCACTCCAGTATTCTTGTCCGGAGAATTCCATGGACAGAGGTGCCTGGCGGGCTGCAGTCCATGGGGCTCCAAGGAGTTGGACACAACTGAGGGGCTCCCACATGGCGCGCATAGCACCTGGCATGTAGGAGCGGAGCCCCAAGACTGGTCAAGGAGCTGAAGATGCGGTCACTGCCCCTGTGGGGAGCGGGCAGGCGCCACCTTCCACCCAGGCAAGAGGTGCGTGACTAAATCGTTTGCTCTGTCACTCAAAGCCAGCGTCTGGCTCTTCTGGTAGGCTCCTCCATTGACATTTGACAAAAATACAAATTTATTCTCAGGAATACTCAGGTAGGGAAGTCTGGAATGGAAGTGAGCATTCTTAAAGAAAATCAAATCCCTATCTTTACAGATGAAAAAGTCACAGTCCTGTGACTTGCTCAGATCTACATAGCAACTGAATGGTGGGCCTGGAACTAAACTCCAGGCTGAGCTCAACATAAGAAGGTGATGGACTATTGTTGCCCCACAAGAAGCGACATAGCATTGTGACCGGTCACATTAAGAGAAGTATAAGCTCTGCAACAGGGGCCACAGTCTGACTCGACCAAGAACTGCCAGCTAGGTGAATTATCCAGGGGTGTGGCACCATCATGCTCAAGAGTGGAACTCTTTAGAGAATGAGCCAGAACACAACAATAACGTGCTCTGATGAAGTGTGAAGGCACGGGGGGCGGGCGGGTATTTAACCTAAAGAAGGAAACACTCAGGCAGGATATTATTACTGACTTCTCATCTCCGAAGAACTTCCATGGGGGCTAGAAGTCAGAAGTTTGTGGGGCCCGAGGGGCAGGGAAGACAGAGAGGCTAATTTTAGCTTAGTATGAGGGAGAGCTTTCTAAGCATGAAAAGTGTCCGACAGTGGAATGAGGTGCCTGGGGTGGGAATAGTCTGTTGCAGAAGAATTGAAGCAGACAGAAGGAAGCGCCGGATGGGGGGCTGACTATCACTCTGCCTCAGTCCTCTTTCTAAAAGATCTCAGGACACAGGAGGGAGATTTTTGATGGGGGCATGGCTGGTCTGTACAGGGAGGAGGCATAGGAGGAAGGCTGGTCCGTTTGCTCTGGAGACCAGATGGGGCAAGGGGTGGGGTGGGGCTGCCCTGAGCGGCCTTGGAGGTGAACTTGCCTCCCAGGCTCACCCGCTGTTCCAGGCTCAGGATGTGTTCGCGGTCCAGCTGGCTCTGGTGAATGGAGGCGGCCAGGGCCAGGTGGGAGGCCTCCACCTCCTTGTTGAGGACGGCGACAATATTCTCGAACACACACAGCTTCCCTTCCAGCTCGGTCAGGAGCTTCTCCTTCATGAAGTGATGCAGGACCAGCTCGTCCTTGCTCTCGGAGCAGGGGGCCCGGTAACAGTCCACCTCCAGGTCCCCGGCCGCCTCCACAGCCCCCTGCAGCTGCAGGTCTGACAGGTTCCGTTCCAGAGCCATGGGCCCACACCCCAGGCCAGAGCCCAGCTGGGCCTTCCACTGCTTCATGAACCTCAACAGCAGGTTCAGGTGGGCGACCTGGGAGGTGACCTCATGCTCCTCCATGAACTTTGGGCTTCCCTGCCGAGAGAGTGGGGCTGATCAGTGAAAACAGAGGAGGCGGGGGGAGCACCAGGGAGCCAAGGAGAGTCCTGCCGTCACAGGTTACCCAGGGACGTCATATCCGCTCACTCAGCAACAGGAAGTAGACAGTGAGAGGGATGTGGAGAAGGGCCCTGGCATTAGGCACGCCCATGCTGAGCTGCGGGCACGCCAGCTTCCAGAGCAGCAGTTCTGTCCTGCCCTCGAGCGCAGTGATGATTCAGGACCATGGAGAGAGGCACAGGGGGTGGGGGTAGTGGGGAGGGGAGGGTCATTTTTGTGATGCTA
>SJYF01000270.1:2436521-2451527 GCA_006410515.1 Procapra przewalskii | reverse complement strand
GGCCATCCCGGGGTCCCAGGTGGGCAGGGCAGCGGGGCCTGGTCCAAGCTCCTCGGGGCAGGGGCCCAGCCCCGCGAAGTCTGTGCTGGAGAAGTGAGCTCTGCCGGGCCACCCACTGATACGCGGGCGGCTGATGCCTTTATCTTCACGCTGGTTTGTATGGTTCGACGTCACAGCTGAGTCACAGCAGGGAAGAGACAGGAATTACCCTTGGTGGTGCAAAAAATCCCCTGGATGGTGACTGCAGGGTCCAGGAGTGTCCAGTCATTCTTTCGAGTGAGAGGGAGGTGAAGAGCAAGTCAGACAGAGAGAAGAACCGCATCGCAGACTTTCAGGGACGGCAGTTCAGAGTTTCCCCTGTCGGGGGACCTCAGGCTACCACTGGCTTCCTCCACCTCCTCCCCAGGGACAGGGGCAGAGAGAGCGCCAGTCCCTGACTGGTCTGTGTTCCCTGGGCCCTCCGAGCAGTCTGGGATTCTCGGTGGGGGTGATCACCACTCCAGTGGAAATCCCCAGGGTTCTGGAGGCAGGTCCAAAAATGAAAGTTCCCTGCGTATGAGCTCTGCCCCATCCAGAGGTGAAAGTCACTTCCTCACAGTGGGTCTCAGTTACCCTGTCTGTAAAAAGCTAAAAAAGGAAAGGCAGCAGGGCGTCTCCAAGCCGTCTGTGGGCGCTAGGATTCCGGGACCCCATGGCCAAGGTAACCAGGGGCAGCAGGAAGGCCCCTGGTGGCCCAGCCCTGCCGGGGCATTCTTCATCAGCCCGGTGATGACACCATGGCCCGCTCAGGGCCCTACCCCCACGGCCCCACTCAGGAAATCACAGGTGGCCACAGACCCGGGTCAGGGACCACCACTTCCTGGCACTGAGGAGAACAAAGGTCTAAATAAATACACAGTCTTGGAGATTTGGTCTCAGCAGCCCAGTGGGAGGCAGGTCCACAGCCGTGTGGGAAGCATGGCTCCTGGCACACCTCCTGTGCCCCGGGCAACATTTTCCTTCCTGTTCCTTTAGCAAGCTGCTAGGAATTCCGCAGGCGCGTAGAGGCACAGAGAAGCCAGATAACCGGTCTGGAGTCACACAGCGCCCGGCGGCAGAGCGCGCCTAGCGCCCAGCCTGGGCAGCTCCAAGCTCTGTGCTCCTCTTCCCGCTCAAGAGAAGCGAGAGCAAGGCAGCATGGACCCTGCAGAGCCCAGGATGGAGGTCCAAGCTGCTAGCCTCTGTTTTCTCTCTATCAAATGGAAAAGATGGGCTTCCCTGGAGGCTCAGATGGTCAAGAATCCATCTGCAATATGGGAGACCTGGGTTGGAAGGATCCCCTGGAGGAGGGCATGGCAAGCCACTCCAGAATTCTTGCCTGGGAGAATTCCCGTGGACAGAGGAGCCTGGTGGCCTGCAGTCCATGGGGTCGCAGAGTCGGACACGACTGAGCGTAGCGCAAATGGAGAAGACAATCAACCCCTCCACATCTTCCTGTTAGGGGTTATGCGAACTTTCACAGCAGTTTCAAATCACGGGCTTTGAGGTCTGACAGATCTCAGCTGGGGTCCCGAGTCCATCACTCCCTAGCTCTGGATCCTGGGGCAAGGTCAGTAACTCCTCTGCACCTCAGTTTTTGCATCTGCAAAATGGGGACAATACCTGCCTCACCTGACTGTCGTAATAACCAGATGAGACTGTGGGTGAAAGTGTGGCATGGTGCACAGCCCAAGTGAAGTCCCCAGAAGGCTTTGATGTTGATGGTACAGCCCCTCCAGCTCCTCAAGATCAGGAAAAAAAGATTGAAATGGTAAATTATGCTTATAGTGTTTTCACATTCATCAACTTTCATGGAGCCTCACAAATGGGCAAGGTGGCCAGAGGCTATCTTCTGAGTCTAGTAAATTCAACTGCCCATCTTCCCTGGAATGATGCTGAGTCTGCCAGGGGCTGCTGGCAAAAGGGCAAGGCATCCTACCTACTGCTACAGTGGAAATCAGGCTCTCCAGCTTCACCTGGGCCAGCCCCGGCCTGGCCCTTTCAGCAAATGACTTTGAAGGTTGCCTCATGGAAAGACTGTCCAAAAGCCACTCACTTAACCATACCCCCCAAACCTGCCAACTTCTCTGCATCCCCAACTGTTCCCTCCTTCCCTTGGTTCGGCACCCCAGATTTATCTCTCTGTCCAAGTTCTTGGGTCCCTTTCTCTCCCCTCTGCCTTCACTGCCTCCCGGCTCCTTGCTATCGGCCTCAGCATGCGCCCGAGCTGCTCCAATGCTTAAAAGCGAAACGTAGCAGGTGTTAAGTGCTTTTACAGGCACATCTCATCTCATCTTCATGGGAACCCTAGGAGGCAGTTGTTGTCACTTCATCCCCATTTTACTGAGCCTCCAAGGAGCTCAGTGACTTGCCTAAGGGCTCACAGATAGTGAATGGGGACTCCGGATCCCTGTGTTCTAACCACATGCGGTGCTTTAAAACGCACTCCACATTCCTCTCCAGCATCTACACGCTCTCCTCAATTGAACAGACCTTTCTTGGCCTTTTGGCTAAGATCATAGTGGTGGCTCAGACGGAAAGCGTCTGTCTACAGTGTGGGAGACCTGGGTTTGATCCCTGGGTCGGGAAGTTTCCTGGAGAAGGAAATGGTAACTCACTCCAGTACTCTTGCCTGGACGGAGGAGTCTGGTGTCCATGGGGTCCCAAAGAGTTGGACACGACTGCGCGACTTTCCTCCCCCCCCCCTTTTTTTTTTTTTAGAAAACACTGTCTACGCGGGCGCTCCGCTTCCTCACTCCAGTCGAGGCTGTCCCAGTTTCTATCCACCTGGCCCTGTGGCCAGCCCATCCCACGCCTCCGGGCGCCTCCTAATTCCCTTCCTTGCTGGGGCTTCCCGCACCCCTTCCGTGCTCCCCAGCCCCACCCTGGCACTTCTTGACCCCCTTCTCTTCCGAGGATTCTCGGCGCTGCGCACTCGCGTCTGCCCAGCCTTCCCTTCGTCTCTGGGGGCGCAGCTGGACCAGACCACTTCCCCCCGGGAGTCCCCTGGGCTGCCCCAGGGATGGGTGGACTCCTGGCTCTGCGATCCCACTGCACCCCGCCACCGGAGCCCAGTGCCCCGCCGCCTGGCTCCGTGAGGCCAGAGGGCCTGTGCGAGCGTCTCCCCCGCCGCGTCTCCAGGTGCGTGCGCCGCGCTGCGAGCAGGGCCGGCCCGGGCTACTCAAGGATGAGCGACCGCAGGGCGGCCGCCGGGCCCGCAGGAGGGCCGGGGGCAGCCCGGACTCCAGGCCCCGAGGCGCGCGGGGAGGCCCGCACGCGGGGAGCGGGGTCCCGGAGTCGCTGCAGGCGGGACGGGGCGCGCTGCACCCGCCTCGCTGCCGCCGCCTCCTCCCGGCGGCCGGCCGGAGCTNNGCTTCCGGTGGCGGGAGGACTCAGCCCCGGCGGCGGAAGCCGGGGAGGGCGGCCCGGGGCCGGTTCCTGCATCCCGAGCCGCCTCCGAGGCGGCCCCGGGGGCGGGGCGAGCGCTCCGCTGGGGAAACTGAGGCTCGGGGCGGGATCCATGGTGTGGCAGTCTGTTTTTGCACCGAAAACCCACCTGCTTCCGTTCTCCTTCTCCCCGCGCGAGTTCATGGCACAAGTGTGGGACGCAGTATGAAGGATTCGCGGAGTAAACGAGCGCCGACTTGGGACTCGAAGTCCCGGCCCCTGCCTGCCTGCAGCCCCTCGCGGGGTGGGGCGAGCAGTAGTGACTCCCGCGTCTTAGCCGTCTTGGGTTCCTGCAGAGATCCCAGCTCAGCGCTTACTGAGTCGGACGCAATCAGCAAAGAGATGTACAAAGCGGTTCCGAGCGCTCGGCGCTTCCACAAAACTCGGTGTTTTCAGGAACCGAGACTAGTTTTGTCTAAATATACACACGCGCGGGTGCGCGCGAACGATCACTTATTCCCTATGAATTGTGTGTATATCAATTAAAATAATTATGGTACTTAGCGTTGGGATAGAATTTTTGTTTAAATATCCTCTCCAGTCCTCTTGCCTGGAAAATCCCATGGGCGGAGGAGCCTGGTAGGCTGCAGTCCATGGGGTCGCTAAGAGTCGGACACGACTGAACCACTTCACTTTCACTTTTCACTTTCATGCATTGGAGAAGGAAATGGGAACCCACTCCAGTGTTCTTGCCTGGAGAATCCCAGGGACGGGGGACCTGGTGGGCTGCTGTCTATGCGGTCGCACAGAGTCGGACCGACTGGAGTGACTTAGCAGCATACAACCTTTATTTTTGCGAATTTGATAAAGGCTCCTCCATCAATATCTGCAGGACTTTTAGCTGAGGACCGAAGGAGCCTGCCTACTTTGCTGGTTTTGTTTTCCTTACTCAGAGCCATCCATTACGTTCTCTGTGTGTTAGGATCTCATTTTTCTGTCCTGACACCCAACCGGAGTTGGGAACTGTGTGTTACTTCTTTGGTTTGGTTTGGTTTGGTTTTAACCTGGGGTGTGTTTAAGCCTCTCTAGCTCACCTGGGGTGGAACCCCAACTTCTGCTGATGCTGCAGGACAGTCCTCCTGGAGAAAGGAGGGCCCCCAGTCCCGGGAGGGGAGGCACCTGTCTGCAGGCAAGCTGAGGGTCTAAGGGGCCCCCCGGCTGGCCATCTGTGGGGCATCGACCAGAGGGGCCTCTGTGGTCACTCTCGGCTCTAAGAGAAATGGATTTAGAGTCTCTGATTTAAAAACTCCTTGGTTCTCAGTGCAACCCGTGAAGGCTTTGGGGCCTCTAAAAGCCTTTCTCTGGTCCCGTGTCTGTCCCACCCACCCCTTCCTCTCTGCCCCAAGCCCGCGTAAGTGAGCGGTCGACCTGACCTTACTCTCTTCATGTGCCACATCCTGTTTTCAGATTAATGAGCTCATTTGGTGGAAATTTACCGAGGGAAATAGTTTAATTTTGGAAAGTACCAAAAACTTATCTGTAGTCATTCAACTTATTTTGGGGGGCTCTTGAAATAGAGGGGGCATCACCAGGGGACCTCTGAGCCATCAGGGAGCGGCAAATTGAAAGGAGAACCCAATGAGGCTGAACGTGACTAAGAAAGAAATCAAAACCTTTTGGAGACCACTCATCTCTACCCAGTAGAAAAAAAAAAAATTCCAAAAATGAGTTGAAGAAGAAAAGTAGTGAGCGTGGCCAAGGCCTAAGGTCTGGCGGCGTGAGGCTGGGGCCACGGCTGGGGACGAAGGCGCGCACGGGGAAGGAGGCTGCTCGAGCCTCCGCGCGCCTCTCACACCCCTAGCTGCTCTCCTTGTTCTAAGAGGCACCAGAAGGTCTCCGTCCTCCAGTCTTCCCCCGGTCCTTCAGCTGTCAGACTCTTGGCCTTGAGGTTGCCTGCTAGCCTTGTAGCCTTTTAAGCTTGTGGCTCCTGCAGGGAGCTAAGGACTGAGTAGTTAGGAGGACTCTGGAAAATTAAAGTTTTTTGTGCCGTTCTGCGTTGAAGATGGTAGAGCACAGGTGACAAGCCCCCTGAGTGTCTGATCACCTCCTTGGCCTGCCCTGTTTCCTAGAGAGAGACTTTTCATCCGTTCTAAGAGGTAGGATAGAAAAACGGTGAAAACTGACAAGGCAGTGACAGTTTAGTACTGGAAGAAATTGTGTCTTCCTTCCTTGCCCAGCCTCCCCCCAGCTGAAACCTGTATAGATATTTTGGAGGATATATTTATACTTTGGAATGAGCACTGGGCGAGGAGTCAGGACATTTGTGTGTGTGTTTTTCTCCCTGTCACTAAAGCAGTTTGGGGGGAGAGTAGATGAATAAATGAATGCTCAACAGTTCAGCAAATTATAGTCCATAGTCTTGCTTTTGTTTTCTAGGTGGAAAATGACCTGGGTGGAGTGCCGTGGGTTATCTCAAAACTTATGTCAGCTGAGAGACTGTCTTCAAATGCTTTTTCACCTAGAGCCCAAGGATGCCTGCTAAGTTGCTTCAGTCGTGCCCGACTCTCTGGAGACCCCATGGACTGCAGTCCTCCAGGCTCCTCTGTCCATGGGATTCCCCAGGCAAGAATACCAGAGTGGGTTGCCATGCCCTCCTCCAGGGGACCCTCCCGACCCCGGGATCAAACCCACGCCTCTTCTGTGTCTTGCACTGCAGGCCAGTTCTTTACCGGGATGCCACCTGGGAAGCCCAGAGCCTAAGCCCACAGGCCAGCTAGAAGCATGGATTTTCTGTGAAGCAAAGCAGACAGCTAGGAGTCTGTGCCTTGGGCTTCTTTCCTCCCCATCCTGACCTCTACGCTCTAGGAACATGGTTTAAAAATGGTGGATGTTACTCCCAGATCCCAGAGGTGGAAACGGGTTCTCTCCTGAGCTGGCTAGCCTCTGCTGTCCCAACTGCTGGAACTTTTTTTCGCAGCAACTGAGCCTTCCCAGGTGTTACAGTCCTGATGGGCATCAGAGGAGGAAGAGCTTGCGTTGCCAGGGTCATTAGCCTTCCAGAGGGTGGGAGGGCAGGACGAGACTGGAGCACTTGGAGGACTGAGGTTAAACAGCAGTGAAAATATCATGGCTACACTCGGTTTCGCATCAGTTACTGTGACACCGCTCTCACCTGAGCGCATCACAGGCCTCGCTCCGTCAACTGATGCCATCGAGAAGAGGCGAGAAGGCTGTTTTCTCCTTTCTAAAAGCCAGGCCCCAGATGATAGCAGTAAGTGAGGCAGACCGGGCTGCTGGTCTCACGGCCGCTGGCTCCTGGAGGTGAAGGCACCGAGTGTGTCCCTTCTCCTACTGCCAGTCGTTCACGCTGCTTTAGTTTGTGCGTGTGCGTGCGTGTGTGCGGGGCTCAGTCGTGTCCGTGGCACTTGGGAAGCAGCAGAGTTGGACGTGACTGAGCATATGAAGTATGTGCTGATTCCCTGACAAGGGATCAGACCTGAGCCCCCCGCAGTGGAAGCGGAGTCTTCACCCCTGGCCTGCTGGGGCCGGTCCTATTTCTGTTTGTCCGCCGGTAAACAGGGGCCCAGAATGGGCTACTGCCTCCCCCACCCATAAACGCCAGACATGGCCCTCTTTGCCCCTAGATGCCTTCTCTCCATTGCCAGCTGCAGGCTTTGTCCCTGTCCCTGTCTTTAGTAAAAACAGTTAGTGAACAGCTTTCCTGCGAACATCATCTATATCTCCTCTGAAAACTTCTGATTCCTGGACCAGGAAATTTAACTGGACAGATGATTACGGGTTATCAGACATCTAGTACTGATAGATCAGAAGAGCAAATGGTCCTGAGCTCCTCAGCCCAAGTCAAGCGCCTCCCTATGGCAACTTATACACAACTGACATCAACAGCGAAACGATCTACCGAGTGATCTTGTGAAACCTTTAGCCTATAAGACACATCCTTTGCTTTGATGTGATGATTTAAAATGTCCCAAGTTTCCTTCTGTTACTCTCCATCTTGTTCTTTCTATACTTGTTATAAGTGGCAATTTATAAACTATGCTTGTTTACAGGTTTTTTCCCTGCACACTAGAATCTGTGAATTATATGAATATAAGAAGTTAAATGGATTAAAGGTGTTAAAGTAAAGCTGTGTCTGATTTCTCTGTTGTCTTTTCCCCGACTCAGCACAGAGGAGGCAATCAATAAACGTTTGTTCAATCAATGGCTAATACTCAAGACACCGTCCATAATCATTTTTACTTGAGGTAATAATCATTAATGGTGATCTCACCATCGTCACAAAATATTACGAATCTTTGGCCTGATTTTTTAGGGTGTTATAAAATTAGAAATAGCATTCTGGTGGAAATTTGATAAGGAATTTGGGGTTCTTCTCTGAAAGGAGTTTCTATGCCTAGTGATTTTTCGTATCTCAACAGACTTCCAGATTTTAAGGAAAGAAACAAATCACTTCAGAAGTTCTTTGAACTGTAGACTCCAGAGCTGTCCTTAGGGTTTTCCAGCTATTTGTGGGACTGGCCGCTTTGAGAGCACCGTGGGGCTCCGGTTTGTGATGGGGTGCCGATGACAGTCACAGGGATGGTACTGTGGTCCAGGCAAAGAGCCTGGCAGATGGCCCCTTTGACATCTCTTTGACAAGCTCTTCTGAGGCCACCGATGAGGAAGGCAGCGAGCTTTGGGTCTGTAATGGTTCACGTGCTGCTTCTCTTCACCACCGCTGGCCGCCTGGGTGCCTTGTTCTACAGATCTGGTTTTTCTATGTGTCAAATCCCTTTTGTTCAGGGACGCTTCACAATTACAAATGCTTCTGAAGGCAGATGCCCGGTCCTCCGAGGCCTTTTGCTGGGCTACAGAATCATTGCTCTTCCCTCATACTTGTGAGAGGGTGGGTTTCCCAGGCTCTTGGCTCGAGTGGAGCAAGGGATGACTCGGTGTCCTAGCTGCAAAGCAGTCGACATCTGCCTGAGGAGGGGTAAGCCTGGGGATCCTTCTCTCACTTTGTCCTGATGACTCAACCTGAGAGAGAAAAATCAGTGTGTGAGCAGAGCTCTTACTCAGGAATCAGGAGACCTGCTTCTGACATTGATTTCAGGACAGTGGGGAAACTGCTCCATTTTTGGACCTCATTTTTCCCATCTGCAAAGTGGGTGAATGACCTCAGAGCCATCCTTCAGGGCAAATTCCTTGGCCATTCACCCTGGTTCTGGGGAAGGGGTGCAACTCTCCCACCTGCTGAGGGGCTGCTCTCCCCACCTGGACCAGGAACGTCTATAACGGATGCTAGAAGCTTCCACCCCATGCCTGTCTTTTTGGACTCCAGACATATTTTTGGACTCTACACACAATTTTTTTTTTCAAGACAAAGCAATATGAAAAAGCTTGAGGTCTTTCAGAGCTCTAGCTAGATGGATTTACAGCACAAGAATACGGGGCAGGGAGTAACGGGCTGCGAACCAGGGCTGCGGCCTGTGTTCCCTCCAAGGACGCCCAGGCTCGGGCTCAGATCCTGAACACGTGGAGTTGATGCTTACTCATCTCTTCTGAGCTTCTTGTCTGAAGAAGGGGAAACGGGGGCTCCGGTTGGGGAAAGAGCTTGTACAGTAAGTCAGAGTTTCAAAGGCATCTTCCTCTATGTTCTGATGTCTTTTGTCCCCAGATGTCTCAGTTATACCCCAAGATGTCTCAGTTATACCCCTGTCCTTCTTGTTTCTGCATTCATTTCTCCTTGGCTGTCTCTCCACAATACTGAGTTTCCCGAGGGCCAGAGAGCAGGGTGTATCCATCTTTGTAGGCCCCTCGTGTTCAGCCTGTCTCACACCCTAGTAAATGTCTATTAAGAGAGACTGATGAGCTATCTTAAGAGGATCCAGGAATGCTAGGAAAATATCCATCCTGTCTTTCACATCTGTGGGCTCCGCAAACGTAATTAGCAGTTTTCACTTCTACCACAAATCTATTTGCTCCTTTTTAGAAGACCCATAGTACAGACATTTAGCCACATTTTCTGTGGAGATCATTGCCTCAAGCGTTTTGGAGCTAGAATGCAGGAATTTTTAAAATGCAAAATCAAATAATACACAAGAAAAGCTAGTCTGTCTGGCTCCCATCCTTGGTTGCTCTCTTCTGTAACCAGCATCCAGCTACAGACAGAGGGCCTTGGGGGGTAGGGGGGCCTTAGGCCTCTCCAGCCCCTCTGATTACTGAAACCGGAGCTGCCTGGGGAGGCCAGGGCCTGGCACCAGCTCTCGCAGGGTCCTGCCTCTCTGTTCACAGAGAACGTGTCTGCACACGAGCGCTCCCAAGCCACCCTGGAGTCCCTCCAAGGACAGGCCTGGAGTCTGGCCAGGGGGAAGGTGCCCCTGGAAAGGGCACAGCTCTGTGAAGCAGAACCGTGGCACACAGGCAGACGCACGCAGATGCTTGCAGGATGGCTAGATCCTCCAAGGTTTCTAGAGAAATTGTAAATCTGGATTTTTACATGTAATAGCTTAAATTTAGAATGCTCCCCAAAGCCAAACCCTAACCAAATGAGCATCCTCACAAACTGTATCTGAGGGCCACGATATGCGACCTCTGGTAGAGCCTGGGACATCACACACACAGCCTACACAGGGGAACGCCCTGCACGGAGCTCCCCGGGCTGCACACACCGTGTGTGCTTACCCAGGTGCAGACCTTGTGCACGACCGCCAGGAGTCACCCAACGTTTGCACATGCTTGCTGCCTCCTAGGACGTCCACTTTGCAGCTGAGGAGACTGAGTGTCAGCGGTCTTCGGGGCCGCGCCGCTGGTGGCCGCCCGGCCACAGAGCCGGTGTCGGCTGCCCTCTCACCTCCGGATGCCTGCGTGCTCAGTTGCGTGCAACTCTGCAGCCACGGGACTCCCCAGCAAGAACACTGGAGCGGGTCGCCACTTCCTTCTCCAGGGGCTCTTCCTGACCCAGGGATCGAAGCCCAGGCCTTCTGTGCCCCCTGCACTGCAGGCGGGCTCTTTACCTGCTGGGCTGTCAGGGAAGCCTGCGGCTGAACCGGAATGCCGGCTTACCGCACCTCTCCGCAAACTCAGCTCTGAGTTCAGGGCCTGTTCTATTTGCTGTTGCCTCCTCATCACCCAACAGACTATAGAAGGTGTCCAGTAAATACCCGTGGGATTCCCCACAGGCGTACAAGTGCACATGCACATGAAATGCCCCCCCCAGAACTGCCCAGGAAGACCTTACCACTCTCGGAGCGCTCCCAAAGGCACACGCCCACCCCCGTCTCCCACCTCCCAAACCAGGCCTCCCCAGTTCCCCAGCTTTGCCCAAAGCCTTCACAGATTGTTTCCTGGAAATCTTGAGGCGACTGTGGTGTTCTTTTCCCCTAACTCAGGAGACAACTCAGCAGTTCTGTTTTTCAAAGTCTGGGACTCATAAACCTGGAATCCTTTCTTCGATTTTTCCACTAGAATTTTTCTTGGCTGGGTGCCTCTCCCCAGGGCCCCGGCCAGGAGGTCACACTCAGAGCGCCCTCTGCTGGAAGCCGCCTTCCCAACCTAGTGGGCAGTTCCAGAGGGGGTACCTGTCCATTTGCGACGGCTTTCCAGATGGGGACACTGAGTCAGGTGGTGGTCTTGGGGAGAGATGCTGGGGGGGGGGGCTGTGGACTCATTCCAAGCACGTGCCAGGATGTGCTACTACTAAGTGGTTTGTGATTTTTTTTTTTTGAAAATAATAGAAATAATAGAAGAAAGAGCTCCCAGAACTCAGACATGGCAGAGAAAGGCCCTCCGCTCTCCCCGGGACCTGTATGTGGAGCAGATGGCAGAGGTTGGGAACCTGTTCAGATCCAGCTTCCTCCCTGAATCCCCACCACGTTTGGTAGGCGAGCCACAGCGAGGCGCTGGGGAACGGGCAGGGGCAGGCTTGTTGAGCGTCTGCTGTGCTAAAGACCTCTTGTTTAATCTTCCCAGCAACCTTGTGAGGCAGGTGGTGGTGTTTCCATTTTACAGATGAAGACATAGAGCTGAGTGAGGTCTCAGGATCAGAAAAGAAGGGGAGAGCTGGGATTGCATCCAAACCCACTGTTTTTTTGGCTGTGCAGCCTTCTGGATTCTTCCCATTTGGCTCCCAAGGGCCCAAGGCGGGGCCTTTGTGGCTGGGCTCATCAAGGCAAGGTTTCCGTGGCCCTTCTGCTCAGCCCCTTCCAGAGGGCAGTGTTGGGTACCCGGGGGAGATGGGTTGACCGGCCTCATCAGGCTTCAAGCTGAGAATTCCAGGGCTTGGAGCAGGGTCCTGGCGGCTGGGCCAAGGCCCCTTAGCTAACAGGGGAAACAGGATTGGATGTCTTTATAAACTGAACTTGTGAGAGGTTCCAAAGGGTAAGGGTTTTCCTGGAAAAGAAAGCAGGTCCTGGAAGGCTTTTGTTTGGTTTTTCTTCTTAATGGGGCCCTAGTTAATGACTCAAGGAAATGAAGAGCACATTTCACCGCGAATTAGTCACTGCCCTTCCCAACCCTCCATCCTGCTGCCCTTTCCAAATCTTCCCAAACTCCTCACTTCCGGCGGGAAAAAATCCAGCCCCCTGGTTTTGCTCGTCTTTGGCCCAGCTTGGCCTTGTCCTGCGTGTGCGGCTCTGAAGGAAGCCGCCCAGGGTCTCTCTGCACTCTCCCTTCCGCTCCCCTGCTCGGCGTTTGCTCTCATTACTAAGACTGCATTTTGGCCGGCCCTGATCTCAGCCATTCTTTAAGAGCCGGCTAAGAAGCTGCCTTCTCTATGGAGCCTTCTCTGCTGCGCCCAGTGGGAACCATCTTGCCTTGCGCTAACGGATGCTGGCAGTGGCCCTCCGGACCGTCTGAGACCTTGGGAAAGTGCTGGATTCACCTTTGACCCCCTATTTGGGCACACGGGTATGTGTGCTGTGGGGCGCAGCGCCTGGAGGCGGGGTGCTATAGACAGAGCCCTGAGAGTCTTTATTCTCTCATCACGTCTGACTCTGCAACGCCATGGACTGTAGTCCGCCAGGCTCCTCTGTCCGTGGGATTCTTCAGGTATGAATCCTGGAGTCGGTTGCCGTGCCTCTCTCCAGAGGACGTTCCCAACCCAGGGATCGTCTCACGCCTTGGCAGGTGGGTTCTTTACCACCAGCGCCATCTGGGAGGCCCATAGAAGGATCCCTGAGACCTCCTATCCTTTCATTAGGAGATTAGAGTTGAATGAAGACTGAATGGCTGGAGAGAGCTGCTTCTCAAGTCGAGAGACAAGAACTTTACGCAGCCTCCTTGTAGAGTGTAAGACGTGTCTACAGCGGTTTGAGATGGGGAGGCACATGGGCTCATCTGACAGCCACCAGAGACACTGAGGAGATGAGAGATGGGTGTCATCTTAGACAAACAAGACAAGGAAGAGACGCTGCTGCTCAGATCAGCCTGAACTCCTGAAGCTGGTTTACACACAGGATGAGGGACCGGCACGCAAGGACTGGCGCGAAGGCCTCTCTGGTCTGTCCAGCAGGGGGACGGGCACCGTTGATTCTTAGGGCTTCAGAAGGGCTGACCCGTGGGATACAGGCCCGTGTGGTACGTGTGTAAGGGTGAGAGGTCCGCAGAGCTTGGATGTGCCCACGTGAAAGTCAGCTTTAGTGCCAGCTCAAGACAGGGCCTTCCCTGGTGGTCCGGGGGTTAAGAATCCGCCTTTAGATGCCGGAGACACGGGGTCTGTCCCTGGTCAGGGAACTAAGGTCCCGCACGCTGCAGGGCGACTAAGCCTGTGCGCTGCAGCGACGGAGCCTGCTTGCTCCAGAGCCACAGGCCACGGCAAAGATGCCGGCGCTGCCACGAGGACCGTGCAGCCGCAGAGAGCCGCCCCCCCAGGACTGGCCAGGACGCCCTCCTGCTCCCTCACTCTCCTCCTCTTGCTGCCGACCTTAGCCCTGGAGAGGCCAGAGGTCAGCTTGCAAACTGGGGAGGGCAGCCTGGAGAAAGGGAAGCCGTGGGCCAAGCCCTCTTTCCCAGCTCTAGTGGTCCCAGCTGCAGCAAGCCCTGACTGGGAGAAAAGACAGGACTTTAAATCAAGTTTGGATTTTGCTTTTGTATGGGTGGCTGAGAGGAACTACCCCACTTCCAAGGTCAGGGGCAGCGGCCAAGAGTGCCAGGCTGCCACAGCACAGGATGGCACAGGAACGGCCGGGAGCAGCTGCCCCGCGTCTGAGGTTAAAGGCGGCAGCCGGGAGAAGCCACCCCGAGCCCGAGGCCAGGGGAGGAGGCTGGGAGGAGCCACTCACGCCCGAGGGCTGGGCTGGCGGCCGGGAGGAGCAACCCGAGGAACCCTGGCTACGCAGGCACAGGAGGGCCTAGAGGGGCCATCCCACATTGAAGGTCAGGAAGGGCGGTGGTAAGGAGATACCCCTCATTCAAGGTAAGGAGCAGTGGCTGTGCTTTGCTGGAGCAGCCGTGAAGAGATACACCATGTCCAAGGTAAGAGAAACCCAAATAAGATGGTAGGTGTTGCAAGAGGGCATCAGAGGGCAGACACACTGAAACCATACTCACAGAAAACTAGCCAATCTAATCACACTAGGACTGCAGCCTTGTCTAACTCAGTGACCAAGCCATGCCTGCAGGGGAACCCAAGACGGGCGGGTCATGGTGGAGAGGGCTGACAGAATGTGGTCCACTGGAGAAGGGAATGGCAGACCACTTCAGTATTCTTGCCTTGAGAACCCCATGAACAGTATAAAAGAGGCAAAATGATAGGATACCAAAAGAGGAACTCTCCAGGTCAGTAGATGCCCAATATGCTACTGGAGATCAGTGGAAAAATAACTCCAGAAAAAACGAAGGGATGGAGCCAAAGCAAAAACAGTACCCAGTTGTGGCTGTGACTGGTGATAGAACCAAGATCCAATGCTGTAAAGAGCAATATTGCACAGGAACCTGGAATGTCAGGTACATGAATCAAGGCAAATTGGAAGTTGTCAAACAAGAGATGGCAAGAGTGAATGTCGACATTCTAGGAATCAGCGAACTCAAATGGACTGGAATGGGTGAGTTTAACTCTGATGACCATTATATCTACTACTGTGGGCAGGAATCCCTCAGAAGAAATGGGGTAGCCATCGTGGTAAACAAAAGAGTCCAAAATGCAGTACTTGGATGCAATCTCAAAAACAACAGAATGATCTCTGTTCGTTTCCAAGAAAACCATTCAATATCACAGTTATCCAAGTCTATGCCCCAACCAGTAATGCTGAAGAAGCTGAAGTTGAATGGTTTTATGAAGACTTACAAAACCTTTTAGAACTAACACCCAAAAAAGATGTCCTTTTCATTATAGGGGACTGGAATGCAAAAGTAGGAAGTCAAGAAACACCTGGAGTAACAGGCAAATTAGGCCTTGGAATGCGGAATGAAGCAGGGCAAAGAGTTTTGCCAAGAAAATGCACTGGTCATAGCAAACACCCTATTCCAACAACACAAGAGAAGACTCTGCACATGGACATCACCAGATGGTCAACACCGAAATCAGACTGATTATATTCTTTGCAGCCAAAGATGGAGAAGCTCTATACAGTCAACAAAAACAAGACCAGGAGCTGACTGTGC
>SJYF01000270.1:2394455-2425001 GCA_006410515.1 Procapra przewalskii | reverse complement strand
AAAAGAAACTTCAACAACAGGAGTCCATAGTGCAAACTGGATGCAGCTGACCTTTAGGCGTTTTCACAGCCATTTAAAAAGATGTCTTCAGTAAACTCATCTAGATTTTCTAAAAATCTTTGGCATGAAGGACACGTGGAGTCTGTAGGCCAGTACTCAATCCAGGTCGAGGAGTCTAACGGGTAGATGTACCTGCCAAGGAATAATACAAACGAATCACCTGTGATGGTGGCCACAGATAGAGAAGAGCTGAGTTCAGTGGCTCAAGCTGCTCAGGCGCCCAGGGGTCGGGCTGCTGCCAAACCCCTCTGAACTGGCCTCTCCCTGGGAAGGCCCACAAACCCTGGAGATCATGAGCTGCTCGGGGCTCCCTTGGTTCAAGGCAAGAACATCTGTTTCAATGTCTATTTTTAAAAAAACAGATGATAAGACATGTATCCAAACACTGTCCTCCTTAGAACAGTCTGAGGACTGAGAAGGCAGGTGCAGTAAAGGGGGAGTTGATGAGGGACCCCAGATTAACTGCCAGACCTGGGCATGCAGTTGGTTTATCCTCAGCGAGACCTCAGCTACCCTGGTGGTCTTGAGGACTTCTTTGTTTTAAGCTCACTTCATTTCATGTATGCTCCTAATGGTTTGTTGGTTAAGAGCAGGGCACGAAAGAAACACGTAGTGGGTTTAAGAATAAATTGCACTCAATTTTGGATGGAGGATCAGAGACGCCAAAATACTGGTGACTTACTTGATACGGAAATTGTGCTTTATCTGCAGGGCCTCTTTACCCATAATTAAGTACTGTTTTCTTTTTTCCAGGTTGGCATTGGAGCAGGTTGTCTTTTTAATGAAGGTGATTTCAGCGTCTCTCTCAGCAGCAGCTTCTCCTGAGAGACACACGGCAAGGTTATCACATGTCACAGTTTTTAACTCTTTTGAGCATTCCAGTTCCTCATGGCTATTTATTATTCAGTGTAAATTTCTATCGACAGGCTAATGGCTATTGGCACTGTCCCTGTGGTCAAGACTTCAGACTCTGGGATCAGGCTCCCCAGGCTAAACCCCCCACCTCCTAGCTGTGTACTTGAACAAATGAGGCTCAGATCCTTCATCCCCAAAATGGGCATCACAGTAAAACCTACCCTGCAGAAGTGCTGTGAGGTTAAACGGGTTAAAAGATGAAAAGTGCTCGGAACACCGTGAGCACTATTTAAGTGCTTTTCGTTAGAACCAGGAATTAACAGAACCTTTCCAGAGTTGAGGGGCTTCCCTGGTGGCTCAGCTGGTAAAGAATCCACCTGCAATGTGGGAGACCTGGGTTCAATCCCTGGCTTGAGAAGATCCCCTGGAGATGGGAATGGCTACCGACTCCAGTATTCTGGCCTGGAGAATCCCATGAACTATTCCATGGGGTCGCAAAAAGTCAGACACAACTGAGCGATTTTCACTTTCTTTCTTTCACCCATCTTTAAATACATCTTCAATCCTCCCAGTATTCCGTAAATATTCCCTGACGCTCTTTGTCCTAAGTATATGTTTCCTCCTTATTCTCATTACACTTGAATTTCCCTCCACATGCCTGACTCCTCTGCTAGGCTGGAAACTTCTTGAGGCCAGGACAGGGCATTCATTGCTATATAGTCAGGACTGGTGTCCAGTTATTAAACTCTGCCGAGTCATCCTAGTTATTAAATCCTGAAAAATGTCTGAAACTGTTGCTAAAGAGCACATAATAGTAACTGCACAGTGGTAAGCTTTAATCAGTAAAACAATTACAGAGCACCCACACTGGCTCAAGCCAATGTTCTCAGGCTCTGCCGTCAGGCTCTGCCGGTGGCCAGTCCCACACGGCTTCCTGTCGCGGCAGCACTCAGACAGCCTCCCCAGCGCTACGTGCCCAGTCAGCCCTGTCGTGGCGAGCAGTGTTACTGCGGGGGGTCTTATTATTTTTAACAACCTCTTGTTATGGAAAATGTCAAGCATATTCAGAAGGGAGAATAATTAACCTCAATTTCAACAGTCACTCATCTTTTTTTCATTTATATCCTCACCTGTATTTTAGGAGAAACACCAGTCACCAGATAATAACATCATTATCCTTGAACTACACAGTTGCCCTTGACTCTAAATAGTTTAGTTCTTATTTTGGCTTATTTTCAGCAGCACTCCTTTGTAAGTGGTAAATGTGTGGTGTTTTGATATTTTATATAAAAATCTGTATATGTTAAAAACGAAGAGCCAGAATGAAGAGATAACAAACCATGCAAAACTTTCTTAACATTTCCTTTTAAATGTCATAAACATGAGTCTTCTGAACCAACAGGACAGAGAAGAAATGAAAGCGATAAAGAACTACAGCTTGGGAATCATCTGATTCTGCACAAAGTTCAGAACAGTCTGGAATATGTTTTGATACTAGGCATTAATTGATACAAAATAAGTAATTTGTATTTCTGGAATAAAAAGCACTTGATTATTTTGGTAAAAACAGGAATGTCTTATTTCTTACGATGTGTATGTTGGATGCAAAAGTGCTTGAAAATTGGGTTGTGAAAAGATCAATGTGCTACCAGTGCTTTCCTATTTTGTCAAAATGGCAATCATGTTACAAATAAGAACACTTGTGATCATCAATGAGACACCATCACAAATCAACTTCACACAGTGAAACATTTGAAATAAAGAAGTCAGAAAAAAATGTTGTCAGAGTGTTGATCAAGCAAAGAAAAATTTGGAAAGTATTACTAGAATTTTAAACTCTAGTGCATGGTTAAAAATACACGTTTTCAGATTTGAAACACTTGATAGCATTTCAAAAGGAAAAAGAAAGTGCAGACCCAGTGCCTCAACTAGAGTCATGGGCCCACTGACAGCAGAGCCTCACGCCTACTGTGATGAGAGCACCGCTTTTGAGAAATATACACGAGGTAATAAAAGCCCAGTCATTTTCTAGAAATCAACTGTTTAATATAGAACATGTTTTAAATAACTTAAAAAATTAGAGGCTCTGAAGATGGCTTCATGGATTTTGTTGAACTCAAAGTACAGGAAGGACAACATATCAAACTGAGAAAAAAGGTGTCAATGAGAAAGATTTATAAGAACAACCTTATTGGCACAAACGTAATGTCAGGGAGAAATCTGGGGCTTTAGTAAAAATCCCGAAATTTACAGCTGTTTCAGTTTGGCACCTTCTGAGTCAAGTGTCTCCAGATAATGCAATCAAAGACACAAGGCAAAAAGAATCACTTTAAATACTGTTTTCATAAATTTGATATTTATTCTACCATATACCTAATATACACTAGACAGAAAAAATAAATAGTGTGGAGACTTCAAAAACTGCAATAATAAAAATTAGAAAAATACTGGCATTTTGAAAGGCAGCCAGTGCAGCTAAAGCTGCAGAGGTACTTTGTAAACCACCTCCTCTGACAGACTCACTTCCACAGACACAGGAGCAAATGCCTTATGCTTATTAAAATGTGGATTCTGAAACTTTGTCAGATATGTTTGTAAAACTCTGAGGGTTGAAGGGGAATAAAAATTAAGACAATCAGGAAAATTAAACATGACATTTCAATAAATTGTTTTTATAATTTAGCTGATAATAGATATATGTTAAATGCATGGAAATGTTAGGTGGTGTCGTAAAGATGAGGAACATTTGAATGTAATTCCTGCTAGTTTCGCAGAAACTGAGAAAGTGTTCCGTACTTTGCACAATACTGTTGCTATTAGGAGAAATTACTTTGTAAGGCAGACGTCACGTAATGACTATCAATTCAATAGAGGCATAACTGGAAACATTGGATGTGGATCCTTGTTGTCAAATCAAAGTTCAAACAGAGGCCCCCTACAGTGAGTCAAACAAAATAACACTGACAATTTCTAAATAAAACAAGCCAACAAAGACTTCTTTGGAAGGAAATATGATTTAACGAGTCATTTGTTTTCACCATATACATCTTTTGACCAGCAATTTTATAATATTTGTAGGTTCTCTTACTTAGGGAATAAAAGGGAACATATTTTAAACTGTTGTTTTACGTGCTATTTCCATATGAGTTCATTTCATTGTATTGGTTACTAGAGCTCATTTAGCCTCTCAAAGCTCACCTGGCCTCTGGGCCAGGCTCTGCGCCCCACAGAGGCTCCTAACTGCTTCCCTCTTCAGCTCTGGCTCCCTTCAATTGCAGCCAGAGTGATTTTTAAAGTCAGAAATCAGAAAACGTTTCTTGCCTACCTAAAACCATTTATTAGCCACCCTTTGAACTTCTAGAATAAAATCCAAATTTCTCCCCTTGCCTTATAAAGCCCAGTGCGACCCAGCTCCTGCCCATCTGATTCCCTCTGCTCTCGTCTTTAAGAATGGCTAACTCTTACCAGCATTTCCTAAAAGATGCCATCTGTCATCACTCTGAAGCTATTTCCCTTCTTAACTCCATGTCTGTTTCAAATATAGAACTTATACTTTGTAATTGTTTATTTTGTCTGTTTCCTTTAAAAAAAATGTGTCTCCTCGAATAGAATATAAACTCTCTGAAGGCAGGAACTCTGGCTGTGTTACTCAAGTTATATCCTTTGTGTCTAATATAATGCCTGCCACATAGTAAGGACTAAATATCTGTTGAAGGAAAGAACTAATGAATTCTTACCAGCTTTGTAGATATCCAGGAGGTTTGCGGTGTACTTAACAAAGGCATTTTCTTCCGTGACAGCTGTGATCTCAACTTTATAAGCTGGTAAGAAAAAGCACACACACAGTAATTTATGCTTATTACCACCAATGCCACATCCAATAGAAGCCAGGGTCTGTCAAACAGACAATGAGGCGTGGCGAGCTCTTATGGGCGCCCTGTGGTAAACCCCGTTTCTTCCAAGAAGGCTTCCCAGCACTCCCAGCGAGATTCGACTGCCCAGGACTCTAAGGGATCACTCTGCCCAATGCTGTAGAACAGGCTGATTAGGGTAAGAGCAATATTAAATTTTAAAAAGCACACAAACAAAATAGGCCTTAGATGTAAAGTTCAGATTCTGATCTTTCAAGATGAGCCTCTTCCTTCTCTGCACGCCCGCAGAGGGGCCTGTGTCTGCTGTTCTGGCCTGCCGTAGGCGTCTCCATGTTCCCTCACCTCCATGCCTCGATGACTTTTATTGGTTCTGATCTTTGGTTTTTATAGGACTCTGTTTTCCAACTCATCTTTGCTTGGATTGGCAGCTATTTGATATGAGACATTCTCAATCTTGTCTTCCCTTCATTCAGGCATCAATTTTTAATCTATGGTATGTTTGACTTCGAGTCTGAAATGACCAGCTTGAAGGGACCCATCTCTTCTTTGTGACCTGAGAAAAAGTCCTCTTGTTCTTGCTTTCTTTGGGGTTAAAGTGAATGACCTGAATTTTTTGTTCATTTTGAGATCCCAGCTAGCTAGCAAGACAGAGAGCTCAGTGAATGAACTCACCGTGGCAGAACCAAAGGCTGTGTGAATTAGTGGCTTAAACAATGCCCTAAATTTCAGATTCTTAATTATTTATAGTAGATAAGGGCAATGAGCCTACTGCAGGCATAGGCGGAGCGAAGGAACTGTTTAATTTTGTTTCTATTCTGTGATTCCATCATTAACCTGTAGCTCCAAAAAAGCCTGCTAAGCTTTTTCTTGAATGTGGTAAACTAAATTCTGATTGCATGTACTCTCTGTGTTAAAACAGATTTTTTTTTAAATTTAAGAGTTAAAATTGTTCTATTTATGGTGGAAAGAAATAATTTGGATCTAAATTTTAGGGGAAAATAATATAGCATTCTCCTCAAGTCTCAGTATATTTTAAAAGTTGCAGTGGGTCTTGGCTGAGTTAGGCAACTTTTTAGCATTTTTTAAAAACTCAAGATGAATTTGAGCCACACAAGATTCATGAGCCACACAAGATTCATGAGCCATACAAGATTCATTCTCATGGCTGTTATTTCCATTAATAGAATTCAGTGTTACCTACTGGAAATAATACTGGAGACCAGAATGTGTCCTGGTTCTATTACTTGCTTCCTGAATGACTTTGAGCAAAGTGTTGCGTCTCTCAGAGCCTCTGTCTCTTCACTGTTACCTCCAAGGAGGCTCATGGGACACCAATGAGAGACCATATATGAAAACAGTTGGAAAACAGAAACGGCTCCGTGAACAGCACTGTGCTTATTTATTTATGAAAACCCTCCTACCAGTTGTCAAGAAAAATGTGAAATAGTGTACTATCTGTTTGTTCTCTTTTTCTTAAAAAAGACAGAAGTAAACACTGGAAGCCATAGGTAGAAAATAAAGGATCTAATTCTATGAGGAACTTGTGTCTGCATCTCTCCTTGGGCATTTGATTTAGCTCTGAGATCTGGACACCAAGAAGGAGATGCTCCTTTTGAGATGGAGAGAGTCTCAAATGTGGATTGCAGTTGTGATATATTAAAAATTATTCAGTACTGACACTTTTATCTTGTCTTTGGAGGGAGTTTGGAAAACACTCAGACCCTCAGACCATCTTTGTTTCTGTCTCTGCTCGATCAACCGGAAGAAGGCAGGAGTGAAATCATATACCTCAGTGGCTTCTCAAATGTTCTCTTTGACTATGTTTTAGCACTTTTAATTCAATGGAGTCTGGTGGAATAAAATGTTTTGGCTGTGTGTGCACCTCACTCCCATCATTTTTAATGAAAATCATATTTCTTTGCTGAAGGATAAATAACTTTGCATGTTAATGCTGAAAATTGATGACATTTTCCTTCAAGGGAGCACATGGAATGCTGCATCTACATAATCACTGTGTAAAGTTGTGAATCTTCCTAACTGATCATGTTTTCATAAAATGTCATGTTTAATGGAACTATATATTAAACTTTCCACCTTACCGTATGCAATGTCTGGTTTACAGGCTGTTTCCTTTCTAGTAGCTGCAGAGATTGTCAGATCCAATTCTGCCTGCATTTGCCCACAGTCAGCTGGATTTTGTGAAAGACAGCACAAGTTAGGTTAGCATAAGAAACAAACACCTTTGGGAGTAAACACAGTTTTTCCTCATCTGCCCTGAGACAATCCAATATAATCTTACAAATATCAGATTCCTAAGACCTGTCCCCATTTTCTCCTCTTCCATAAAGTGAAACAGTATGCAAAGCAAAAACAAAACCAACAAAAAACAAAATCTTGAACACAGGACTTAGAATGGGTAGTCACTCCACATTCAGCTCTTCAGAAATATATATGCTTCACTGAAGAAAGGACACTTTCCCATTCTGAGTGTAATCAAAAATCTCTTGAAGGAACCAAACTGATGATCGATTTATGCTGTAAGAGGGAGAAATAAGTGCCTAAGAAATGTGTAGATTTTACGGATTTTGAAAAACAAAAGAAAACCCAAATCGAGGCAGACCCTTGTGGAGTCCGCAGCTGGTTATTGTTGAGTTCTGGGGCTCTTCTTTGTCCAATAGGGCTGCCTTGATTGGCAAAAGACTGAATGGAGAGCGTCTCTAACTGGGGAGGGCTAGGGGAAGCAGAGAGGAGATGGTGGCTCATTCCAGAGCCACTGTTCTCTTAAGCAGTGGTCCTATTGCACCAGAAAGACCAGGTGAAAGGTGAGAATTTCACATCATGTTATCTTTCCAATATCCAACAACTGCCTGATGGTGTTTCTCCGAACGGTAGGAACTATTGGTTGTTCTGGAGCCGTCGCGATGTAGCCTTACAGCGCTCGAGGAATGCACTTTCCATCAGCTGAGACTACATTTCTACTTCTGAGAAATGACAGTTTGTCAAACAGCTTCCCCCAGATTAGCCCCAGACTATGTGCTTGGCTGCTTTAAACAAGCATACAGCTGAACACACTAAATGAAGCTTACCTTCGATACATTTGCATGTTACTCCTTCACAGACTTTCTGCAGCTTGGTGTAGGACGTGCTATAAAACATGGTACACTGTTTATCTGCAGCAATGAAAGTGCAGTTAGAAGAGGTGGCTCGGCGAACACGCAGTTTACCCGTGAGTGAATTCCGCCCATGGCTCCTTGATCAGCCACTCCAAACCCTCTTTCTGTAGCTGAGGCCCAGGAAAGTTAAATTATGAACTGCCTGCCCTAACACAGGCCCCTCTACACTCAAAATATTCTCCCTCTCTGTGCTTGAAATCTTAGTCTGCCATACTCATTTCTGAGAACGAAAGTATTTGGTGTTTCAGTGAATGAGAAGAAATAAATTATGTTACATGAGAGTCTATTGAAAGAATTACAATTGGTAATTGTTTAGGCTAGAGAAGAAAAGCATTGTTGCTTTTTTTTTTCCTATTGTTCAGGAGGAGAAAAGAAACACACACACATATGTGTGTGTGTGTGTGTGTGTGTGTGTGTGTGTAGTTCTTTTTCCAGGAGAGGCTAAGTATCATAATCTATGATTTCAGAAGTAAAACTAGACTGAATGGGTCTCGAGTTTTGGTTCACTTTAAGAGTTTTGTTACAAGTAGAACTGGCCAAAGTGGAGTCGTCTGCCTTGTGAACCAAAGTGGAGTTATCAGAAGTGGCTGAGTGATCAAACGCAGAGGTCATTCATCCAACGCTTATTGATACACACTATGTACCTGACCCTGGGTTAGATGCTCGGGCCAGAGGATGAGAATGTTCTGGGGGTGCGCACAAAGACGTGCAAACACATAATCACGGCGCAGCGGGATGGGCGCTGTGATCAAGCTCTCTGCAGAGTGTGCTGAGGCTGTAGACGGAGGGGAAGCTGACTCTGCGAAGACTGAAAGTAAGAGTAGGGGAGACGGCCTTCTCTGGAGAGGGAGACGCCCTGGGAGCAGTGAGCACCGCAGTGAGCTCGGGCAGAGGGCGGGAGTGGGAGCAGTCGAGGGCGGGAGTGGGAGCATTCGAGTCCGGTTCGCCTGCTCTGAACATGAAGAGCCTGAGGGCCGGAGCGGCGGAGTGGCTCGCTCGCCCACTGGTCATCTGTCCCAGGGGGGACGTTTGTCAAGAGTGAGCCCTGAGAGAGGAAGTATATACAGTCTGCAGGCCTCAAGCGCCTTTCTTCAAATTCCATAATAAACACAGAGCAGTCTTCGGAAGAAATGTTGGAGTAGGGCTGATTACCTGGTCTGTGGTACTCATACACTGTGAAGGTGGCAGGGCTCAGAAACTCAACTTCAAAAAGTTCAATTATCCGGAATCGAACACAGAGGAACTCGTTGGAAGGAATCTGTTTGACAAATTCAAAGATTAAGGAAATCATGAGAAACAAAAGACTAAAAATATTTTAGGCAGCAGCTGTTAAACAGTAATAATAAATGAAAAATGGTGCGAGGTGGAACTTACCGAGTTCAGTTGCAGAATAACATGCCCATCTTTGATTTCGTAATCAGTTAATAATTGATCCACCTGTTCTACAAGCTAAGGGAACAAAGAGAAAAGCTCAGATTTAACTTTGCGACCTTTCTGCTTAAGAGCATTCACCCAGTGATGGAATGCGAGGTAATGGGGATGTAGTCCGCTACTTAAAGACAGTGAAGAACAGCTCCTCCCCTTGAAAGGGTCTGAGCACGTCATCACATGCACTCACATTATTCTGTCCATGCAAGCATAATACGTGCCCCTGTTTCACTTTGAAAAATAAAAACTTAGGTAGCTTATCAGTTTGAAAAGACTATTCTGGGAGAGTCTAAGAAAGTGACATAGAGTGAATGGAAATAGCTTTGTAAAATAATGCAGTAAGTAAAAGCAAGTATCCGTAACAACATTTAAGAGAAGACAGTTACAGCTTTTAAATCTTCTGGGTTTGCACTGACTCCAGTAGGCAGAGAGATGTCCATCACTGCATGGGAGGACCCAGATGACGATTCTTCGCTGCTGAACTTGTAGCTGAAACGAGGGAGAAATGAGGACAGGAAACAAGTAAGTGGATAAGATTCTTGAAGGAAAGGCCCTGTTCCTTGTAGCCTTTAACTTTCTAATTCAAGTCTCCAAGTGTTTGCTTCTTTATGATCTATGCGTTCTAATCTCTGAAGCTTAAAGAGACCTCTGCGTCATCGACCCCAGCCCTTTCCTCCCTTGACCAGCAGCCCCGGTGGACCGCCACCTCCCGTCCCTTGGGCAGCAGCCTCGGCGGACTACCATTCTGGAGTTGGAGGAGATCGTGAAGGCTACTCAGTCCAATCTCTTAATTAGCTAGTTGAGACTGCGGGCGAGAGTAAGGTACTTGTTCAAGGTCACAGGACTAGTCCGCCTCAGGACTTCATAAGTCTATTGATTCTCATCCGAGTTCTTTCTCTAGCAGAGCATATTCGAAGAAAAAAATTAACTGTATATTGGCAAGAGACTCGACAAGCATGTTCAGAAATAGACTGGAAGGAACACACTAAATGTTAGCAGCTACTTCCTCTGCATGATGAGATCATGACAGATTATCTCTTTTCTTTCCCATGATTTTCTCTATTTTCTAAAATTTTCACAATAGATATTTTATTTTTAAAAAATGTTTCAAGGACCACCCTTTGTCTAGGAATTGTGCTTGTGGGGAAGCGGGGGAGAAAGGAGAGGGAGTAACGGGGCAATTCGATTTATTTTGTTTGTGCTTCTCTGGGATGAGAGAAAAGAATACTGAAATGGGGAATTAGGAAACTTGGGTTTTATCCCAGTTCTGCTGAGATACTTCTACACATTACTTCCCCTTTCTAGAGTTCATTTTCTTATTTGTAAAATTAATTGTGAAAAAGTATAAACTTGTGCTTTAAAGTTATAACTCCAAGACTTCGTTCTGAGAGGCAGAGAGGCCTGTTGCTATAGTTAAGCAGAGTTAATGCTAAAAGAGGAGAAGGCTGGTGGGCTAGGGACTGGATCCGAGTGTGTTCTGCAAATGTTGAGTTTTAGATTCCTGCCTCCAGATGTGGGAGACAAAGCTGAACATTTGAGAGTAGATCTTTGGAGAGGAGTCAGGATTAAAGGAAGAGCCCAGGGAGACAGCTTCACAGGGGGTGAACTGATCTCACCCCCAAAATAAGTATGAGTGAAATGGGAGCTATTATTCAAATTAGTGAGGTGATAAGGACTCTCTTTTTCCAATCTTATCTAGCATGCATAAAGCAGACCCTATTAGAAGTTTGAGATATCATATTTGCCATAAAAATGTAAATAGTATAAAACTTCTGGCTTATAAAATTTAACCCCATTCTTCACCAAATTAATAATTTGGAACAAAATATAAGGCAACGTGTTACTGAAAATATGGCATCCAGCCTCCCCGTGACTGGATGCCTGAGCGCCACCAAAAGTGGAGAACTCTGGCTCACAGATGCAACAACTCTGTCAACACGACCGAAAGGGCTCCTGAGTGGAGAGTGGCTGTGAAAAGCTGCTGGAGCCTTGATGACTGGTTGCCATGGCGACTGTTTCAACCATGGAACAGAAACCTTCCTTTCAAGAAGCCCTTTGCCTGCTGCCAAAGACAGCAATCCTTCCCAAAGGCATTTTGTTCCAAGAGAAGGAGAGAAATGAAATCCTTTTTTCTTTTCTTGTGAATACAACAGAGAAGTTGTAAAAAGCTAACTACACGAAAGAGACCCTCTCAATATAGAAACTGTGCTGGCATTTTCTTAAACTGGGAGAGTGTGCATTTGAAGGCAAAGAATTTCTCACATGAATAAGTACTACACAGTTACATTTGGAATTTGTCCAACCCAACTTCAGCATCATAAAGCCAAAAGCGTGTTCTACCTGGGTTTTTTTTTTTTTTTAACATTCTGTCCCCAGTTTATTTTTAAAAAACAAACAAACAAACAAAAGACAAAGGATAGAATACTGAATACCATATCTCTATTGCTTTCTTTTGTAGATTAACAATCTGGAATGCAAATTAATAAGTTTTTGATGAGAGCCCTTTTACGCATAGCAGCACTGTGGAAATACTGGAAGGTGCTTTGGGATCAGGTAGTCCAATATTCTTGCTTTACAGAAGAGGCCTGGAGAAGTGAGGTGATTTGCGGGCAGCTACCTGAGTCCTGCATGGCAGGGCCCAGCTATCCTAGCCCAGAGCCCTTCCTGTGCTCACTCGGGGTGCCTTCCTGTAGGTCCCACACACTGATTCTCGCCTTGCCCGGAACGAGTTTGCTCATACCTCTCCGCAACACCATGCTAGGGACTTAGACAGTGATCACACCCCGTCTGCCAGAGGAGAGGCACCCAAAGGAGGAATGGCAGCAGTGGAGCTGCCCGAGAAAGCGTGGCCTCAGCAGGACCTCAGGGAATGAAGAAGGGTGAGGAGGGGGAGCAGAGGCAGAGCCTGGCCCAGGACGGAAGGCGGGGCTTCGCCAGCTGAAGGAGGGACCCCAGAGGAGAGGGACCGGCCTGGGATCACAGACAAGAAAGGCTGGGAGACGAGATCGAGCAACTGAGAAACAGCGTGCTGTCCCTTGAGGCTGGCGGTCTCATATAATGCTGCCTGAAGGAGGTGACTCGGAAACTGGACTCTACCTCTAACTGTGAGAACTTGGCAGGTTCCTTCACCTCCTGGCGCCTCAGTTTCTTTACCACTAAAATAAAGAAATTACTATGTCGTTCCTAAAATCCTTTTCAGCTCTAATCTATGACATAACTGCATGGGATTTCTAAGTTACCCATTCTGAATGCTTTGCACCATGTGTGATAACAAGTATAAACAGCAAAATACCAGCCATGGAAATCACTGTTGCTGAGAATAGGAAGAATTAAGAAAACAGCACAGAGCAGGAGGTCCTAAGGGGCGGTAGAAAGAGGAAGAAGCCTGAGCTCCAGCTCCGGCTCTTCCATTGCCTGATTCACTCTGTGATCACCGAGGTATACAGGCATATTTTCATAAACATTTTAGGACAGTGGCTTGGTAAGCAAAACAATGATCCACAGAGGTATCCATCTTACTCCCCAAACCTGTGAATCTGTTACCGTAAAATGCAAAGGGGACTTGCAGTGTGATTAAGGTAAGGCTCTTGAGCCAGGGAGAGTCTCCTGAATATCCAGGTGAGTCCAATATGATCACAAGGGTCTTGATAAAGGAAAGAAGCAGGAGAATCAGAGAAGGAGACACGACGATGGAATCAGGGGTTTGAGTCAGAGGGAGATACTAAAAGATGCTGTGCTGCTGGCTTTGAAGGTGGAGGAAGGGGGGCTCAGGCCAAGGAAAGCAGCTGTCTCTAGAATCTGGAAAAGGCTGCTCTGGAGCCTCCAGAAGGAACAGGGCCCCAATAACACCTTGATTTGAGGACTTCTGACTTCCAGAATGATAATACATTTGAGTTAAGTCATTGTGTGTGTGTGCTCAGTTGCTCAGCTGTGTCAAACTCTTTGAGATCCATGGACTGCAGCCTGCCAGGCCCCTCTGTCCATGGACTTTCCCAAGCGAGGATACTGGAGTGAGCTGTATTTCCTCCTTGAGTGGATCTTCTCAGCCCATGGACTGAGCCTGCTTCTCCTGCATTGCAAGTGATCTCCTTCACAGGCAGGTGGATTCTTTCCACCTCTAAGCCACCTGGGAAGCCCCTGCAAGTCATTATATTTATGGTGAATTGTGACCAGTGGCAACTAGTGGTCAAATCAGGCCTTGGAGTTAGTCCGCTAAGGGTAATCCTAGAGTCTTAGCCCTGGCTACTATTAGAAGACCCTGCAAGGGTTGAGGTCGGACAGAGTTCTGCAGAGTTCTAAAAGCTCTCCAGATGAGTTCAGTGTACAACCGGATTTGGGAACCACTGGCTGGCTGCTTGGAGAAGGCAATGGCAACACAGTCCAGTGCTCTTGCCTGGAGAATCCCGTGGATGGAGGACCCTGGTGGGCTGCTGTCCATGGGGTCGCTAAGAATCGGACACGACTGAGCGACTTCACTTTCCCTTTTCACTTTCATGCACTGGAGAAGGAAATGGCAACCCACTCCAGTGTTCTTGCCTGGAGAATCCCAGGGATGGAGGAGCCTAGTGGGCAGCCGTCTATGGGGTCGCACAGAGTTGGGCATGACTGAAGCAACTTGGCAGCAGCTTAGCAGCAGGCTGGCTGCTAATGACCAGGGATTTTGTTGGGCAAAAATGATTTTTCTAAGTAAAAGAGTGGGAGCCACTTATGAGAGAATACTTTGCTCTTTTCCTAATACTTTTATATCATAATCTACCTTTCTGGAAGACAAATTAATAATATAGTGTTTGAATTAGAAAAAGGCCAAAAAATGGGAGAGAAAAGCGTGTATGAGCAAAACAAAACTGTTCTGTAGAGTAAGTAGCTATTTAAGAATACCTGGTATATTCCACATTTTTAAAAAAGTGAACAATTTCACATCTTCTGGACATCTGTATCATTCAAAAAGATCTGGAGAGAGAAAGCTCTGGCAGAAGTGAGGCCCTGAGGTGCACTCTCCCCCGGGTGGAAGCAGGCTCACCTGGCACAGGCCACTATGCGCTTGTGTTCTGAGCTGCTGTAGCCGAAGGCTGGCACACGAAACAGACAGACACACAAAGATAAGAGTAAACTGTTTTTAGCTTGTTCTGGAACATGTCAGAGCAGAATCATTAATGAGCAGACCACTGAACACACTTAGAAATTATTTGAGATTTGGAAGTTGGCACTTCTGATGATTTTAATGGAAATTCTGGTTTTAATGGAGTGGTCAGTTGGCTCCTGACAATCCAGGAACTGTGGAAATCATTAGAACAGTTCTCTGCTCTCCAAGAACTTAATAAGGAAGGAGTCATTTAAGGTAGATCTGTGTTGGTAACGTGTCTGGGGAGGTGGCAGGGAGGAAGCGCCCATATTTAGATTGTCTGGCAGTTGGAAGTTTCCTGCAGGAACAGGACCCTGAGTCACAAACAGAAGCTTTCAGGCAGAGGAAAAGCACACTCCCTGGTCCCAGGGTATGGGTCAAGGAGGACTGGGGTGTTCAAGTGGCCTTGCTTCTAGATTGGGACGGGAGAACCAGCCAGCAGAATAGGGATGTGAGGGCCACATCCAGAGAAAAGGCAGGTGTATCAAGAAAGACTCATTGGTCCTGAAGAGACCAAGCTGAAGATAGAGGCAGGGAAACGTGCATTTGCCAGACTCTTAGGGATGCAGAAAGGGTACGGGATAGAAGCCCAACAGAGCAATGAGAGAAATTCAGGGCTTGGGAATGGGACACAGACATAAAACTATTAACAGAAATTCAAGGTTCTGAAATGAGGCCCTTACTGCCTGTTACATTCTTCTTTTCCTTTTAAAGACTTTATTGAATTTGTTACAATATTGCTTCTGTTTGGCGTTTTTTTTTCTTTCATATTTTGGTTTTTTGGCTGGAGGCATGTGGGCTCTTAGTTTACTGAGCAGGAGCTGAGCCTGCACCAGGCAAAGCCTCACCCACTGGGCTACCAGAGAAGGCCCTAGTCACATGCTGTTTCCCCTTAGCTTTTATTTTTAACTGACTTTTATTTGGAGGATGATTGCTTTACACCAGTGTGTCAGCTTCTGTCGTGCAACATGAATCAGCCATCGTCTCCTTCCCCCTGAATCTCCCCTCTAACCCCCACCCCGTCCCACTTCTCTAGATCCTAGTTACATCTTTAAAAGCTTTTTTAGTCAAAACAGTTTCTGGATCAACAGTGGATACATTTAACCTCGATATTGTTATTTAGTATCAGTTTCCAATGATTATTAATGAGCTACCTCTGTTATGATGAATGGCAGTCATGTCTACTCAGATGTCAACCTATTAAAGAATTTGAATGAGAAATTACTTTAGCACATTTTTCCTAATCAGAGAAGCTCTTCGGTATTCTTTATGCTTAGCCAACACTGTAGTGTAAATCATGCTGTTTTACCTTCAATTTCCTGGGTTTCAATTTTCAGATCAAAGCTGCAAACTTCCTCTGAGGTACTGATTTTGTGAACCACAGTTTTTACCTATATTGGGACAAGGAAACAAGAAGACCGTTTTAAAAACGGGGAGTGGAAAAGGTATTATGGCAGGACTGCGGCTGAAAACAGGATGCGAGTTATTTTTATCACCCAGTGCAAATGGGATGCATCAAAGACCCATTTTCCCAGAGACTGGACTTTTGGCAAACTCCACAATTTGAAACCTAACTGAGAAGCCCGAAGTAAGCTAAAAATGATCTCTCTCCAAGCAGAACCTTGGTCCAAAGTCCATGCAGTCAACTCTGAGCACCTCACTCTGCAGGCAAGTTTTTCAGAGTTTCATCCCTGTGCCTGTGTACTCTAATTTACACAGAACACCACAAGGTCGTAAAGTATGGTTTTCTCCAGCCCACAAACCACTGTGGTAACAACAAATTATAGGTGTGCGTGGAAAGGCAGGGGTGCTGCCAGAAGGAGGTGTAGTAAGAGCAACCAGAAGTGACAGACCGGTGGGCCACCCATCTGCCCGCCCACATGCATCTGATAAACAGGCTTTGAAGGAATAAATGTACGAAAGATGAACGCACAATTCAGTAATCAGGAGAATGTTAATTTATGCTCAGAACACGTAGTTTGTATTATCTTAGGCCTTTGGCATGTACAGCTTCGTTTTCCTAAGCTGTTTATGTGTGTCCATGCAGCCCGTGATTAAACATAGAAGGCACTTAAGCCCTTACATATAAACATCAGTCAGCAGTGATGCTGGATAAATGAGATGTGACTGTTACTAACCTCAGCATCCATGTATATACGTGTGAATGTATACATATATACACCTGTCATATGCATACACATATACATGTAAACATAATATTATTTATCTCTGTATAACTATGCCCATATACTTATATATAATTTCTAGAAATACACGCACATATAAAGATTAACAGCTGTTTTCAAAAAGAAACTGTGGGGATAGCTATCAAGATAACCAGAAGGAATGGTAAATGACTCTTACCTCAGTTACGGTTACCCAAGCCCAGATTTCTACAACTTTGTGTCAAAGTCTCTTTCTTTTAGATTACTTACTATACGCTGACATATAACCTCAATCAAGTTGTTCTCCACAAAATACTCACATGCACTGTAGCCAAGCCTCTGCTTTGTCCGGTACTTTGGACAACGAGGTCATCACTGAGAGGCACCTGGAAAGATTTCTGCACTCAGTACTATTCCTCATGCTTATTTACTTTGCACAAAAGGCTGTGGAAAGTAACAACTACTTCCAGTTATTTGCATGTTTAAATATACCTTAAATAATCTAAAATGTGGTAATTAAAAAAATACATATCAGCATCTATATACCGATAGCTACTATTACTGATACGGAACCTAGCTTTTCCAAAGTATTTTTTCCCTTGGGAAATTCTCATTGGCCATCAAGGTTTTCGTTGTTGGGTGACCTGCAGGCCATATCCAGTTTGGCCACAGTTTGGCCGCAATCTGCATGTGTGACCAGGGTCATTGGAACCTCTGGCAGATTCCCGAGCATGTCTTCTCTCTTACTCTACTGTCAAACCTTTGTGTGTGCTGTTCTCTATGTCTGAAACACTCTTCTCTTCGCCTGGTTAACTCCTTCTGATTCTTCCAGATTTACCGTGCCCATTTGGACACATTTGAGAAATGGCTCTCACCTCTCAGCCTGGCTCAGGAGGCTCCCCTCTGTCCTTCCGGGAACCTAGCAAAGGTCTTAGCTTTCGCTGTTTGTTGAAATGACTGTCTCCTCTACAGCACAAGGGCTGTTTGTGCTTTTCTTTTGTATCCTCAGTGCCCAGGACAGGGCAGGCATCCCTGCTTAAGACACACTAGGCACCCATCTTAGGTTTAAGGGTGAATAGTTACATTTGTATAAGAAGGGCAGGACAGATTATCTCGAAGGTCCCATCCACGTATAAAGTATTACTTTAAAAAATCCTTTATTTACCTCTATTGGCCTCCCAAGGAAATACTTCTCTGACATCTTATAGTGGTAGAGGTCACCTTTATTCTTGTAAGACACTTTGACATCCATGTTCAAGTGGAGTTTTCTAACCAGGAGTGAATACTCTGTCAGGCCCTCGATGGCATTAATTGTATCCTATCAAAAAACAGCAAGGTACAAAAACAGGTTTGCTCATTTACAAACCCCTGTTCACAAATACACTTTCTTACGAGAAGGTGAGTCAGCGTCGTCTGGAGATGAAACTCCGGGTGACTGAGTGGAACTAGTTAAGGGCCCCTGTGTGGAGGGGGAAGAAGAGTCCCTCCACCAGCGAGGATGCTGCTGGTCGCAGCGACAAGAAGGCAGTGTGGCTTACATCTGGGTTCTCCATGTGTCTTGAGCCCGTGGCCTCAGGCAAGTCATCCTTTCCAGAATGCCTCCAGCTCCCTACACAACTGTGGATCTCCTTCCCATCCTCATCTCCACGCTTAACTAGCCCCGCAGGGAAGACATAAAAGAATCCCCCCTTCTCATCATTCTGTCCAGTGGTCTTCGCTTCTGCTCCTTAGAGCACTCTTCTCGCTTGGCGATGCTTTACGTTGAGTTTATCATGGGCACCCCCCACTGCAATGTGAGAGTTTATCATGGCGTCCCCCCACTGCAGTGTGAGACTCGGGGGCAACAGTGCATCTCTCCTGGCATCTGTCACGTTTAGCAGGCACGCACACGGTAGTCATTCAACAAATATTTGCTAAAGGAACAAATGTATGCATGAGCGCTTAGTTGCTTCCAACTCTACGTAACCCTATGAACTGTAGCCTGCCAGCCTCCTCTGTGCATGGGATTCTCTCGGCAAGAATACTGGGGTGGATGGCTGTGCCCTCCTCCAGGGGATCTTCCTGACGTAGGGATCAAGCCCATGTCTCTTTTCTCCTGCACTGGCAGGTGGGGTCTTTTTACCACTAGCAGGATGCTCTCAGCTTTTCTAGATCTTGTCTTCCTCGTCTACAGGATGGAGAGACATAGTTGAATCAGAGAAACCAGACTTCTGACTGCCTTCTCTCTCATGTCCAAGCAGCTGTTGCTCGTCAGTTGGGGTCCTCCTTTCTCTAAGGCTCCAGCTGTGCCCGTGGCGAAACCCATTTCCTTCCCCTGATTAGAATTAGATGATCACCGACATCACCCTGAAGGACCCCGCTAGCTCTAAATTTTATACACACACACCCCCTGTCATTGCCCAAGCATCCAGGGAACAGGGAAGACGCTAGCAGTGGAGACAGGCTTGAGGGAGAGGTACACTCTGCGGCATCATGGTAGTTATCGCCCAGTCGTGTCCGACCCTTTGCGACCCCACGGACTGTAGCCCACCAGGCTCCTCTCTCCATGGGATTTCCCAGGCAAGAACACTAGAGTGTGTTGCCATTTCCTTCTCCAGGGCATCTTACCAACCCAGGGATCAAACCCGGGTCTCCTGCATTGTAGACAGACGCTTTACTGTCTGAGCCACCAGGGAAGCGCATAATGCAAAACACACATACTCAAAGGAGTTTACACGGGTAGCTAGACAGATAAATGTGCGAATAATCAGCATTCCTCTTACTTTTCACTTAGTATTGTGGAAAGGAACATCAGTGCCTTTATTTACGTGGCAGCCACTGTTTCTTACATAGGATTTAATATGATTGCTGATAACTCTCCTAGCCCTTCACGGTAACTAAGAATCGTAAAGGAAGTTCTGGGCCCGGCGCTGGGAGGTGTGAGTGCTGACGCCGGCTCTGCCGCTGACTCTGTGAATGAACCTCCTGGAGCTGAGTTTCGCCTCTGCGTGAGAAGGGTGTCAATGAAGATGTCCCTTCGGGCCCCTGATTCGAGTCATTTATCCGTATCTTTAGCTCATTTGGGACCAGAACCACGGAGGCCGGAAGGAGTGTGGAGTATGCAGTGTAGGGGGCACTGGAAGCATCTCCAGGAGGAAAACAAGAGAGAAAGAAGCATCACCTGGGTTGAATAAAAGCCGCCTCCGTACCTCTGCTCTTCTGACAGCCACCTGATGATTGGACTCACGTAATTCATGTCCTTCATGTTCAGACTGGTGAGTAAGGCATAGGCCGTGGTCTCCACCATGCGAGCTGTGCCGATATTCGGCACAGAGCTGTCTTTCTGTTGAAGATCATCTTTCCAAAAACGGTAAATGGGTGGGTTACCTAAACATCAACAAATCACACAGGTAAATATCATGAAAAATATGAACTAGGCGTGACAATTCTAGCAGGTTTCTAGAAGTTTCTTCTGGTAGTGGCTTTCTGGTTTCCAAAAGTTTCATATTCTTTTGTAAGAAGAATTTTCTCAAGGTGACCAATACAAACAAGAGCTCTTAATATAGGACTGTTTTAATCTATAATGGAAGAGGATTTAAATATGAGCAGATAGACAGACAGATAGATGATAGATAGCTGAATCACTTGGCTGTACACCTGAAACTAACACTGTAAATCAACTATCAGTTCAGTTCAGTTCAGTCGCTCAGTCATGTCCGACTCTTTGCGACCCCATGAATCACAGCACACCAGGCCTCCCTGTCCATCACCAACTCCCGGAGTTCACTCAGACTCACGTCCACTGAGTCAGTGATGCCATCCAGCCATCTCATCCTCTGTTGTCCCCTTCTCCTCCTGCCCCCAACCCCTCCCAGCATCAGAGTCTTTTCCAATGAGTCAATTCTTCAATGAGGTGGCCAAAGTACTGGAGTTTCAGCTTTAGCATCATTCCTTCCAAAGAAATCCCAGGGCTGATCTCCTTCAGAATGGACTGGTTGGATCTCCTTGCAGTCCAAGGGACTCTCAAGAGTCTTCTCCAACACCACAGTTCAAAAGCTTCAACTCTTTGGCGTTAAGCCTTCTTCACAGTGC
The DNA here is from genome assembly GCA_006410515.1 of Procapra przewalskii. NCBI lineage: Eukaryota > Metazoa > Chordata > Mammalia > Artiodactyla > Bovidae > Procapra > Procapra przewalskii. Next base: position 2,404,255 of record SJYF01000270.1, on the reverse strand, counting down.
AACTCTCACATCCATACATGACCACAGGAAAAACCATAGCCTTGACTAGACGGACCTTAGTTGGCAAAGTAATGTCTCTGCTTTTGAATATACTATTCTTTGATTAAAAAAAAACACAAACAAACCAAGGCTGTTTGTCTTTATTCAGAAAAGTCAGCCTGGAACATTCACACGTACTTTTGTATGGTAGAATGGAGAGGGCAGTACACTGGAATTACTAATGGCACCCAGGTTCTAGTCTCTACTCGGCTACTAATAGACCTGTAAACTTGGACGGATTCTTTTCATTCTGTGAGTCTTTCTGTTCCCTGAAGTATAGATAGTGCTTTCTTCCTTGCAGTGAAAGTCAAGTGAGATACTGAATGTAAATGTTTTTATAAACCAGAAAGCGCCATATATATATATGCATATATATGCTTATTATTATTATTATTGACACTACCAAAAAAATTAGAGAACTTTTCTCCTTGATAGAAAAAAAGCACTACAGTTTGCAAATTTTGAGATCACACCCAGACCTTACCTTTTCTATCTCCTCCCAGTTTAAAACACTAAAGACAATTTCATGTAGGTAGCACTTTCCATGAGTTAGCTTCTGCATTATATTTGGTTTTTATTGTTCTGTGCTGTGGTGTCACTCAGTCGTGTCCAGCTGTCTGCGACCTCATGGACTGTAGCCCACCAGGCTCCTCTGTCCATGGGATTCTTCAGGCAACAAGACTGGAGTGGGGTGCCATTCCCTCCTCCAGAGGATCTTCCCAACCCAGGCATCAAACCCAGGTGTCCTGCATTGGCAGGTGAATTCTTTAGCACTGAGACACCTGGGAAGCCTTACATATCTATATCTATCTATCTCTCTATATATATTTGGAGAAGGAAATGGCAAACCCCTCCAATATTCTTGCCTGGAAAATTCCATGGACAGAGAAGCCTGGTGGGCTACTGTCCATGGGGTTGCAGAGTCAGACACAACTGAGTGCCCGAGCACAGTGTGTATATATATTTGTGTGTGTGTTTGTGTGTACACATAAACATATATGAGCTTCCCTGGGGGCTCAAACAGTAAAGAATCTGCCTGCAATTCAGGAGACCTGGGTTGGATCCCCGAGGCAAGACCCGCTAGAGTAGGAGATGGCAACCCACTCCTGTATGGCTTGCCTTGAGAATTTCATGGACAGAGAACCCTGATGGGCTGCACAGTCCATGGTTTGCAAAGAGTCAGATACTACTGAGCGACTAACACACACACACACACACACACACACACACACACACACACACACACACACATCCTTTTCAATATTCTTTCCCTTATGGTTTATTGTAGGATACTGACTACAGTCTCTGTGCTATCATATCAGTAGGACCTTGTTGCTGTCCATTCTGTATGTAACAGTTCTTCATCTGCTAACCCCAACCTCCAACTCTATCACTCCAACATCCCCCCCCCAAATTCTGATGTATCTGTTTACAACTCAGAATTACCTTGCTTGCTTGACTTGAGGGACAAAATATTTTCCCTCCCTCTTGAAGGCTTTTTTGGGAAGGAAGGTTTTGATTTCTAAAGATAGTTCCAGTTCAAGCATTAGGTGAACAAATACATTCCCTTCTAGCTCTTAAATTCTATTATTTTATGATTCATTTCTTACAATACCCTAGATATTTCTTTTGTGTTATTTGAAAAGTATTACTCAAGTGATTTTGAAGTATATGTTGAGATTCAGTCATTTTTAAAATGATGACAGAAGTCAAATTTTTTAGATGGTGATAAACCTCACATAGTATTTATTAAATGTTTAGGAAACTTCAGCCAGAAGAGGGCTCAGAAGTACCCACCCATACCAGTGCTGGTCAAGGCACATTGGCCAGTGACCACTACTCCTCTCTATTTCTTTACTCTTGACCCATAGGAAGCAATGTCTTTATTCTTCAAAATGAAATATATGCCTTTTGGTCTGCCTGGTACAATATAAGCTAGTCATGCACTCTTCTGCTCAAAGTCCTCCAACGACTTCCCTTCTCACTTGAAGTGGAACTTAAAGTTCTGGGGAATCCTACTGGCCCCCATGGGACCTTGATATGAATAAGACTCAGGCACTGCTTGCTCTGCGTAGAGGGTGACCCAAACCAGGGAGCCTGGCTGGGGTCATGGAGCAGAAGCTGGATCTCGGCCTTCATTCGCCCATGCTTGGTAGATTACACAGCTGTATACACGAGTCCTGCAGAGCTCTGGTAACGCCCTGGGGTCCTGCGTGGCGCTTGCTCACCCTTCCCTTCCCTGACACCCTCCTGCCCTCACCCCACTTCTCTCCAGTCACCCTGACCTCCTTGCCTTCCTTGGAGCACCAGGCAAGCTCCTACTTCAGGCATTTTCCTAAACTGTTTCTCTATCAGGAAATACCCTTCCAGAAAGCCACTGGTTTGCTTTCTTACCTCCTTCAGGTCTTGACTCAGATACCATCTTCTCAATGAGGCTTAAACCTGACCACCCTGTTTAAAGTTACAACCAATCCCCTCACTTTCTCTCCCTTCCTTGCTTTATTTTTCTTCATATCAGTCATCGCTAAATAGGTTACTATATCACTGAATAGTCACTATGTGCCATGTTTTAGTTATTAATCATTTTCTCTCACTAAACAGAATATGAACCTCATGAAGGCCTGGACTTTTTTCTATTTTGTCTGTTGCTTTATCCCCAGAGCCTAGAATAAAGCCTGGTACATAGGAGGTACTCCATACACATTTGTTGAGTTAAGGAATGCATAACTATGTGCTGAATGAGTGACTAAATAAATGAACAGTAGTGCTTATTACGTTGTATTGTGATGTCTTTGCTCCTTGAGGGTGGGGATTCTGTCTCACTCTACTTTGCATGCACCCACCTTTCCCAGAATTAGCAGAGGCTACAAGTTTATTTGGACCATAAAGAAGGCTGAGTGCCAAAGAATTGACCTTTGAATTATGGTGTTGGAGAAGACTCTTGACAGCCCCTTGGTCAGAAAGAAGATCAAAACAGTCAATCCTAAAGGAAATCAACCCTGAATATTCATTGGAAGGATTGATGCTAAAGCTGAAGCTTCTGATGTGAAGTTTCCTGATGTGAAGAACTGACTCATTGGACAAAACCCGGATGCTGGGAAAGACTGAAGCAGGAGGAGAAGGGGGCAACAGAGGATGAAATGGTTAGATGGCATCACCGACTCAATGGACATGAGTTTGAGCAAGCTCTGGGAGATAGTGAAGGACAGGGAGGCCTGGTGTGCTGCAGTCCATGGGGTCACAAAAAGCCAGACATGACTGAGTGACTCAATGACGTGCTTATTGGACACTTGCTAAACAAATGTCAGAAATGAGTCATACCTTTGATGAAAGCTTTCTTCTTCAGAGCAGAGACAATTGAACGAAACTGTGGGTGTGATTTGTCTCCTAGGGAAAGAGCGTAAGCCGCAATGGCCAGTGTAAAAGCACTCTGGGTTGAGAGGGCATTTTCATGCAGAAAGATGTCAGCTTTACTTACAGCTGTGCTGATTTTCTGGAAACAAGAGCAGAAGATACCTAAGTTTCTTTGACAAGATTTGACCTATCAACTGATGGGATCTACCCCCAGGTTGCACCACCCCAGGTGAAGGGTAGAAAGGAAAATGACCTAGTGGAAATGGATGGTGTCTCCCTGAGGCAAATCCTTCTGGGAGAAGGAGCAGAGGGCAACCTGGAAAATGAAAATAAGATTCTCCAAATCGGTCTAAGTTTTTGCTCCTGAAGCCTCCCTCCTTGGTAGAGGTTTTTCCGTTTAGTTCCTGCTTCCCGTGTCAGACCTGGCCTCTGGGAGGAAGAAGCATCACGTACAGACCTGGCTTTCTTCCCTCTGCTGCACCCAGCAGAGCTGAGTCAGAGTCACATTTTCAAAAGTTCTCCTAAGGAAAACCATCGGCAGCAAAAAAAAGAGCCAAGCTGCCCAAGTGCTTTTTGATCCTAAGGTTCCTGGGAAAATACTCTCTATGCCTCTGCCTGCAGACAACTGAAATTGTTATTTTGGATAAGTGGACGAGGAGGCAGTATGGTGCAGTATTCCTGACTCCTCGTCTGGCACCTTCTCATCAGCTCCATCTGTCTCTCACTCACATACCACCAGGCACTGGCAATGCTCCTTGTTGATTATCTTGTCTTGTTGAATATATACATATATATATGCATGCTGAGTTGCTTCAGTCGTGTCTGACTCTTTGCGACCCTGTGGACTATGGCCTGCCAGGCTCCTCTGTCCATGGGATTCTCTAGGCAGGAATACTGGAGTGGGTTGCCATGCCCTCCTCCCAGGAATCCTCAGGGATCAGACCCGCATCCCTTATGTCTCCTGCACTGGCAGGCGGGTTCTTGGCCTCTAGCGCCACCACATATAAATGTGTGTTTGCAGACTGAGAATTATTTGCGGGTTGAGAATTGAACCCATGTCTCCTGTGTCTCCTGCACTGCAAGCAGATTCTCTATTACTGAGCCACCGAGAAGCCCCACAGGTGTGTGTGTGTGTGTGTGTGTGTGTGTGTGTGTGTGTGTGTGTGTGTATACACAGAGGAGATGTAAGAGATGCAGGTTTGATCCCTGGGTCATGAAGATCCCCTGGAGGAGGGCAGGGCAACCCACTCCAGTATTCTTGCCTGGAGAATCCCATGGACAGAGGAGCCTGGCAGGCTATAGTCCATAGGGTCACAAAGAGTCAGACAGCACTGAAGTGACTTAGCATGCATATATATATATATGTATGTATATATTTAGGCCTTCCCTGGTGGCTTGGTGCTAAAGGATCCACCTGCTGATGCAGAGATTCGGGTTCAATCCCTGGGTCGGAAAGATCCCCTGGAGAAGGAAATGGCGACCCATTCCAGTATTCTTGCCTGGAGAATCCCATGGACAGAGGAGCTTGGTGGGCCACAGTCCATGGGGTCACAAAAGAGTCAGATACAACTGAGCGACTAAATAACAATAGCACACACATATAACAATTCTCCTGAACTAAACTAAACACTTATTCCATTTTGTGGTTCAAGCCCTACCAGTCCCCTTGGGTTTTTCCATCTCGGTCTGTTAGCTGGTTTGAAGGCCAGGTCTAATCTGCTTCCCCGATCAGGATCTCATTTCTGTTAATCTTTAGAGTCTTCTACGTTGACTCACTTAAGTGGATCCTCTCCTTTCTCCCCTCAGCTTCCAAGCAAATGAAACAGCACAACCCCAGGCAGAAAACATGGTTGGGGGTGCCCTTAGCAGTTCTGAGATACAGAGCGCTTGAGCGCTCAGGATTCCACATGAGTCCAACCTTTGGCCACCTGATGTGAAGAGCTGACTCCTTGGAAAAGACCCTGATGCTGGGGAAGATTGAGGGCAGGAGGAGAAGGGGACGACAGAGGATGAGATGGTTGGATGGTATCACTGACTCAATGGACATGAGTTTGAGTGAGCTCTGGGAGTTGGTGATGGACAGGGAGGCCTGGTGTGCTGCAGTCCATGGGGTTGCAAAGAGTCGGAGCAAACTGAGCAACTGAATTGAACTGAACTGATTCCATGTAATAAAAGAACAGTCCCATACGTAGTGTAAGAGTTGGCATGGGTAACAGTAGGATCCCAGGGACATGGGGTCATCTTCTTATCAAATCAGAAGTTATTTATTCTAATTGCAGGTCTACAATTCAGTATCGTGTGATGCGGGACAATTAAATTCACCTTCCTTACAGGCCCCAGTTTCGGGTCAGATTAGATGCTCTTTAGTATCTACCATACTGCTGAATTCCTTAAATTCTGGAGTTCAGGTTACTTTCAAGCCCCTCATCCTATCCCCAGCTCCGTTCCCCTAATATGGTACAGAAACAGACAGTGGGTGTCAGAGAAAGAAAACACTTACCTCCAAGGGACATATATCAAAAGCCTTTCTAATTCCAATCACAGCAAAGGCTGTAAGATACAGAGTCTTCTCTTGGGCTTCAACAGGCAAGGTCCCCTAAAAACAAGCAATGTTTTAAAAGGAGAGTGAAATGGTGTCTTTCAAATGAAACGACCTGGATTGACTCTCCACTCTGGCCTCCCTTTCCTCTCTCTCCCTTCATGCAGACCAGCTGGACCCCTGGCGTTTTCTCAAAGCTCTGAGTTTTACATGCTTTCACTTGCTTTTCTCTCCTCCACCTCACCCTGGAGCTCCACTTCATACCCCTTCACCACATTCAAGCTCACCTTCTCCTTCAAGACCCTGTTAAAATGCCACCTCCTCTACAAAGCGCGATTCTTCCTCTGTCCTCCCATATTTCTCCTCGTAGGGCAGTGACGTTCCAAGGCAGTGCTTCTAAGGCCTCCCAGGATATGACCTTCTGCTCATCTCTCCAGCTTTATTTTGTGCCACTCACCCCTGAGTCCTTGAGCTCCAGCTCTTTGAATGAACCACCCTCTCTCCACTTCAAGATAACAGCCATGCTGCTTGGCTACTTGGAACCTTCTGCCTGCTTCCCTCCTACCTAGCTCCTGGGAACCTGGTCAAATCGTTCTTTCAACTTCCCCAATCTAAGTGAGAGCTCCTGCTTTCAAAGAAACCGTACTGACCTTTTCTTAGTGTGAGTCACACACTTGAAATCACTTAATGTCTGACTTTTCTGCTAGATGGTAACAATCGCCGTGGCCTCAGTGACCATACCTGTTTTGTTCCCTGCTATATCCCTACCAGGTAGCACTTGGTACACATGCCGTACATATTTATTGGATAAATAAACGAACACATAAACTAAATCTTGATTAGAGTTGTTAGTATCTGTACCCTACTCTCCCTACCAGTGTGTGAGCTCCTTTGCGGCAGGGGTACTTTCTGATCCATTCTTCCCACTCTTCCCCCTCAGGGTCCCCCAAAGAGGCCCTTGCACATTTCAGGTGCTCAGTGAATGGTTGTTGAATGGATATAAACAGCTGGATAGATGGGTAGGATTAAAAAAAAATTGTTCTGGTATCTTACTTTTCAAATAGCACCTAGATGATGTCAGTTGCCCTCATTTCCTGTGGGAGTCCTAATCGGTCCTAATTATGAGACCCCGGTCAGCCAGGAAGACCACTTGTGACATGAAAGGGATTGCATCAGGGCAGGCAAAATAAATAAATGAAAGCTGTTGGATCCTAAAAAATACATTCGAGGAGTAGAAGATGCTGTAGCAGTATTTTGGAGAGATTTTGCAATTTAAACAGGTAAATGGATTCCAATATCAAACAACACTTTGTTGTACTTCTTAATAAATTAACTCTAATCTTCTTTCTAACAGAGTGTACGCAGCGTCCCTTCCATCTTTCACAACATCTTACAGCCTTGACCTATGCGAAGGCCTTGAAGTTCAAGTGCAGACTTTGTACCAAGTGTCTGTAGACCAAGAGCCCACTCACCCCTTCTGAGAGCCCAGCTCTTGTGCTCTGCGACCCACTAACGCCTGTGACACCAGATGTCTAAGATCTTACTTATCTGACCTATTTTGAATTATCTGAATAACAGGATGAGAAGACCTTTCAAATTCTTTGCCTATACACAAGAGAAGTTTCCTGCAGGATTGCATATATTTTCCCCTTTTTCTAAAAATGAATGAGAACACAACTCAGACTTTTAAATCAAACTATTGTTCATCTGTGCATTTGGTTTCCTTACCTGTAACTTCACAGGTTGATAGTCAGAATTTTCCTTGAATGATCCATTTTCCAGCTGACATTTCTCAAGCAGCCACAATAAAGAATTACAAATTGAATTTTGGTTGTGATCTACATATTTACTTATTTGTCCAAGTACTCTTAGAGCAAAAGCTGTTAACCTTTGGGATGAAAATCAAACAAACAAACATTTAAACACTGAAGCCCTTTTGGCTTCCATCCTGCAGCGTGTTTTAGTTCACAGAGTGTTTATTCTTGAAAAGAAAACATTTTAAAACACGCAGTTCCAAAGTAAGATGTTACTACTTCAAAACATGAGGGGAGATATCAGGAAGATCTCCAAAAACAACTAAATGTAAGCAACACATCTTCCGTGACTGAAGCATTGCTAGCCTGCACACAAGCTGAAAATTGATGCCTGATGATACAAAAGTCATTCTCTAAAGCTGGATAACGTTCAGACAAATAGTTTAGAGTTAAAGCACTGACTCATAAACCTGAGATATTGAGGAGCAAAATCATAAAATTCTAGATGGTAACATTTGTACAAGCTATCTGATCTAAATCCCCATCTGAGGTCTGAATTCTCTTCCCCAATACCTGTGGGGGTGTTTATCTCACTTCCCCTTGAGTCACACCACTGATGGGGACTCGCCACCTCTCAAGGAAGCTTCATTTACCATGACTACTTGGTCAGAGAGCAAGTTCAGAAGACTTCTCTCGTGGTTCAGTGGTCAAGAATCCACCTGACATGGCAGGGGACACAAGTTTGATTCCTGGCCCCGAAAGATCCCACGTTCCTCGGGACTACCGAGCCCACCTGCCCTCGGCCCGTGCTCTGCAGCAAGAGGGGCCCCGGCAGCGAGAAACCCTGCGCCTTGGCTGCAGAGCCGCTCATGCTGCCTGCGCTCAGTGAAGCCGGCTCGCAGAGCGACAGCTGGCACCGCCCCAAACAAGCAAGCTCAGCCTCTACTAACGTCCCGCAGACACTGTCCAAGGGGATCCACCGCATGACCCCAAGTGCCTCTTACACCTCCTCTCCTCCTCCCTGCTTCCTTCACTCAGCAGCCCAGGGCCAGAAACCCCCGAGACTCAGACCACTTCACTCTCTCCATTACTTTAAAATTTTGTTTTTCTTTTTCTTTTTAAAATGAATATTATTCTCTTCACTTTTTTTTAAATCTTCCCTGTATTTCTAAAAAAAAAATGTTGGGGTATTCAGGTGTTGGCCATTTATATATATATATATATCTTTGTCTACATTCAAATGGGTATATCTTTCCTTTTCTCCTTTGCTTGTTGCTTCTCTTCTTTTCATGGCTATTTGTAAGGCCTCCTCAGACAGCCATTTTAATGCAAAGTTCCAAAGAATAGCATGGAGAGATAAGAAAGCCTTCCTCAGCAATCAATGCAAAGTAATAGAGCAAAACAATAGAATGGGAAAGACTAGAGATCGCTTCAAGAAAATTACAGACACCAAGGGAACATTTCACACAAAGATGGGCACAATAAGGGACAGAAATGGTATGGACCTAACAGAGGCAGAAGATATTAAGAAGAGGTGGCAAGAATACATAGGAGAACTGTACAAAAAAAATCTTCATGACCCAGATAACCACAATGGTGTGATCACTCACCTAGAGCCAGACATCCTGGAATGTGAAGTTAAGTGGGCCTTAGGAAGCATCACTATGAACAAAGCTAGTGGAGGTGATGGAATTCCAGTTGAACTATTTCAAGTCCTAAAAGATAATGCAATAAAAGTGCTGCACTCAATATGCCAGCACATTTGGAAAACTCAGCAGTGGCCACAGGGCTGGAAAAGGTCAGTTTTTATTCCAATCCCAAAGAAAGGCAATGCCAAAGAATGCTCAAACTACCGCACAATTGCACTCATCTCACACGCTAGTAAAGTAATACTCAAAATTCTCCAAGCCAGGCTTCAGCAATACCTGAACCGTGAACTTCCAGATGTTCAAGCCAGTTTTAGAAAAGGCAGAGGAATCAGAGATCAAATTGCCAACATTTGATGGATCATGGAAAAAGCAAGAGAGTTCCAGAAAAACATCTATTTCTGCTTTATTGACTATGTCAAAGCCTTTGACTGTGTGGATTACAATAAACTGTGGAAAATTCTGAAA
>SJYF01000270.1:2380025-2394419 GCA_006410515.1 Procapra przewalskii | reverse complement strand
CCAGACCACCTGACCTGCCTCTTGAGAAATCTGTATGCAGGTCAGGAAGCAACAGTTAGAACTGGACATAGAACAACAGACTGGTTCCAAATAGGAGAAGGAGTACGTCAAGGCTTTTTCTTGTCACCCTGCTTATATGAAGAGTACATCATGAGAAATGCTGGACTGGATGAAGTACAAGCTGGAATCAAGATTTCCAGGAGAAATATCAATAACCTCAGACATGCAGATGACACCACCCTTATGGCAGAAAGTGAAGAACTAAAGAGCCTCTTGATGAAAGTGAAAGAGGAGAGTGAAAAAGTTGGCTTAAAGCTCAACATTCAGAAAACTAAGATCATGGCATCAAGTCCCATCACTTCATGGCAAACAGATAGGGAAACAGTGGAAGCAGTGGCTGAGTTTATTTTTGGGGGCTCCAAAATCACTGCAGATGGTGACTGCAGCCATGAAATTAAAAGACGCTTATTCCTTGGAAGGCAAGTTATGACCAACCTAGACAGCATATTAAAAAGCAGAGACATTACTTTGTCAACAAAGGTCCGTCTAGTCAAGGCTATGTTTTTTCCAGTAGTCATGTATGGATATGAGAGGTGGACAGAGAAGAGAGCTGAATGCCAAGATGCTTTTGAACTGTGGTGTTGGAGAAGACTCTTGAGAGTCCCTTGGACTGCAAGGAGATCCAACCAGTCCATTCTGAAGGAGATCAGTCCTGGGTGTTCATTGGAAGGACTGATGCTGAAGCTGAAACTCCAATATTTTGGCCACCTGATGTGAAGAGCCAACTCACTGGAAAAGACCCTGAGGCTGGGAAAAATTGAAGACAAAAGGAGAAGGGTGCAGAAGAGGATGAGACAATTAGATAGTATCACTAACTCAGTAGACATGAATTTCAGCAAATTCCAGGAGATAGTGAAGGACAGAGAGGCCTGGAGTGCTGCAGTTCATAGGGTCCCAAAGAGTTGGACATGACTTAGCAATTGAATAGCAACAACAAAAACAATTCAGATTTATTAATTGAGACTGTCTTTCCCTCAAATCATCAGAATTTTGGAAGGTATCGTGCCTCACTGAGTAAGTACTTACTCAGCACCTACAATACCAGGCACTAGGAATACTTGAAACTGCCTCTGTGGAGCTTCCATTCCAGTGACCAGACAATAACTGAGATAAGGAGAATGTTAGGGATACATTTTTAGGAGAATAGGAAAAAGTAAAGTTGTGGAGAAGGATATGAGGTACTGGAGTGGGATGTAATTTTAGAGAGAATGATTACTGGAGCCCTCACTGAGGAGGTGACTTTTGGTAAAGCCTTGAGGGAGAGGAGGGCGCCTGCCTCACTGACACCTGGGGGCGCATGTTCCCCAGAAGAGAGGGAACAGGGCACGGTCAGTGCAAAGGCTCTGAGGTGGAAGCGTGGTCAGCATGTTCAGGGACAGCAAGAAGGCCAGTGGGGCTCGGGTTGGGTGACAGAGAGTCGCGGGAGACGTGGTCAGAGAGGTGAGGGGCCGCTGGATGGTGTAGGGTCTTGTAGATCATTCCAGGAAGTCTGGTTTTTACCCTGGGTGAGACGGGACACTTCTGAAGGGTTTTGAGCAATGTGGCCAAACTTATGGTCTAACAGACTCCCTCTGGCTGCTGTGCTGAGTGCGGAGTGAGGAGGAGACAGGGTTGAGGCTGAGAGACCAGGCGGGCTACGGTCATAACCCAAGTCAGAGCTGAGCATGGCCTGGGCCGGGTGGTGTGCTGGGGCTAGTGAGAAGTAGTCAAGCTCAGGTCCTTCCCTAGTAGTCAAGCACCAGGGGCTCTGAGGTAAAGAATCCACCTGCCAATGCAGGAGACGTGGGTTCCATCCCTGATTCAGAAAGACCCCCCTGGAGAAGGACATGGCAGCCCACTCCAGTACTCTTACTGGGGAAATCCCATGGACAGAGGAGGCTGGTGGGCTGCAGTCCATGGGGTCACAAAGAGTCTGACGGGAACTAGTGACCAAATGACACAACAGCAGTCAGGCTCAAGATGTATTCTGGAGGTGCAGCCAAAAGTGTTTGCTAGATCAGATGAGGCTTGCAGGTGAACGATGACTAGGCATTTCAGCCTGAGCTGCTGGTTGCAGCTCCCATGAAAGTTGTTATTCTTCAGTTCACTACTATGTGAAAATACAAGTCAAAACTTTCTACTTACCAAGTGCTAGCACTTCCGCCCTTCCACATGCTATAAGAATAGTCAGCATTTCTGAAGGACATGATGCTCACCATCCCTAAGAGGCATCAGGAAAAGAACAGAGTGCTTCAGTGACCCCCATCTCTACTCAGCACGGTATGAGCCCCTGGGAAAGGTAAGCTTCCTTTGGTGTTAGGCAGCAAACATATGCTCTGTGGCCAACACTGAACTTCTCGAAGGAAGTATGTGCATCACTTGAACTGGGAATTATCAAGCAGAACATTCTGAGCTCATTCAAGAAGGAAGGAACGCTCTGTAGAGTTTGGAATGCAGGTGTCTTTTCTCTCAGCCAGGCGTTTCAGTAAGTTGAGCCAAAACGCTCCAACAAACAGTATTTATTTGTGTAACAGAGCCCACCTCATGATTTTTTACTTTTTTTTTTGGCGGAAATGTTTTTACAACCAAGGTTTTGTATAATTCATAACTTAAATATTAGTTTAATCAAACTTTTAGCTTAAAAAAATCACAAGATTTTAATGTACAATATGTGAAACAGATTTTCTTTTACCTTCTTTTAATTTTGTCTTCAGGTTCTGTTTTTGAATTAATGAGTTCGTAGAAAAGATGTTCCAGTTATGTCCTGCTTCCAGGTAGCGATAAACATAGAATACTGGGACAGCGCTCATCAGTTCTGCCTCTGCATTCCCTTTGGGGAGGTGGGTAAGACTATCAATGCCTTCCTGACTCAGAACTGCAGACATGACCTCGCCTATAAGCAGGCCTGAAACAAACAAACAAGCACACAAACAAAGAAATCGAAGTAGATACACTCAGTTTTTATCAGCTTCTGAGTAACGGTTTATTTTCAGTGGCGATAAGAGCAACCATCCTTATTCTTTCCTTTTTAATCTAAGCAGTTGAATTTCTTCTCAGAACTGGGGAGAGGGAAAAATATCTGATTAGAAAGTTGTATTTAAAGAAATACCAGGCCTAAACATACCACTGTAACGTGGAGGTAAAATGGTATAATACAGTGGGCAGATTATAGCATACTGGAAAAGGCAAGTTAGTTGCCATTCAACGTGATAGCTTTAGCTGTTATAAACCCTGTGATTCAGTCACTTCCCAAATCACTTCCCCAATGCAAAGCCAAGAGTCTGAGCTGTGGACACTCTGTGAGTGCCGTGAGGGCTCTGACTGTATCTCATCGTGAGACCTGGGAAAACCACTCTCTTGTATATCCAACAACAGGGTGGGGCATGGTTAGAAAGGTCCTTTCCAGTACCAACATTCTGTGATTTCAAGCTTTCATCTGAGACAAAATGTAGTCAGGACATTCTATTATTGTGATGATAAGTCCTTGAATTTTTAAAGGCTAGAGGCCAAGGATAAAGCCCACTAGAGACACCAGTTCTACAAATGGCCTCAGAGCTGCTTTCCTGGGGCCATTTGCATGCATGCAACCGTTTCTGGACTAAGACTGCTCACTTGTATCATAGAAAGTCCTGTAAATCTGGACGCAGCCGCACTCTCATCTTAGAGAAGTCTTTGGGCCAGTGACAGCCCCCACCCTCCATCATGGGAGCATGAATCTCCATTAAATCAAGCCTGAAAATCTCCATTAAATCAAGAGCTGAAAGAGTGGCTGAGGAAGTGAAGGTGAGAGCAAGAATAGGGTACTCCCAGAGTCCCCCGTTGGCTATACAACTGAGTAGAGAAGGAGAAATGGGAAAATCATGAGAATACTTGACTTTTGTTTGAAACACAGTGAAATAAGAAATAAAAATGGCTCTGGTTAATTTACCTTTTATACTCACAGTTCTTTTGACTTTTGTTTTGGGGACCATATTTAATGGTATCCTGTATGGGAACTCCTTTCGCCTACTAATGATGCCTGAAAAAAAAAAAAGACTTTTATAATCACAGCCCTAAAATTTTAAAGGGAAGTTAAAAATAATCAAAGATTTTGATCAAACCCTAGGCTTACATAATCTCATTAAATAAAGCATTAAAGTTGACTTCAAACTTCCTGGCCATCACAGGACAGGAAATGAATAGGCTATGTGAATCTTATCCACCAGGAGGAGGGGACACACCATTTTGTCCAAAGAGAGAAAGTTGTTCTCGGAACTGAAATCTAAAAATAACTAACATATAATCCTTAGTCAAGGAAATGTGAAGATTAACTCCATTGGGAAGCATGCCCTGAAATCCTTTCCACCTTTTCCTCTCCATCTAACTTAGACACTTTTTCTCTCTGTACAATTTTCTTTTTTTAGTCGCTTCTGCCGTGTCTGACTCTTTGCTACCCTATGGACTGTAGCCCTCCAGGTTCCTCTGTCTGTGGGATTTCCCAGGCAATACCTATGGCTGATTCATGTTGAGGTCTGACAGAAAACAACAAAATTCTGTAAAGCAATTATCCTCCAATTTAAAAAAATTAAAAAAACGAAAGAATACTGGAGAGGGTAGCCATTCCATTCTCCAGGGGATCTTCCCCAGCCAGGGATCAGATCCCAGTCTCCTGTGTTGCAGGCAGATTCCCTACTGTCTGAGCCACCAGCGAAGCCCCCAAGTTTAAGCAAGCCTGTGTCAAAGCAGTTTCTACTGCAATCAGTGGCCTATCTCATAAAAATGATAGTATTTATCATTCTACTGATAGAGTACCAAGCACACTCCTGAGCTCTTTGTACATGTTATTGTAATGGACCCTCACAGCAACCCTGTGTACTGGGTCTATTCTTATTCTTTTAATTTTGCAGATGAGAAAATGAGGCTTAGCAAGCAAGTTGCTCAAGGTCATAGAGCTAGCCCAGATGAAGCTGCCTCTGAACTCAGGAGGTTTTACTGCAGAGCCCGAGTGGTCACCGCAGAGAGACCTCTCCCGCTGTCCTGCTAAGGAAGCAGTCTGAGGGCAGGGACCGTCTCGAATGCTGTAGTCCCAAGCACACAGTCCCTGGCACATGGCAGTTGCTAAAGAAAATAGAGTGACATTTTATAATTTAATAGCCAAACTACCTGGCAAAAGAGACAAGAACAGAAATGTTCTTCAGGTAAGTTTTAACCTTTGATAAATGCCGAGGATATAATGTTAAGGTAAAACTGAGCGAAGGGCATGTGAGAGTGTCTCACTGTGGTTCAAAGAGCACTGAGTTCAGAAAGAGCTTATTCCAGAATGTGACACAGGGCAAGACAGAGCCTTTCTATGCCTTGGTTTGCTCACCAGTTAAACAGAAATAATATTTTCCTCAAAGTGTTTTTGTGAAGATAAAAAAAAATAAGAACAAAGAGCCTGGCAAAGAGTTTGAGCTCCTTTTACAGTACTTATGACAGTAGGTTGTTTTGAGATTGACCTAAATTTTGATTCTCCATGATTTTTTTTCCATTAATATCTGCCCTTGACTATTTCAATTCTCACTAGCAACCCTTCTACCAAAGGAAAAGATACAGAAGAGAAAGTTAAATATTAGGGAAGTCAGTTTTACTCCTGTTAGAGATCATAAAAAAGATCCACCAAGGCATCACATATAAAGGCAGATTCCAGAGAGATTAAAACATGTAAAAGTTAAATCTATAAAACCCAGGGGACAAAATATACAACAATGTTTTTGTGTACTAAGATATATAACTGTGAAGTGAAATTATAATGAATCTGACTACATCAGAATAAAGGATTCCTGTTCAAAATCCATTGAAGATCATTACTGCTCCAAGAAGCACACTGGAGACAAATACCAGCAAGAAATAGACAGGAAAACCCAAGTGGAAAATAGAGAAAATGCAAAAGATAGGAACAGGCGATTCACAGATGGGAAGCCCAAATGGCCAACAAGCATTTGAATAGATGTTTAGATATCATCGTATTCAGAAGAGTTATAGATAAAACAGTAATGAGATACTGCTTTATGCCCCTCAGAACCGGCCCATTTTAGAGGTGAGGGGCGTGGAATGAGCAGAATCCTCCTGCGGTGCTGGTGGAGGTGTAAGTGGGAGAGCCATTCTGAGGAGCAGCGTGTCAGAAGTAAATGATATTCAATATGCATATGCCCTTTGACCCAGCAGTTCAGCGCTGAGAAACAGACCAGATAAATGTTCACACAGATCTGTAAAGGGAGATGAAAAGGGATGTTCCCTGCAGCACTGTTGATGGTAGTGGGGAATTTGTCAGTAGGAAGTGGATAAGCAAAACGGTGGTGGAATCAGCACCAATCAGAACCAAGCAGAACCCTGCAGCGNNNNCCCCCCCCCCCCCGCCAACTAAGTACGAAAAAGTAGTTGATGATTAAGACAATGCTCACAGACTAAGTGTCTGGTGCACATTCCTGAACTGTTTTACAGATACTGGAACTAGGACCAGAGGGGAAAATACTGTGACGGCCAGATTGTGGCCATGACCTAAGCAGCTCCATCTTGAGCAGTCTTGAATGTCTGGCACAGTTCCAAGATCTGGCTTCAAGAGAATGGGATTCACACCATTGCTTATAATAAACTATATCTTGTGGTCATCAAGATAACTGTAGCTTGCTTTGCCCATATATGTAAGCAGGCAACTAAGATTATCATCAGAGATGCTACAGACTCGTGTTGACATATTTCACTCTGAGAATACGGTGCTCTGTGTCAGCATGGAGAAATTACAGAAGATGGACCGTCACCCCTGATCCCGTAGAAATGGAATGATATTTGACAATAGGGAATTGACAGCAGTTCTTATGCTCTTTTCCTGTTTGCCCATTTCTGTTCCCCTCTAACTTTAAAGGAACCTATCAACCGTTATAGGAATGAGATCACTAGGCTGCTTAACCTAACTTCTAAATTGTGCTCTCCTAAATGAACACCATGCCTTCCCTAACCTGTTGATTCTTGCCTAACCTGTGGATAAAAAGAAGCAACAGTGAAGAATTAAGCAGTTTAGAGAATGACCACTCCACAGGGAACTCCCACTCAATATTCTGCTGCTGCTGCTGCTGCTAAGTTGCTTCAGTCATGTCCGATTCTGTGCGACCCCATCGATGGCAACCCACCAGGCTCCCCCGTCCCTGGGATTTTCCAGGCAAGAACACTGGAGTGGGTTGCCATTGCCTTCTCCAATACATGAAAGTGAAAAATGAAAGTGAAGTCACTGAGTCGTGTCCAGCTCTCAGCGACCCCATGCACTGCAGCCCACTAGGCTCCTCCGTCCATGGGATTTTCTAGGCAAGAGCACTCAATATTCTGTAATAACCTAAATAGGAAAATAACTTGGAAAGGATACATATATACATTTCACTGAATCCCTTTGCTGTACACTTGAAGCTGACACAACATTGTTAATCAATTATACTCCAACATGAAACATAATTAAAAAAAAAAAAAAGAATGACTAGCTCTCTACATCTAATAGCTGCTTTAAAATCCCGTAGGCAAATGAAGTGGGCAAGATAACATTTTAAGAAAGAGTCAGCCAGTCTGCACACAGTGGAGAATGATGCGGAACTCCACCTCCTGCCTCCATGAGTCACTGACGCGCTGCCCCTTCTCCTTTAAAAGCTGCCACTGTTTAGTAGGTGAGCTGTGTCTGACTCTGGCTCTTTTGAGACTCTGTGGACTGCAGCCCACCAGGCTCCTCTGTCCATGAGCTTTTCCAGGAAAGAATACTGGAGTGGGTTGCTATTTCCTTCTCTGGGGAATCTTCCCATCCCAGGGATTGAACCAGCGTCTCCTGCATTGCAGGCAGATTTGTTACCACTGAGCCATCTATGAAGCCCAAAACACTGTCATAGCTGAGCAGAATCTTTGGAGTTGGTCTTCAGACATAAGTACACTTTCTTGCCAGATTGCCAGCTTTTCTGATTAAAACATCTTTCCTTTCTGTTGACATTTGCCTCTCAAAATATTGCCTTTTGAGCAGCAAGCAGATGAACCTGAGTTTGGTAACAGAATATACTCTGAAATACTGTGTAAGAAGCAGCAAATCAAATGTACGCATAGCAATAGAAATACTAGCTTAAAACAAAGCACTGAGTTTAAAAACTTAACTAGAACAGGATCTATATAGCACATCACCTTTCATGTGTTGGAAAAAACCACACCCACAAAATAACCTTACTTCCCTTCTCAAAGACATATACCAAGCATATCAGAGTGGGGGCATTTGAAGAAAGGGAAGTGGTTGCAGGGGTCAGGAATGAGGAAATAAAACATGGGAGGGCCCTGTCCAGACCGATGGTGACAATGTGCTGGGAACTGAGGGGCTGAAGAGCTAAACTCTTTGCATCCAAGATAAGAATTGGGGAGAGAGCTTGTCAGGCAGAGAAAGCAGGAGCCAAAGGCTAGGCTAGTCTTGTGTTTTGAGTTTCTGTGTTTAGTCTCTTTTTAAGCTGATGTCACATAATTTTAATTACTACTAGGGCTTCCCAGGTGGCTCAGAGGTTAAAGCGTCTGCCTGCAATGCGGGAGACCGGGGTTCGATCCCTGAGTTGGGAAGATCCCCTGGAGAAAGAAATGGCAACCCACTCCAGTATTCTTGCCTGGAGAATCCCATGGACAGAGGAGCCTGGTGGGCTACAGGCCACGGGTTGCAAAGAGTCGGACACGACTGAGCGACTTCACTCACTCACTCACAGTTTGCTGTTTGTTTTGATGCTTCATCCTCTCTCATTGGTGTTTTCCTCAGATTTCCTCTACCATTATTGTCTGTTTACTGTTCCAAAATTTTTTTAGCCTTTTCTTTTTTTTTAAACAAAAGCCTCTGTAAAGTATCACGCGTGCACGTGTGCTCCGTCGCCTTAGTCGTGTCGTGTCTTGCTACATCTGTGCAGCCCTGTGGACCGCAGCCCGCCAGGCTCCTCTGTCCCTGGGACTCTCCAGGCAAGAATACTGGAGTGGGCTGCCGTGCTTGCCTCCAGGCTCAACCCAGGGAAGGAACCCACGTCTCCTGCGTCTCCTGTATTGCTCGTGAATTCTTTACAGCTGAGCCTCCAGGGAAGCCCATAAAGTCTCATACCTATAGACCAACTCCAATATATACAGATTAGAAGTGTTTAATACAATCTTCGAAATAAACTGGAAAGAACTGATACTCATCTTTACCCTTTTTAGCACTCTGGAAAGTAACAAAGGTGCGTGAATCTAAGTTGTCTAAAATAACAAGAGAAAAAAGTCACATGACGAGATTGGAAAGAGGCATAGATTCTTTTTTTTAACCAAGATTTTTGATGGAGAGATCCAGATAAAAGATCGCTGCCATCTTGTGGCCCTCAGGTTCACACCTAGGATGGGTAAGGCAGGGCTGCTTTGGAAAGCTGTCTGCAGTAATGTGAGAATGGTAGGCTGGGTGAAGAGGAAAAGAAGGCAGCGGAAGCAGTGGCTCTGAGGTGTGATGTGACCGCATGAGGCAAGCCTCAGAATGTTCGGGGCACGGCCCTAAGGCAGTGGGTCCCTGGCAATCTGGCCTCAGAGAACTCCAACCTTCCATTCTCCCAGAGAAGGCTGGTGTGGAGAGAAATCTGCTCCCGACCGCCTCTGCCCCCCAGCAACTCTCCCCATAGAGCCTTCACAGGGTGGAAGGAAATTTGTGTGGAGATAGTTAGAGAAAAGTTTGCATGAAGTCACCCTTATTCAATTTGGGCTGATTTGAAATGTAAATATTAATTCTTTGCTTTGCCAGAGGAAATATCACTCTAAGTATAGTGGTCTTGATTTATTAAAAAAAAAAACCAACCCCCCCCCCCACCATTGCTGTATCCCTGAAAGAAAAGAAAAATGATACAATGCAATAGTAGGCAAATTTTACCCTATATTAAGAACTACAGCAGTCTGTCTGTTTTGGTGAAAAGAATTGTTAACTGAGAACATTCTAAATTTCATAAATACCTGTGTATTTAAGCTTTGATTAAGTGCTCAAATGCTTGCACAATTCTAACTTTCATTTAGAATATCTTAGTTGGAGGGAAAGCAAGGAAGCAGGAACGATGAGGAACGGCTTCGTTAAGTAATCAGCATTACTGTGTTTTCAAATAAGCACGTTAAATTTAAGAATGTCAATGCCTTTTTCTTAGGTGTTCTTTAGACTGATGGTTCTATAAGCAAATATCATTGTGAAGGATAAAATGGCTGATATAACGGAAGCGAGGCTACTGTCACTATTTCGATGTTTTGCATCTGAAACTAACCGGGTTATTTGGGGGATTCCCTGGCAGTCCAGTGGGTGGGGGTTGGTGCTCTCACTGCCTGGGTTTGATCCCTAGTCCGGGAAGTAAGATCTCCAAACCCAGCCGAGTGTGGCCAAAAACAAAACAAAAGCGCAGCTACTGGGGGTTCCTTTGCTCTAAGCCCATCGAGATGCTACCATGTGCTGCCGAAGGTGACAGTAAGCTAGGGAGTGGGTGTTTCTAGACAATCAGTATTTTAAAAGAATGTTTCAGGTTGCACATCTCTCTTGAGCAAAAGACAACATATAAAATACAAAATCATTTTGCCTACCATAAATACCCTGTGGATCCAGAGTAACACCAGCATAATTTTCCCTTTTGACACCTTCTGGCTAAATTAAAGGCAAAAAAAAATCCAGTTAAAACATAACTAAATTTATATAACTTGAATGCTTGGGTCAATGTGACTACTTTTCCAATTAAAAAATTTTTTATTTGATTTTTGGACAAGGCAAAATACATTTTAATACTTATATGCATACATCCAGGAACAAAATTGTCTGGCTATGTGCATGATGATCAGAGCAAACACCGAAACAGAAGTGATTATGCGTGTCAGGTAACTGATCTGAGTGCTCTGTATGTATCAGCTCATCCAGCCTCAAAGATACTCCATGAAGGAAGCGCTGTTATTACTCCCACATGACAGGTGACGAAACTGACAGCCAGAGAGGTCGAGAAACCTTTCCGATGTCACACTGCTAGGAGGTGGTGGAGCGGGATTGAGCTCAGGCAGTGTGGCGTCAGAATCTGTGCGTGGAACACCACGCTCAGATGCACAGAGCACAGAACATGCCTTGCACAGAACAAGCTGAGGTATGCTCACCGAAGTGAATTTCACGGCTGAAAACAGAACTCAGAGAAAGAAGACCTAGGAAGGCCCAGTTGTGTCTTTGATTTTTGTCAAGAATAACATGAAAACATGTGAGTTAATAGCATTTAAGAATGAGAGCTTTAAGAAATGATAGTTTTCTTCCCTTTTTTTAACCTGTTTACTCATTTACAAAATGGAAAATTTTCTTGACTATAAATTCTAAACTATAAGTTCGTAAGTCCTATCTTAGTTATTGCTGTAGCTCCAGTACTTAGCATAATGTCTGGCACAGATTTCAAAACATTTTCCAAAAGGGGAAAAAATACTTCAAAAAATGAAATACCAAAATGTTGAAATTGAATATTTCTGGTTGTCGGGGTTATTGGTGATTTTAATTCTCTTCTCTGCAGTTTTTTGGTATTTCATGCGTTCTACAGTGAGCAAGTATCATTGTTTTATTTAAATTTTAAAAACATAATTTCAGACTTAAAAGTTACAAGAGCAGTCCAAAAATATCTGAGATAACCTCCACCCAGATTCCCCCACATGTTAACATTTTATAATGTTTGTGTTATCATTTCTCTTCTGAATCACTTAAACATGAGTTGCTGATAACTTCTTTTTCCAAAAAAGAAAAAAGTATTTATGAAAGGATTTTTAAAAAGAATCTTTTTCTTACCACCACTCGTAGTGTTTTTACTAAGATTTCATTTCCAACCGAAGTCTCCAGTGAGAAGCTGAGGTTGTGGAGGCCGATTTCCAGAGGAAGCACAGTGAAGGTCACCAAGTGGTTGGAGGAGCCCTCGACTCTGTGGGGCACACACTTGGAGAATCTTCTCCCCTGAGAGTCCACGCCCGGGCTTCCCGATGAACAGATGCCCTC
This sequence comes from Procapra przewalskii, assembly GCA_006410515.1. Taxonomy (NCBI): domain Eukaryota; kingdom Metazoa; phylum Chordata; class Mammalia; order Artiodactyla; family Bovidae; genus Procapra; species Procapra przewalskii. Next base: position 2,382,367 of record SJYF01000270.1, on the reverse strand, counting down.
CACAGGATGCATTCTAACACAGAACTGAAATACCACCAGTGAACAATGGCTTCAAAACACTTTATGATAGGAAAAGCATGCCCTATGTTCGTCTGGACACAAATTCTCCCCGGTACCTGTCAAATAATCCCTCATATTCTAAGGCGGTAGAGAAAGTTCATTTCAGATTTTCTAAAACACGCATACCAGTTGCTGCTTGGTGGATTACAGTCCATAGGATCACAAAAAGCCAGACATGACTGAGGACACACGCATTCAGCAATGTGCCACGATGTCCAGAAAGCTCAGCACTGACTCAGAAACGTCTAATCTTTCTTAGACTGTTACCTAAGTCGAGTATAACGCTACTGGAGTTCTCTGTCAATGTTGTCATGATAGCATTTGTTACACCGTCTCTTTACATGTTTATAATTCAGACCGTGGGAACCCAGGCTCAGGTACGCTGTGTGCCCTATTCATCTTTGCATCTTACAGCTCAGCTTTTCGTGTTCAATAAGTGGTTTTATGCTGGAACTCTATCTCCTGGCATTCAAGACCCTGACTAATATGTCCCCACTAGCTTTTCCAATCTTGCTTCTCATTAACTTCCCATTTGTATCCCATTATACAGCCAGACTGTGGCTCTAGGAAGATCTAAGTTCAAATCTCGGCCTGCCACTTTCTGTGTGACCAGAGCACGTGGCCCTCCACTTCAGCTTTGTGACGGGGAGAATAATGACACCTACCGACCTCCGGCCAAATAGTGAGCATTTTCCATCTCCGCTCCAAAATCTACTGACCCGGCAGACAGAATGACCCCCAGAAAAATAAATCTGTATGATCCAGAGCAAATCAAGCAGGCAGACAAGGAGGACCAACATTCAACAACTAATTTTGAGGAATTTCTCAAAAATGGCAAGTTCGTTTTTCCTGTTAACTATCTTCCTGGGAAGCACAACAGCCAGGGTGGCTGAGGCAGGAGTTAAAAGAGGACTTTCGAGTCACCCAAAGCCAATGATTCCCTCAGGAGATCATGGGTAGGGTAGGGAAGAACAGATAAGAAGAGGCATTTGATAATTCAACATGAATTCATTATAAAAACTCGGTAAATGAGATAAGAAAAGAACTTCTGAAACCCATACAAATTATCAAAAACAAAAATCAAAAACTTTGGCAGTGGTTCTGCTTTCAGAAACAGCCAAGTAGTTCCTACTAGATAACTATTCTGAAAATAAAATTATAAGCTCTAGACAAAACATGTATTTAAAAAAGAAAAACTATCTGAAGTCACTAGAGAGTGGAAGAGAAGGTGACCCTCAGAAAAAGGAAGGGCACTGGGTAGGCGTCCTGGTTTCTAGTTTGAACCTGAGGGCTAAAGGCAAAGGAGAAAGCGAAAGGCACACCCATTCGAATGCAGAGTCCCGAAGAACAGCAAGGAGAGACAAGAAAGCCTTCCTCAGTTTCACTGAGTTAGACAAGCTGTGGTCCATGTGATCAGATTGGTTAGTTTTCTGTGATTGTGGTTTTGATTCTGTCTGCCCTCTGATGGAGAAGGATAAGAGGCTTATGGAAGCTTTCTGATGGGAGAGATCAACTGAGAGGGAAACTGGGTCTTATTCTGATGGGCGGGGCCATGTTCAGTAAATCTTTAATCCAACTTTCGATGGGCGGGGCTGTGTTCCCTCCCTGTTATTTGACCTGAGGCCAAACTATGGTGGAGATAATGAAGATAATGGCGACCTCCATCAAAAGGTCCCATGCACACACTGCTGCACTCAGTGCACCAACCTGCAGCAGGCCGCCGCTGACCCACACCTCCACCGGAAACTCCCGGACATTCCCGGGCAAGTCTCTTGAGAAGTAGCTGACCCTCTGTCAGAACCTGCCGTCTGACTGGCTTGAAGAACCAGGGACAGAGCATAGCGCAGCCACGACAGTCGAAAGATGAAGGAGTTCCAAGTTGTATATAAACTTTGCTCAAACCTGGCCAACCCTTGAATTATGCACAGCACAGTCTCCAAGCATCCTAGCTAAGGTCAAAAGAACTGGACTGAGATTTCAAAATTTGGGATTGATTAAGTGCAATCCAAGATGAAAGCTCTTCAGAGGACTGCAATAGAATCCAGAGTCTCTATATCATTTCTTTAAAAAAAGCCCAAACTAGCACAATTGCACTCATCTCACAAGCTAGCAAAGTAATGCTCAAAATTCTCCAAGCTAGGCTTCAACAATACATGAACTGTGAACTTACAGATGTTCAAGCCAGTTTTAGAAAAGCCAGAAGAACCAGAGATCAAATTGCCAACATCCATTGGATCATCAAAAAAGCAAGAGAGTTCCAGAAAAACATCTATTTCTGCTTT
>SJYF01000270.1:2356963-2377525 GCA_006410515.1 Procapra przewalskii | reverse complement strand
TATTTGCATATTCTTTGGATTTATGATAAAAATTTTAGATGCCAATTTAAAAATATGCCAACGGGGTACATTTTTTTCTGAAAAAAATTTAGGGAGGTATAAGCAAAATTTTTGGAGACCACTGGAATACTTATGTCTAAGAATGAAATCACAGCTTTTTTTTTTTTTAAATAAAGTCAGATTTTCAGACTACATTCAGTTCCTGTATGAAGTCTTGTGACTGGGATTTTTCGGGTGAAAGCAGTCAGCCTAATGCATCATTTTGTTTAGAAATATGTTGGCAAAAAGAAGACAAATGGTGGATCTGGCCGAGGCTGGAGCTCTTCACAGATTACGCCCAGAGCAGGAGAAGGTAACGGGAGCGAGCACGCTTTTAATCAGTGAGATCACAATGATGGCTTATGAATTCTAACCCGAATGAGGAGTGAAGGAAAGGCTTTAGCATGAGAGGGCTGATGCTGCTAAGTCATTTCAGTCGTGTCTGACTCTGTGCGATCCCATAGACGGCAGCTCACCAGGCTCCCCCATCCCTGGGATTCTCCAGGCAAGAACACGGGAGTGGGTTGCCATTTCCGTCTCCAGTGCATGAAAGTGAAAAGGGAAAGTGAAGTCATTCAGTCGTGTCCGACTCTTAGTGACCCCATGGACAGAAGCCTACCAGGCTCCTCCGTCCATGGGATTTTCCAGGCAAGAGTACTGAGAGGGGTGCCATTGCCTTCTGAGAGGGCTAATGAAGAATAAATAGTGTTGAAATCAATGAGTTGGAAGTTTCAACAATGCTGTTGCTGTAGAACTGTAGCTGCAAAGTATCAAGGTTCATGAGTCAGAAGGACAGGTAGGAGGCTGTGGTCCATAGGTGAGATGTTTGAAATAAAGTTTTCCAAGGGGAAGGCAAGATGCAAAGTGAAGAGTGTGAATGACCGAAAGAGGACAGGAAAGGGTTGTTAGAGGCAAAATCAGGAAACTCGAAGTCCAGGGTGACGGATGAACCAAACGTGAGCCTGCACAGCACGCTAATTATCTTAAGGACTCGTGTTCTTCATTAACGGGAATTGTATGAATACTTTTAACTTTTCTTCTTCCCTTCACTGAGTTTTTATTTTTTGTGTACATGGTAATTCCATTAATAGAACTCTCAGAAGACGAGGGACATCTTCATTTTTTCCCATTTATTTGAACATACCATAAATATCTGCTTACCTGAATTCCAGATGTTCTATAGTTGTAAACAGTTCCACTCAGCTGGATCTGTTCCCCTCGTACAACAGAATATGGTATATTCATTTCCAGGAAGACGCTTTTGAACACCTTTGCTTTCAGAGTATTAGCAACACATATACCTTCAGCCCAAGTAAAAGCAAAGTTGAAGTGAATTAGGAGATTCCCATAATACCTTATCAGTACTAAAATGTTTCAGATTTGCTTTGCTTCAAGGAAAAATGAATGCTAGATCATGTGTTTTCTCTGCCCTATTATCCCTATGGAATTTCCCTTGAATTTTCTATGCACTGATTTTTAAAAACTGAGCTATAATTGACATATAACATTATAGTAGCTTCAGGTGTACAACACAGTGATTCGATATTTGTATACATTGTAAATGATCACCCCAATAAGTCTAGTTAGCATCCACCAGCATATGTTCTACACAGTGTTTTTCTTGTGGTGAGACAGCTTAAGGTCTATTCTTATGTCACTGATCTTCGTTCAATAATTACTGGTATTAACAGAAAACTGCATTTGTCCAAAAAATATTTAATTCTATTTAAGGAGAGAGAATGATTACTAACTGAAGCACCAAATCTCTTTTTTAGATACTCATTATAGGTTCCATTTAACAGGCATGAAATTTTGGTTGTGGAAGCCAAGATTTATAAGAACACAAAACAGCAAGCAAACCACCAAGCCAGGCCTGAAGTTATTTGTAAAGTATCTGCACTAAATCACCACAAAGGGGGACTAGTCCAGGAGAGAAGTCCTGTATTTGTCTCTAACTCTACTCCATCTTCTAGTCACTGAGAATAAAACAAGAAAAATGGGGGCTTCACCTTAGTCTTTATAAAATGATGACTAGTAGGAGAACAAAAGAGGAAACTGACACAGTCCAAGCTGTGAGCTTATCTAAGTCTCCTTGTAATACATTACAAATAGACTTTAATAAACGGTACCACTTAAGTTCTGGATAAACTAAAAAGATAGTAATTTTTTAAAAGCCCTGTGTTTTGCCAAATCAAATCACTCCTTACGTAAATATATAGCTTCAATTTGCTTACCACTATTTGAAATTCCAACACCTTGGATTTCCCAGGTAGTCAGAGAATCAGGTAGCACAAACTGCAGTTGGTTTCTGAAAGTTAAAATGTTGACATTCAAATACAATGGGACATTCACTAACCAGAATGGGCAACTTGCAGAGTTTTTGCCTCGCACTTTAGAAGAGAGAAATCACACCAGAACAAAAGCACATCAGGTATTAAGGAGAAATCAAGCAAGGAAAACACATCCAGTAACTCTTACACTCGTCCCATACTTCTACATATTTCACTGGTATGATGAGAAGTCAAACTCAGAAGGAGACCTTTGAAACACTGCAAACTCAAAACATACAGTTCAAAGAAAAAATGATGTTTAGCACGTTGTTGTTTCGTTGGTAAGTTGCGTCTCCCTCTTGTGTGACCTCATGAACTGTTTATTGTGTAGTGTGTCCTAAAATAGGGAAGCAAACTACTAATGTCTCTTAAAACTGCCCACCACAAAGCCGGCATAACTAGGAATTCCTGATGAAGATCAAGCTTGTACTCATTTAACAAACAACGATTGCACATCAACTTTGTGTCGAGCATAGCACTAAATACCGAGCATACAGCACTCGTTGATACCGTTCTGCTCTCAAGCAGTTAGTTCACAGTCTATATTCAGTAAATAAATTGTACCAATAAAAAAAAAGTTCAGAGGCAGTGTGCATGGATTCAACACGTTTGTTTTAGTGCCTCTGCAAGCTGGACCCTATGCCAGGTATTGGATATAAAATTGGTCTGAATTTAGTCCTTACTCTGGAAGTATTTACATTTTAATGTGATAGGTAGTTATTATACTGCGTGACATGTGTAACAGGGTTCATTGAAGGGGTAATACATCCAATCATTAAGTGGGAACAGTGGTAGAAAGGCTTATGAAGGGAAATGCAAGGCAAGGGGCAGTGCCAGATGAAGTGGACGACACTGAGGTGGAGGAATCTGCGGAACAAGGGTGGGGGGGGGGACCCAGGAGAAGTCGGATGTCAGGCCCTGAACTCACTGCCTCGACTGCTCCTTGGAAAGTCTGTGCTCTGAGACCCCGTCCACCCCCACTCTTGGCCTCCTGAGGAGGGGCGGCCTGCGGGGAAGCACCAGCGTTCTCAGTGCTGGGGACAGAGCAGGCACTCCATAAACAAGCGTTGAATAAGGACTTTAACAAGAAAAGAACCTTTCTCCCTATTAATCAATGTTTGCTTTGTAGTTACAGATATTTCAGGATGAAAACAGCTGTGTAATACAGCATAAAGCACACAGTTGTGCTTGGCAAAGACTAACTGAAATGGAATGAAGTTGAATGGAATAGTACCCTTCTTCCCCAAGAGTTGATCTTGCCGTGGAACTAATTCTCAGAGCAAATCACATGCCAAAAAAAAAAAGTAAAATAAAATTTGACCCAGTGGTAGTATGATCTTAACTCCTAAATAAACTGTTGGGAAGTGGGTAGCTTCCAGATTTTTGGTTATATTTTCCATATTTTTCAGAGGAATGTCAAAGAAATATAATACCTTTTTGGGACATGATGAACTTCCCATAGCCAGCTTTCTGGAAAATAGCTTCTTATTTCTGGTTTGGTTACTGGTAAAAGAGACTTTACATCTGGGGGAGAAAGTATATATGATTATGGAAAAACAGCAAAAATTCTACCTAGGGCTGAATTTTGAAATGTAGACATTAATCAATAGCTTAAGTATTTTCTGAAAAGTCAATGAAACATTTTGTTTAGCAGTTTCAAAATAGAACAACAAAGGCCTTAGGATTTCTCCACTAGTAGCACTGTCAAAATGAATAAAGCATAAAAACATATTTAATAACTTTTTTCCTAAATTGCTAAATGTTTCATGTTCTGAAAATTGTACAAAATATTAATTAGTCTATAAAGTCTATCCCTATCTATTGCAGGGATTTTCCTGGTGGTCCAGTGGCTATGAGTCTGGGCTCCCCATGCAGGGGCCCTGGGTTTGACCCCTGGTCAGGGATCTAGACCTCACGTTTCACGACTAAGACCCAAGTGCAACCAAATAAGTAAATAAATAAGCAAAAGTTTAAAAAGTTACTTACATTTAAAAATTGCAACAATTGCTATTATTTTATAAAATTGGGAAGTTTATGTGATTCTTTGCCTTACCGCAGACATTTATTTGTATTTCCTTTAATAAAAATGAGCAGAATATCTGCTTATGTCTAAGATGTTCTGATAGGGACTAGAGTTACTTCTCTGCCTTAAAAAAACTAGAAAACCAGACACAATAGCTTGCTTTCAGATATTAGAGCATAAGTGAGCCAGATCAGGGATCCCTCAGGGAAGGGAGACAGATTAGGTAAACCCCCAAATTATCCAGGTTTACTGTCTGGAGGCAGTTTACAGGCTTCAGAGCAGGGAGAGAAACCCATACAGACCCTGGCAGAGTTGCAACACCAGGCTTGAGATTTGGGAGGCTAAGCTTTCTAGAACAAGGAACAGAGGAGGGAACTAGAGAGGCTGAATTCCAGGCAACTGACTCCAACCCAGACGAGTAGAGCTGAAAACCTGGACCATGAGAAATGGATATGTACTAGACTGTTCATAAAGAATACTGCACGTAATAAGCAAAAATCTGAAAACAACCTACATATATCTAACGACTTGGTTTCAACAAATGGCCACAAGAGTTTATTTCTGCAGAAACATATCCACTCAGAACGATAACATTTAAGACATACTGTTAAGCAAAACAATCAAACAGGATCTATCATTCTGTTTTTGTTTGTTTTGACTGTATATGAATGAATTGAAAGTCCTAAAAGTTCTGAAAACCTGTTAATTCTGAAGATGTATATGGTGGTTTCAACTGAATAAGATTTCAACTTTTATGTAAGTACATTTCACTTTATGCTACACTTTGAAATCTTTTGCTGTATTTGGTCAGTATAGGTACAAACAGGATTTTAATGGTTGTAATATCATAGAATCATGAAATTTTAGAACTCAAAGGCATATTAGATATCATCTGGCCCAAGTTTCTTGCTTTAAAAAGGAGGGGAGTGAGGCTCAGAGAGGATGAAAAATCATTCATGTTTATAGACCGAGTCAGCTTCAGACTTGCCTGGGTGTTGACTATGCACTAGAGCACTCTGCTCTATACTGTATTCACCTCTTCTGATTCCTGAAAGTGACAACAATTTTTTTTCTTAAGAGCATTTACAAGTTACCTTTTCTACTTTCTATTTTAAGCAGAGCATGAACACCGCCTTTTTTAGCAGCATAAAGTTACATCAAATTTTCCATATTTTCCGATAGAAAATGCCAAACTTACGGAGCCTTCCAAGTTGGATGTTTTTGCGAGTCTCGTTAGCCCGGATCTGGCTTGCGATGGCGCAACACTCCTTGAATGCTTTGACACATATGGGGCCTCTCTTAATCCGAGCAGCTCGCTGCTCACAGCTTTCATCTTCATTCAGATGGGCTCCATCATAACAACATTTCTTCACATTTATGTGTTTGTATTTAGCAGCTGAAATGATCATAATTTAGATGCCCTTGATTATGCGTAGAGTCAAGCATCTCAGGCTTAGAGCGGCTCTCGAGGGATACCCGGGTTCTGCTGCCACAGGGCCCTGACCCACAACAGTCGCGGCTGGCGGACTGTCCTGACTCGTTGTGGAGCTCCCACAGGAAGAGCGTGGCCTCATAAAGTGGTCCATTGTCCTTGCTTCCTGCAACCCACCTAAGTACTGTCTTTTGAAACGAGCACCTTGGATTCAGCACTCTTTTGAATAAAGTAAGTTAATCTGAGAAGTGTGCAAAATATTTGAAGATAGTTATCACTATACAAGTATGTTCTTCTTCAAGCTAAATATCCTATTTTTTTCAAATATTTCTTATAGTTTGTACACCTTCACCAGGGGCATCATCCTTCATCATAAATGCTTGGATTGACCAATATCTCTCTTTTGATATCATTAAAACTCAGAATGAAAGCCAGAATTAAAATGGCATATATAAATGCAAAGTATTATTGTATTACTATAATGTATTAATACATTAATATAATGTATTACTATAAACATCCTTATTGTTTGAGCTCAGGTCACTGGCTCGTGGTTCAGTGTTCTTTCTACTGTATCATTGCCAATTATCATATCTCTGTTAAATAATACTTAAAAATAATTTCTGTTGGGCTTATTCCTCCCAATAATCCAACTTATTCTTAAGTATTAAATGTATGCAGGAAGAGATAGACATCTAGGTATATCTTGAAGTTAATTAAACCATGGATTTTGTTAGAATAAAAGGGAAGAATGTAATTTTAGTCACTAGATGAAGTTTGCAGAGAGGAAATATTTGTAACAAATAAAAGTTAATCTTTTATATTTTAGAGATGTAAATAACAAAGACTTATTTCCCTTAGATTAAGGTTATGGCAGATGAGCTATTGGATTTGTTTAGATGAATCTTTCCAAGGGAGATGAGCTAGACGTCTATATATAGCTTCCTTTTCACCCATTCATTTGAACGAGGAGAAATTAGATGATGTTTAATTTTCTCCAGCTTTTGAATTACATGATCATAACCTTTTGACAGTCACATGAAACCTTTATAATACCTTCTTCATCTATCTTCTTTTTCAGCATTCTCTTTGGCCTGAGAATTTCCTTGCAAGGTTCATCTGTTTTAAAAAGATAAAGACAAAAAAAGGAGGGGGGAAAGAGATAAAAATCTCAAAAAACACAGAATTCCATGAAATTATTTTTTTAAAAACATTCACATAACTTATTCAACAAATACTGAGAACCTGGTTTTGACCAAGCTCTGTACACTATACATCTCAGTGTGACTTGTTTTTGGAGGGGCCCACAAAACAGTTTGACTTGTTTGATCTGAGTTTGGTTTTAGATCCTACAACCTTTTTGATCCACTCATTACAGGGAAATACCTGAGCCCTTAGGAGCGAGCCAAGTTTTTGTTAGGTATGCTATTTTAATTATTTTCTGTGCTTATATTATTATAAATTATAGTATCAAGTATAATTATGAACAGTTTTAAAACCACAGGAAGAAAACGATTAAGGTGTGGTCCTTGCCCTTAAAGAGTTCCCAGTGCAGTGACTGAAACAAGATGGGTCACTAAGTTTAAGGCTGGATAGTGAAGTTGGTGATGGACAGGGAGGCCTGGCGTGCTGCGGTTCATGGGGTCGCAAAGAGTCGGACGCGACTGAGCGACTGAACTGAACTGAACTGAGTGATGTACTTCTATTAAATTACTTATAAATAGATCTAGTCCCTATAGTAGTGCCTATAAATAGATCTAGTCCCTACTAAAGGAGAGGAAATGATCAATTCTATATGAGGAAGACGTTGCATAGAGGAGATGATTCGTCCACCAGCTTCTGCAGGCTAATAAAAGGGAAAGCAGTCCTAATAAGGAAAAGTCAAAGATGTAAAATAGGCTAGTGCCACCCATAACTACACTTGGATCTCTACGGCCTAAACATAAGGTCACGAAGAGTGGGATGAGAAGCAGCTGCAAAGAGCTGGGGTGAAGATCACGGAGGGCCTGGAGTATTACAGAAAAGAATTTGTACTTTATCTTGAAGGCTAATGAAACCATTTATACAGAGGAGTTACCTAGTCATGTCACCATAAGATCAGTGTAGTGAATTATCCTGGAGGAAGGACAACAACGAAGTCTGGGGGGCAAACTCTTCACGTAAATTTCAGTAACCAGTTTGAAGAATAAACAAGAATCGGTGTTTTTACCGTTTTCTCGGGTGTTGTCTGCGTTTGCGTTGGTGAGGAACGTGAGTCCAGCTAGATAGAATACGTCTGCATTGTCTCGGCCACCGCCTGCCCCACAGCCCAGGTCACTCGTCTCTAAAGTTTGAAATACCTGTTCAGAGGTACTTAGTTAATTTAACAATTCTTAGCACAATTCCTAAAAGGCAAAATAGTAAGCCTTAATCAGATATGGGAATCATTCCTCTGAAAAACTAAATGTATAAACGTTAAATGATCCTAACAAATCTGTGCCGTGCACAGGCCTATCATTTATCAAATGGCCAAAGACCGAATTTCCCAACTTCCTTCCTTTAGTCTGCTCTTTAGTTTTTAGAAATACATGCCTATTCAAAATTAAATCAAGAACTAAGTTTTAAGCTTCAACGAGACAATGCTTCGAAATCGACCCATGCTGTTTTGTACATAGAGTGTATACTGTAATCAATATAATGTCCAAAAAACAATAAATGAGTGAATGTATGAGTAAGTGAATTAATAAGCTAGCTTTTAAATCGTTGAAAGAAAAAAAAAAACCAGCTCAATCTCTCGTATTTTGGGAAAGAGGGCTCTAGGTTCTAAGTGAATGAGAATTTGTTTGGGGGAAGGCTTTTCCCAGTTTTAATTTTGACCCCGAATAATTTTCCTTTCTGAATATTTTTAACTTAATAGTTTCTCAGTCCTTTCTTCCTTCTTCAAAGAAATTCAAGTCTAGAAAATAGTAGCAGAGCAGAGGGCAGGTAAGGGCTTCCCTGGTGGCTCAGCTGGTAAAGAACACGCCTGCAATGCGGGAGACCTGGGTTCAATCCCTGGGTTGGGAAGATCCCCTGGAGAAGGGAAAGGCTACCCACCCCAGTGTTCTGGCCTAGAGAATTCTGTGGACTCTATAGTCCATGGGGTGGCAAAGAGTCAGACGTGACTGAGCAATTTTCACTTTCACTTTCAGAGTAAATGAATAATTTTCAGATTCTTCTGGGCCACAGATTTTAAAGAGTAAAAAAAAGGAAACAAAAGTGAAGGTCCCCCAGAGCTTGCCTATTCATTCTTCCTTGGTGCTGCTATGGTAAAGTCCCAGCTCCCAAATCTCCAAACCCCACCGTCGGTGGTGCTTCGGCCCCATGAAGGCCACCGCTATCATGATCACGTGCTGTTAAAGTGCCTGACTCCATACTTGGAAAAGTAAAAGGGGATAGACCTAGGCTCTAGAGACTGGAGCGGGATGGCTTGCCTTCCTAAGAGCCTGTGTTCTGAGAAGATTGTATCAGCAGAAAAGCAAGTCTAGTCTTCGTTTAGTTCTTTCCCCACCACTTACCCTGATGGCCCACCTGTGAAGCGCCGCCCAGGGCCACCCAGTCACGAAGGGCACGCTCTACTTAACTCTTTCCAGGGGCCTCTTGGCTGTCCTTTGCACCCCGTATATAGCACTGTCCACTGCTGTTAAAGCCACCCAGGAGTCCAACTCCGTTTCCATATTAAGAGATACACGTTGGCCAGGGGAGTACGTATCTGTCCTTGGAGACAGATGAACCTAAAGGTCATTTGGAAAAGAAAATAATCATTTGTACAACACAAAACTTCACAGATAGCTGCATTTACAGCCCCTTTATTCAGGAGAAAATCTGATTGGGACTGGTAACTTGTGGCTTACCTCGAGCTGGTTGCCACACTTTTCCTCGATATTTAACCAGACTGAATCGGACACTAATTCTGCAGTCTGCTCCCCTGTAACGATGTAATAGACCAGGAGACGAGCGGAAGGAACCATGTCCTGTGTCACTGGGATGTTTATACTTTGATAAGTGGAATCCAAAAGTTTATCCCTTGTGCCATAGTGAACAATTTTGCCCTTGGATAAAACCTAAAAATAAACAGCAGCAGAAATGGTAATTACAAAACAAAACCTTTGCTTTAGGAGAGAGCTCGGGAGTGACAGTAGAAATTATGTTAAAGAAAAAGAAAGTTTATATTGCCAGGGCCTACTGTGTGCCAGGAACTTCATGTTCAATTAACTCTTTTAGTTTCCATGATAACCAGAAGGGTGGGAATGCCATCTCCACTGTGCAGATGAAGGGCCTGAAGTTCAGGAATTAACTAGATGTCATTTAAATTTTTTCCTTGAAACTGTTGGAAGAAAGTCATCATCACTTGTTTGGCCTGAACTTCAGAATAATTAATCCCATTTCTTTGGTAATTGTCATGAAGCCTCTAACATTTTTTATAGATTCTTTCCTAGCTTTCACTGACAGCCTTGACTGATACCTCTGTTTAATGTAAGTGATGTAATAGGGATACTCCGGAGCAGGTTTGAAATGATTCAACCCTTAAGAGCAGGATTTGGGTCCGTCCTGTATTACACTGAAATGCACGTATTTTAAACGGGTCTAGGTAGGCCATCTGTGGCCATGAAGTAGAGCAGAGGTAATGTGAGAATTTAATCAGGGTCTCTCTGCAGAGGACTCGCGCTCTCTTTGGTGAAAGGCACGTCACACAGAGAATCAGAGGTTCCCCGTTCTGATCGCGAACTTTCTCTTCCAAGTTGGATGACTGTGGTGAGTCTTAAGTCCTTGGTCCCTCAGTTTCCTCTTCTGTGAAACAGTCATGAAAATCAGGCCCCATCTCAAAGGCTTTTGAAAACCTGACTATTCAATCAGGTGATGTTCTTGGAAGTGCTTTGTCAGAACATACTACAGGGATCATTCTAACACTTCTCTGTAAGCAAAGGACCGTCAGGTAAATCTATCACTGTTATGCTTACCAAGTAATTGTAGTGGGTTATTTTGTCAATATACGGACTTCTGGGCGTAACAACAATATTCAGATGTTCTCCCACAAGCAAATGTTTATAGTTTTCTGTCCAGTCAATATAAAGGTAGCTTTGGCTGAGAGATGAATACGCTATTGCTCGGTAATCTTTACTGGCCTGATTTTCTTCGGGAAGGTCTAGATCCTCAGTCTTGATCTGAAAAGGAAAAAAAAAGTGAAACAAAGATACGTGGACTGTGATGTAAAGGTATGTTTTCTGTGAAACATACCTTTTAAATTCCTTTCTTTGCTTTATACATTTCTAAATTTCACAACACCAATTGCTAAAGAAAAAGAAATCCACTCCTCCAATGTGTTTGTACAGCTGTGGTATCAGATAATGTTACAAAGGCTATGGACAATAACTGGGATAATATGGGACTGTGGGTTATGATGGGAAAGTCTGGTGAAGTGAGAACAGAATGATGCTCATGGAACAGACACCGGCATCCTTCTCGAAGTGCCGTGGTAAGCTTGGGATTCTTGTCTTATGAGTTACAGGGGCAGCAGTGGGCAGGTCCCGAGGACTGGGGATAGGAGTTGTGAATGGACGTCACACAGACTTTTGGCCCAGTTTCACTGTGAAGCCATGGCATGGGCAAGGGCTTATGAACACAGAGTAGAGCAGGAGTGATATCATGGCGGTGATATCGGCCTTTGGCAGCAGAGAGGTTAATATCTGGGGTGAGATATACATTAGTTTGCATTCAAGCACCATCATTTATTAAGTCTGGATAAGTTAGTTAACCGCAAGAGAGGTTAAAAGCCTCTGTTTCCTCAGCAGCAAAATGGCAAAGACAATATTCTCTGATTCAGAGAGCTGATTGAATGGGTATTGAACGTGTTCTGCGTAGAGCTCCTAGAATGATGTCTAACACTTCATACGGGCTCAGTAGATGACAGTGACTCTCTGCAGCTGTCAGTGTCATTGACACACGTTATTAAGTTATTTTTTATCTAGAGGTGGGAACCTAAATATTATTTGCTGGGAGAAAAGACTATTAAGTGAACTTTCGGGTAGAGTAATTCATACAGCCAGAAAAAAAAAGAGGTTTCCACATCTGACCCCTTTGTGGCCCTGAAGAGAGACAAAAGGTTGCGAGGTGGGAAAAGAGAGACTTTCTATCACTAATTTTCACTGCTATTCCTATTTCATACTTCTAGATTTTAATACAGTCTTACTAATGCAACAGAAAATAATTCACCCGAAATAAAAACTGATACATTTATCTTCCTAAACGACCATTCAGTTAATTTGAAGATTGCCTCTGGTGCTTTTTTTTTCCCTTTGGTTGCAAAATTGTGGAACTGTTTGCTGGACTCATGTCTAAAATCTGCCACATTTTTTTCTGCACATTGGCCAAAACACACAGTCAAAAGTACACACTGTCCTAGAAAATTTAACAGGAGAATTCAGCTCACAGTAAACTCCAGCACCGTCACTTCAGATGGGAGATTCAGCACAAAAGAAGCTACTCCGTCGCTGGAACGTGTTACAGTCTTCTTGGACTCCAAGTCAGATATCTCTTGGTTCACGTCGAACGTTTTTGCGCTCAGGGTCACCGGTATCCCTCCTACCAAATGGTCAAATGAATCCTTAACTTGCACCTGTTTGCCAGAACAGTCCAAATTCATTTCCACAGCTCGTCACGTCTTTTAAAGCAAAACAGTTCTGAAATAATTTTCCCTTCTCCTCAGTGTGTAAATTATTCATATTCAATTCAGTAAAGAGAAGCATGTTCTCATCTTACATATAAAGGGTCTAATCTTATTTAGTTAAATCGTTCTTGAATGGATTCCCCTGTATATCAAGAAGACTCAGAATATAAACATTGTATTAGGCCTGCCAAGTAGATGAGATAAGGTCTTTCTGTTATTTAATTTCTGTGTTTCTTCAATTGGTTGAGAACTAGATGAAAGAGAAAATGAAGCAATCACTTCTGGGAATTAATCTTTTAGATATGAGAAATAATAGTATAGGGCTTAGTCGCTCGGTCATGTCCAACCCTTTGCAACCCATGGAATGTAGCCTACCAGGCTTCTCTGTCCATGGGGTTTCTCCAAGCTAGAATACTGGAGTGGGTTGCATGCCCTTTTCCAGGGGATCTTCCCCACCCAGGAATCAAACCAGGATCTCCTGCATTTCAGGAAGATTCTTTACCAGCTGAACTACCAGAAAAGCCCCATGAGAAACAATAAATACATTTTTTTCTCCTTAAACTCTACCTCTCATTGCCATGCATATGTTAAATTCATATAGAATTTCCACAAAGGTATATTTTACATTAGCCGCTCAGTCGTATCTGACTCTTTGCGACCCCATGGACTATAGCCCACCAAGTTCCTCCATCCATGGGATTCTCCAGGCAAGAATACTGGAGTGGGTTGCCATTTCCTTCTCCAGGGGATCTTCCTGACTCAGGGATCAAACCCAGGTCTCCCACATTGCAGGCAGACACTTTAGCCTCTGAGCCACCAGGGAAGTGAAATATATAGAGATATATAGTATATAAATATATTTTATATAAAGATAAACATATAGACATTTAAAAATAATAAATATATTCTATATAGTGACAAATTTTATGATCTTTTGTATATATTGTATTAATATACTCTATAATAAATTATAAATTATCATATGCATTATACAGTAACATGTTATATATTATTAAATGTGTTGTATATGTATTAAGAGGTTATAAGCAAGTCCAAAGGTTGCTTGGGGTCTGATAAATCTTTTTCTCTTAAAAGCCAGTGATCTACAGCTTTCTAAAGGATAGGGAATAAAAATATTCATTTTATAATTATAATAAAACATAGTCTATGTAATAGAGTATGTTTTATATAATATATAATCAGATATAGAATACTAAACACAGTAAAATATTACAAAGTCAGATAAATGTTTTAGCTCCACATACTATCAGTATTTTAAAAAGGAAAAGAGGAAGAAGGAGAGAAAATATTGAAAAGGAGAAAAAAAACAAAAACCGGAGAGAAAAGAGTCTCAGGGACAGAAAAGTGTCGAGATGGAAAGGACAGGGAAGGATACAGAGAGGAGCCCCGACGGCGTCACGTGCACAGGGGAGGCAGCGTGAAGAGCACAGCAGAGCCCCCCAGGCCGTGGGAAATAAAACACAGAGAAAGGGGTTTATTCTCAAGGAATGATATCTCTGTCTTAAGACCTTTTAAGAACGTGTTGCCAAATAATTTTAAATTTTAGTATTTTTTTGAACTATAGACATATGGAGCTTTATTTATAATACATATTGTTAATGTAAGGCTCATTTAGGGAATCCCTAACACAGGCTATCCTACTAAATGCTGATACTGTCCTAAGGTTTGATATTATTCCCAAGAGAGAAGCTGGCTGGCAGTTTCCCACTGCTGACTACACTGTCAGAGAGGCAGATCTCGAGCACAGACTGAGCTCCCTCCGTGCTTTGCCTCTCCATTATCCTTCCTTTGCTTGTCATCCCCCATTCAGCAGTACCCCCACCCCCACCCTAACCTTGACAGAATATGGAATCCCAGGCTTCACAAAAAGAGGAGTAGCAACCAAATTCAGTTTGTAGGGAGAAAGGACGTATTTGATGCCAGGAATTTCTGCTTCTTCAGAAAATCCGCCTAAAGAAATGACAAACATTTATTAGAAGCGTACTCATCTGTGTGGGGAGCTGTGTCTATCTCCAGACCCACTCGTTCATTCATTCACTCAGTTCATTCCTGCACTCACTCATTTACCAACAGCAAGGAGATGTGGGTCTTGGTTCAGAGGGGCAGTGCAGAGAAGAGTTTAGACCCTTCTCAGGAGTTTCCAAAGCCTTATGATCAGGGCTTATGTGTAGAGATGGCCCTTGTGAAAGGAGAGCAACAGGATCGGACTGAGGCGAAATTTGAGGAGGGGATGCCACGTTTCGCCAGTTGCTTGAGTTTCATTTAAATACATAGAAGGCATTAAGGAGAGAAGAAAGGGTCAGCCAGAGACTAAGCCTTACAGGGAGGTCATCTTTAGGGAGCAGGGATATACAGAGAATTGGAGAAAATATAAAAAAAGAGCTTTAGGTAGGGAGAACCCAGAGGGTCTACTGGCAAGACCCAATAGTGTTACCCTTCAGCTAAAACTTGTATATAATAAGCTATCATAATAATATACAGAGCTCTAGTATCCCTAACTTCTTCCAGGATTACATCCCTGATACTCCCACATATGGGCTTCCCAGGCAGCGCTAGTGGTAAAGAACCCGCCTGCAAATGCAGGAGATAGAAGAGACATGGTTTCAAACCCTGGGTTAGGAAGAGCCCTGGAGGAGGGCATGGCAACCTACTCCAGTATTCTTGCCTGGAGAATCCCATGGACAGAGGAGCCTGATGGGCTTCAGTGCATGGGGCTGCAAAGTGTTGGACATGACTGAAGTGAGTTAGCAGGCACATACACACCCCTACATATATATATCCTATACTTCAGCCAACAGAGTAATCTGCTATTTCTCAACGGTCACCCTTGGTGTGTCCCCTCTCTGAAGAGTGCCTCAATTCACCCTGCTTGTCACCCCTTCCTCAAAACCCTACTAGTCTTTCAAGACAAGACCAATCATCTTCAGGACACCTTTGCTGGTTGCTCAGCGATCATCTGGGAGCTCGTCTTCTTCTGAAGGTCAGGAGCACTAAGCACTCTGCTTAGAGCACACGTGGAAAGCCTTCTTGTCAAGGGTTCTTTGTTTATTTGTCTTTACGCTGATGCGTGTCTGTAAGCCACTTGAGTACTGAAATTATGCATCATTAACATTTGTAAGCCTGTATATTTAGCAGTACTCTTTGCATATTGAATAAACATTGCTTAAACTGAATTTATTTAAATAAATTGAGAAAAATAACAGTAAGAAAGAAACATTAAAACAATTTCAAAAATATAGAGAGGGCAGGGAGTCTAAAGTTGTCATCATTCTCCCACATCTATTGAGCATCTGATGTAAACAAAGTGCTTAATAACTCTGTAATTACCTCAGTTCTTCATCCTGCTACCCTACAAGGACAGATTTAAAGAGGTAGAAGGAGACTTAGGAATATTCTAGTGTAACAGTCATTTTATTGAAAAAAAAATGGACTTAGTGTGTTTAAATTATTTGTTCATGGTTGACTGGGGGTTCAATACGGACCTGCAAATATAAGGTACATTAGTAATCGAGATATATCAGAAGTAAGAGAAAGTAATCCAACTAGGAGTAATAATTATTAACTATTAAAACCATTGGAGTGAGGGTTAAGAGTACTAGACGATATTAAGAATGCTAAGGGAAAAAAATAGGTGGTGAGGAGGAGAGGAAGAAAAAGGGGGAAGACGAGGAGGAAGAGGAGGAGGGGAAGATGGAGAGGGAGGAGAACTAGGAGCGGAGGGGTGGTGAGGAGGGGAGGACAAGGAGAAAGGGGGGAAGAGGTGCTGGTCAGAGTGCTCTGCGCATACGGACGCTCTCATTCCCGCCGTAACACTGAGAGGCGTATGCCATTATTGGACCCATGTTAGAAACATTACCTCCAGTTTTGGATAGAATTATTATTCCAGAAGAAAAGGGTTTTATGATATACTTTGTTCAACTCCATCATCATACACCTAAGTGGATAAAACAGTGGTAATCGTGGTAACTTTCGTTTGCATGGTACTGCACCAAATGTCTGTACACACATAATCTCTTTGGTTTTGATTCCTCCCGGGTGAGAAGACTGAGGTGCCAGATGTTTAAGCCAGACAGGGTGTGAGCCACTTGGGCTGTTAAATGGGCGGGTGTCATCCCTTCTTGCCACTGAGACAGTACAGACCCAGCGGCTAGGGAGTGATGAAGCTACACTCCAATCCCAGTTTTAATGATGGAAAAATAAAATTTAACTAAGAAAGGAAGTAAAACGTGAAAGAATGTAGTAATTATTTATACCTTTAATATGCTGTCTAAATATTTCCCAAGAGAAAGGCCCTTCTCTGGTGCACGCTAAGTCGCTTCAGTCAAGTCCAACTCTCTGTGAGCCCATGGACTATAGCCCGCCAGGCTTCTGTGTCCACGGGATTCTCCAGGCAAGGCTACTGGAGTGGGTGGCCATGCCCTCCTCCAAGCGGTCTTCTCTGGTGGCTCAGTGGTAAAGAATCTGCGGGCCAATGCAGGAGACACAGGAGCTGCAGGTTCGATCCCGGGTCAAGAAGGTCCCCTAGAGAAGGAAATGGCAGCCCACACCAGTATTCCTGCCTGGAAAATTCCATGGTCGGAGGAGCCTGGTGGGCTATAGTTCACGGAGTTGCAAAAGAGTCGGACACGACTTAGCAACTAAACAACAGCAGATATTTGCAAGAGAAAGTTTAAGAGGGAAAGTGTAAGAGGGAAAGTGTAAGAGGGAAAGCGAACTCACCTGTAGACTCTATGACTGTCACGCCGATATAGAGGTACTTGTCGTTTAAATCTTCCAGACTTTCATAGGACAGTTCTTTAACTGCTGTTTCAGAGTTAAATGTGACTTGAGCCATTCCGTTTATCAACTTTTTAAAGGGGGAAAATGCACAAGTTATTTCAGAGAAGAATTTATAAGGAAAAAATGAGTAAAATGTGCCTTTACTAGCCTCTCAATCGAAGACAAAGAGGAAAACTTTACCACTAAAGCGAGTAACTGAGTCCACGGTTAAGCCTAGAGTGCTCTCTTCTAATCTATTTGTTTAGAACTGTAGGTGTGGAAGGATCTCAACCTTATTTGGTTCCACAGGTCTTTCTGTACTGGCTTCCTCCCACCACTGAGGCATCATCATCTTCCTAGGCTTCCCAGCTTACTTTTTCTCTTAACTGAAAATTTATGGGATTTTATGATATTTACTCTGTACTTTACTGCTTGCGTATTAAGACACTAATTTAAAAACACACAGTGGACAATGGGATACAGGGTTTTCTACAATGTCGCTAAGTAGTGTCTGACTCTCTGCCACCCCACAGACTGCAGCCTGCCAGGCTCCTCTGTCCATGGAATTCTCCAGGCAAGAATACTGGAGTGGGTTGCTATTCCTTCTCCAAGGGATCTTCCCGACCCAGAGATCGAACCCCAGTCAGATTTTTACTGTCTGAGCCACCAGTGAAGCATATGATATTATTTAATTATTAACCACAACAGTAAAACAGATTTTGCCTTATCTTTTCTTCTAAAATCGAGTACTTCAAGGACAGGGATTTTTGTCTTATGCAGCTTTAAACCTCAGTGTTTAACATAGAATGTCGCATTAAAAAAGAGGCATTTATATCTTAAATAAAACTGTACTTTGACAGAGCAAGGCCTCACTAACTGGTGATGCAAGCTCCGTGAAAGTGCAGCAGTGAAGAGAGTGATGCAAGCTCTTACCCTCCATGGTGTGACACAGAGAGCACCGAGCTGGGGGAGAGATGACAGGGCCCTCCGAGCTCCAGCAACCACTCAGCCTTGACTGTGGGCCAGTGACTCCTCAGTGAGCTCACGGTAATTCATTCACTTACAGATTTTTACAGAGCACCTACAAAACTTGCCAGCAACCAAGCTGGCTCTAGGCATATAGTGGGAATGATTCAGACCCCCAGAGAGTTTTGTGTAGAGAACGATAAAGGAGTAAGCAAAGCATTACTAACTGTAGTGGGTTTTCAACCTCAGCACTATTGACATTTTGGACAGGGTAATTTTTTGTTGGGGGAGGAGGGGCACTGCTCTGAAAGAGTTTCACAACATCCCTGGCCTCAACCCGTGAAATGCTCATGTGACCCTCTTGCCCAGTTGTGGCAACCACAGATGTCTCTGGACATTACCAAATGTCTCCTTGGGGGTGAAAATCACCCTTGGTTGAAAAACCACTGCAATATAAAGTGTGAAACACGCTCCCCGAAAGTGACTCAAGGCCTGAGGGAGCAGGACGGGTGTTGGTAGATGTGGAGAAAAAGAATGGGACGGCATTAGCCACGCAGAGCAGAGGCAGGAAGTGTCAAAGGCAGAGGGCATTCCCAGGGGAAGGAGCAGCTCTGCAGACACCTGGGGGCGAGAGAGACTGGGGGGAGCTGGCAAAACGGTGACCAGCGCAGGAAAAGAAAGGGCGAGATGGGCCGGCCGGGGGCTTGCTGAGGAGACTGGACTTTATCCTCGGGATAGTGAGAAGTCAGTGGCAGGTTTCTAAGCTTCCATTTCCACACTTGCATGGAGCAGTACAGAGGACTAGATGGTACAGAAGTGACTTTCCGTCCCCAGCATTCGTGACGGATCTTCAGGGACACGTGAGCCTCTTACCGTTGTGCTCTGCATTGCTTTTTGCATCATTTCTTTTTTATTATCTTTTAAGTTGTCTCTTATTCCAAAAGAGATATAAACGTCAGCCTCGTTGATGACTTTATTATAAAAATATCTGTCAAAAAACCATACCATAAAATTGTTCTGCTAACATGGTTACAGTGATAAAATCCAGATAAAATATAACAACTTAAAATCACATAAAGCATTTGACATACGTTAAAGTGCCTTTCCATCCACTATTACATTTCATCCTCATAAAGCCAACACCATAAAGCCAAAGTACAGATTTTTATTACTATGTGCTAGATGAAATAAACTGATTTTGAGGAGATCAAAAGAGTCAGGTCTGGGCCTCTTTCTTACAAAACACATCACTTCCTCAATGGTTTTGATAACAGTGGAGAACTGCTCTTTATTTTCTTTTACATCTTTTAAAGCAGCATGCCCAGTCTCACAGTTATATAAGTTCTTTTTAAAAACTCTAACTACATATTTCCTTTTTTAATTTAGAATTAAAACAATGATAAAGAAAACTTTCTATATAGCAAACATGATAGCAAGATCTTACTTTTGTTATTCATAGTTTGAACAAAAAAAGTAAGTCTCCCTGTTAAAAGAAGTCCATTTCTACAATTCTCTGTCCAGTGAGCCCTTTACAGTGGCTTAGATTAAGTGACAAACACGCTATCTGAGGAATAAATGCTAGTAAGAGGGGCAGTGAAGTGAAGTGAAGTGAATTCGCTCAGTCGTGTCCGACTCTTTGCGACCCCACGGACTATACCCCACCAGGCTCCTCCCTCCATGGGATTCTCCAGGCAAGAGTACTGGAGTGGATGGTAGCATTTGCAGGCATGGGTTCTGGAACAAGGCAGACCACGTGATTTATTAGCTGTATGATCTTGGGCAAATTACTTAACATTTATGTACCTTCGTTTTTCTGTTTGTAATGTGGGGATAGTAATTGTATCTATCACACAGAGTTTTGTAAAGATTAAATGAGCTAATACATACAGAATGCTTTGGAAAGTGCCTGACATATGCAGTTATATAAATCGGTTACTGTTTTTAATAATTATACTAGGTCATTTTTAAATGGTGGGTCGCTTATAAAAATAACCCCAATTCTCCGCCTCCCCGTGTGTCTACTGCCTTTGCAGCTCCTTGGATGCAAAGGGTGTGGAGGGAGTCTGTTTCCTTCAGGCTGATGCTGTAATTTGCTTTGGACAAAAGAATGTGGTGGAAGTGACTGTGTGTTAGTCCCAAAGCGTAAACCTCAAAAGGCCTTTTATGCTCCCATTTTCTCCCTTCGAGCATTGCTGCTGATGCAAGCTAGCCTGTTGGTTGATGAGAAAAACACGTGGGCCAGTCACCCTGAAGCTTCAGTCAGCTGCCAGTTAACTGCCAGGCATCTGAGTAAGGCCTTCCTAGGCCA
>SJYF01000270.1:2319916-2333835 GCA_006410515.1 Procapra przewalskii | reverse complement strand
AGAATTGACCCCCAAGTAACTCTTGCTTTACTATGTACAGTACACAGAAAACACAGGAAAATTCTACAGCAAATAGAAATAAGCAATCAATGCAAGAAAGTTTGCTATCTTGACTTTAGTTGTGTTTTTTTTTGAAGAAGAAGAATTTGAATAATCACTCATGTAAAGTTTTATAAATAACAATCCCGTAATGGACACACAGGAGAAGGCAATGGCACCCCACTCCAGTACTCTTGCCTGGAAAATCCCATGGATGGAGGAGCCTGGAAGGCAGCAGTCCATGGGGTTGCTGAGGGTCGGACACAACTGAGTGACTTCACTTTGACTTTTCACTTTCATGCATTGGAGAGGGAAATGGAAACCCATTCCAGTGTTCTTGCCTGGAGAATCCCAGGGATGGGGGAGCCTTGTGGGCTGCCATCTCTGGGGTTGCACAGAGTCGGACACGACTGAAGTGACTTAGCAGCAGCAGCAGCAGCAGCAATGGACATATACACACTGCTATATTTAAAATGGTTAACCAATAAACTCCTACATGGAATTCTGCTCAAAGTTATGTGGCAGTCAGGATGAGAACGGTGTTTGGGGGAGAATGGATACATGTATATATATGGCCGAGTGCCTTCACTGTTCATCTGAAACGATCCCAATACTGCTAATAGGCGATACCCCTATACAAAATTTAAAGTTAAAAACACACACACAAACAAACCTGTAAAACTGTCCCACTGTTAGCCACACATCAAATCAAACTGCTACATAATTTTCTTATTCAGAGATGAGACTATTAGTGTTCCCAGAAGTAGAAAGCAATGTACAAATTAACACAGTTTGTTGTATTTGATTTTTCACTCATCGCCTTGATAAGATGCATTGAAAAATGAAGATAGTTCCTTTTACTTACGTTTGTTCCTGGCCCCAACTTTTCCCCAGGAAGATTAAAAAACAAAGTATGCCCCGCAGGCCCATGCTGGAGGCAGTGGTAAACCATCGATATGAACTTTCTGAAGTTACTCTCCTTTTTAAAGAAACTGAGATTGAAGAACTTGGGTAAGTTGGTTTACTGGTTAATTATTAATGTCAAGAAGAGGTACTTCTGCGTAGGAAAAGTAAAATTGGAATGGAAACACTCTTTAATGCCCAGATATAAAAGTAGAAGGTTTACACCTAGAGAATTTATTTTGATTAATACAAATAAAGCATTCTAACATAAAAGTTTGACACTGCAATGAATGCCTCAAAGTTAAAAATCAGTAAGTTGACTGTCTTTTGTCTCTTGACCAGGCAATTGCTCTGAAAGTTTTATCCTGAGAGCATGCCTCTGGAGACGCTCTGATGGAGACCCACCGGGATTCAGTTTCACATGAAGGTGATTTTAGAATGGACCTGGTTGAGCTATCTTTCTAGAGAAGACTTGAATGGTAGCATCATTGGCATTGGAAATGGCAGAAGAAGACAGATCCGCAAAGGAATAAGATCTTGGTCTGTTCAGTTCAGTCAGTTCAGTTGCTCAGTCATGTCCGACTCTTTGCGACCCCATGGACTGCACCATGCCAGGCCTCCCTGTCTATCTGTTCCAGAAAGAAGCTGAATGTTAGGTGGAGAAAAGATTGTGACTGGCAATGAAAATATCCTGCTGAGGATGCTGTATCATTTTCTACAAAATAAAAGATGATTCAAACACTGTAGTTTTTAGCAGAGAATGGATATCCTCAATATCTATTAATTCAGACACCACAAATTCAAAATTTGCATTCATTCAGGCACAGAATATCTTTCTTTTCTAAAAAATAAACTTACGCTATACTTTTCAATGAGGTTTTTAATCGTTTTCATATAAGAGCTTAAAGAAAACAAAGCTTCCTATGGTATGAGTCTTGTACTTAATTTAGAAAAAAAAATTAAAGATTTATATGAGGCTTGAAAGTGAAAGTGTTAGTTGCTCAGTCGTGACCAACTCTTTGTGACCCCATGGACTGTAGTCCACCAGGCTCCTCTGTCCATGGAATTTTCCAGGCAAGAAAACTGGAGTGGATAGCAATTCCCTTCTCCAGGGGATCTTCCCGACCCGGGGATCAAACCTGGGTCTTCCGTGTTGCGGGCAGACTCTTTACTGTCTGAGCTGCCCAGGAAGCCTTATGGTGCTTGCTAGAGTTTCTATCTACCAGTTTCTACCAGTTTCTATCTATCAGTTTCTACCAGCACTGATTTCTAGCTTAGTAAAACTGATTTCTCTAAACAGCTTTCTATAATTCATATGTTTTATGTTCACATTGGTGACCCTTCTTTTGAATTAATAAGATTCTATTTTACCAACACTTTGTACAGAATTCATTGGGAAAAAAAGGTGCACAAAGGAAAATTTGATATACAAAGTTCACTAGCAGTGTCTCTTACATAGATTATTGAAATGGCAAAAATCTGTTACTATTGTCTGACCTTGGAGAAGGAAATGGCAACCCACTCCAGTATTCTTGTCTGGAGAATCCCATGGACAGAGAAACCATGGGGTTGCAAGAGTCAGACACAGCTTAGAGACTAAGCCACCACCATTATCTGACCTGTCTGTTTCAGAAGGAAACCTGTAAAATAATTAAACTGGGTTGCGAAAGACAGGTCAAGTTAAAGCAAACAAAATACTTTTGCCATCATTTTCGGGAAAAGATCTTCAGGAGAAAGCGAGAACGTTCAAATAACCATAGATATATCTGAAGTAAAGGAAATTTATTTGCTTGTATTATGGAGTCAGTGTTGATCAGTGATATTAGTCACTTACCATTGGCATGTTTCTCTGGTAGAAAACATTTAAAAAAACAATGGATTTCACAGGTTCTCAATAGAACTAGAGTTCAGCTGCTTACAGATTTCCAATTGCTTTTAACTAAAATGTTTTAATCTGCCTTACAAACATGGCTCAAAGATGGATTCTTCTTTACGTTTTAAAATATTGACCTCTGGAGGAGTCTTTGGTTTTTGTACAGATGTGTGCATGGTGTTCAGTTGTGTCCGACTTGTTGAGACCCTGTGACTATAGCCCTCCAGGCTTCCCTGTCCCTGGGATTAGGTTGCCATTTTCTACTCCAGGGGATCTTTCTGACCCAGGGATCAAACCCACATCTTTTGCATTGGCTGGCAGATTTTTCACCACTGCACCACCAGTAATCTATCTCTAAAGAGGAGAAACCAGGTCTGGCAGGAACTTTGGTGGTCTCTTGACCTTCCTGCTGCTGCTGCTGCTGCTGCTAAGTCGCTTCAGTCGTGTCCGACTCTGTGCGACCCCATAGACAGCAGCCCATAAGGCTCCCCGATCCCTGGGATTCTCCAGGCAAGAACACTGGAGTGGGTTGCCATTTCCTTCTCCAATGCATGAAAGTGAAAAGTGAAAGTGAAGTTGCTCAGTTGTGTCCGACTCTTAGCGACCCCATAGACGGCAGCCCACCAGGCTCCTCTGTCTATGGGATTTTCCAGGCAAGAGTGCTGGATGACCTTCCTGCTAATGCTACCTCAATTTGACCCTCAGATGGACCCCACATGACCTCACTTAGCTCCCAAGGCCTCTCTTAATCTGAGTCTTGCTTGACTCTCCAGCCCCTATGCACCTCTTCTTCCCTGCAGCCAAGTAGCTGAATTACTTGTTACTCCCTGAAGTCACCCTGACATGAACATGCTCCCAGCAGGGTAGTAAACAGTCAAGTACTATTACTATTATGCTTAACCTATTTATACCTTCAATTAGGTGTCCCTTCAGAAACGAGGGCTAAATGTGGGTTACTGCTACTGGTGCTGCAGGATGCAACTCACTCAGAATCTACTTAAGTGCTTGCCCATAGCACCAGTGAGGAAAGAAGTCTTGCGGTATACACTGCAGCTAGCTGTGGAACCTTACGAGTAAATGCCTCTCATTGGTTACTTGTCTTCCAAAATATTTAAACAAATTTGAAAAGACATTTAGCTACAAAAAGTCTATTGAAACAAAGTCTTACAGGGAAGACCAGTATGGAAACTAGTTAGAATGGAGGTGCTCCAGGTGAGTAGAAGGGATGGCCCTGCTCTCTGCTCAGGGGCACCCCCAGACGGCCTTAGGAGGCTCTGGGAATCCTAGGGTCCCTGGACACTTGGTTTAAAAACACTCTTCCAAGTGTTCCTGTTTCACTTGGCCCATTCCTTATTTCCCTAGTCTCTTAATAAATCTCCACAACCACCTTGAAATTAGTTTTCAGTTGATTAGGCCAAAGGAGAAACCAGCATCTCTCTCTTTGAGTCCAATATCCACTGCTTAGCTGCATGTTGAAATTCCTCTCTCAAGTGACCTGGGCTATCAACATCACACTCTCTAAAACCCCCCCCTTTTTTTCTCAATCTTATACCTCTGCCCCACATCCAAGACTCTGATATCCCAACATTGAATCAGGAATTCACCCCAGCCTGCAGGAAACCTTATTAGAGGGTAACAGGAAAATAAACACTCTAGGTTTATAACCCAGAAAACTTTCACACATTTGCCTCAAACACTAGTATAGGAATGCACTTTGTAGAATTATTTGGAATAGCAAAAACTTGGGCGCAACATAAAGCAACGTTAACAATGATAAATATATTACTGTATATTCATACCATGGAATGCAGTGTTGGCTGGGATGACACAAAAAGCATAATAACATTTATATTTATACAAATGTAAAAACATACATGGGCTTTCCAGGTGGCTCAGTGGTGAGGCATCTGCTTGTTGAGAAGTGAAAGGTAAATACTAAATCAGAATAGTTGCTATGTCTGTGAAGGGAAGGAGAAACTTGTGATAAGAAAGAAGTATATGCTCCCACTGCATCTATTACCTTTTGTTTTAAAGGGATACCTGAAGCCAGAATGGCAATATCTTACAAATAATTCAGTAAAGTTGAGTGGTAGTTATATGGGTGTATAGGTCAGTCGCTGTGTTTTTCTAAACATTTTAAATATTTCATTGAGAAAGAAGTATGGCCTGCAGTGAGGCAGGCTTGAATTCAAACCCTGGCTCTGTCTGATTAGCTGTGTGATTTATCTATAAAATCAAAACAGTAAAACCTCATAGTGCTGATGGGAGAATGAAATGAAATATGTATAAAGCTCTTGGCACACAGCATGAACCTGAAAACGGTCGCTATCATTTACCACTAGTGTAAGATACAGTTGTGATCGTCTACTTAAAAAAATATATATGTGTGTGTATACACCAATCTGTCTTTAAATACAGTTCTACCCTCCTGACAGCAGCCAGCCAGAGCTGGCTGTCAGGATGAAAGAGTCTCTTTATCACTGAGCCCAGCAGAATTCTGCCCCCACTTCCTTTCTGGTTTGTTCATTTTCTGTCAATTAAAGATCTGAGATTAGATGACTGAACTCTTGAAGTCAAAATAATTGCTACTTCCTGAGAGTTTGACATCCTGACTTAGTGAGTGAAAGAGCACAAAAAGTCTCCCACGGAACAGAATCTTTTTTAGAAGATTTAAAATTTTTTCCTCTTGTTTATGGCATTGATCGCCATTAGCAGTTTATGTGTGCCCTCCTACTTTTATCTCATAAGCTGTAAAAGATCTACACTTGGAAAGATTTCCTGTCTCTGTATCAAAGATATTGCCTGAAGCATTTTTCTTACTTCCCAGAAATAGGTCTAGTGATTAAGAAGAAAGCTGATAAATGTTAATTTGCAATTTCAAGAAGGGCTACAAACTCCACTGCATTTTACCAGGTGCTATATGAAATTCAGACATGGAGGATATGCTTTGAACCTTTAAAGAGATCATCCAAAAAATGATAACACAATAGGTACCAATTATCAGCTTCATATCACAGGCATTGTAATAATTAACTTATATAAACTGTTTCTAATCTGCACAACCACTCTGAAAGGTACTATGACTTTAGGTGACCAATGAGTAAACAGTGATTACCCAGAAAAATACAGTGATTTGCCTCAAGGGACACATCTCATAACTTGCAGAGATGGGGATTTGATTGTCTTGGGATCAGTGGGGAAAAGAAGAGAGATAGCAAGCCCTGCTGAAGTCTGTCTTTCTCTTTGACACAGTCTTCAGCTACCTGGGCTTCCCAGATGGCGATAGGATCTGGAAGGTCCCCTGGAGGAGGGTATGGTGACTCACTCCAGTATTCTTGCCTGGAGAATCCCATGGGCAGAGGAGCCTGGTGGGCCATGGTCCATGGGGTTGCAAAGAGTTTTGTCTGGGATTGAGTCTCTGTTTTATAGACTCTTTAAGGATTTGTAGCCTACTCCATGCATTTTGATTCTCATTTAGATACCACTGTACATTCTAGGTAAAGGTTCAAAAGTACAAGTTGGGAATAGACGCAACGTAAGTGAAGCACTACTCTGGGTCTCCCTTGTAGGGTGTCAGGTCGAGACTGACTGGAGGGGCAACCAGGCAGATGAGGAACTGGGGAGACCAGCAGGCGAGGCTGAGGGGGGCAGAGCCAGGAGCAGCGAGATGGGCCATGTCAGAGGGAGCCTAAATCCAAGCGGGGATGATTTAGCGTTTAAATTCCTAAATGGTAACCGAAGAAAGATGAAGGAAGCTGTTGCTCAAACTATTTTTGTACGTCTCCAGAGTGGTGGATTGAAATAACACGTCCACTTGAGTTCCTAACTCAGTAACAGAATAAGGGAGGATTTCTAAGGACAGAATGTAGAGGAAGTGGAAAGTAATAAGGCCCAGAGAGAAAATCAACCATTCTGTTTGTGACAGGATGCAGTTAGGCACGTTTCTTCAGAGAAAAAGAGACAAAAGAAGGTGCCCACTCTCCATTTATGTCTCAGTTTTATAATCTCACTGAAGCTATTTTTTTCTGTATGTTAGACCTTGGGGCTTCCCTGGTGGCTCAGAGGGTAAAGTGCTTGCCCGCAGTGCGGGATACCAGGTTTGATCCCTGGGTTGGGAAGATCCCCTGGAGAAGGAAATGGCAACCCACTCCAGTATTCTTGCCTGGAGAATCCCATGGATGGAGGAGCCTGGTGGGCTACAGTCCATGGCATCGCAAAGAGTCGGACACGACTGAGCAAGCTCAATTCACTTCACTTCACTTCACTTCAGACCTCGTAAAGAATGAAGCTCAGGCCATTAGCCTCTTGTTTGGCTTCACTGTCACACACTTTTTCAGGTAATATACTTCTTGTTCAACATGAGCTCTCTTATCTAATTCTAGTGCCTGTGATGCATTGGTACTCACCCACTCATCCAGTGGCTAGATGTGGTAGCCAGTCTCCAAGACAGCCCCAGGGTCCCTGCCTCCCTGGTATTCATGGCCTTGGGTGACCCCCTCCAGCTCTGTTTCAGGGTCGGCTCATCTGACCAATAGCAAACAGCAAATGCAGAGATGTGTGGCTTCTGAGGAGTCATGGAGGACACCGCCCTTCCCACCCGGCTGTCTCTGGGACTGCCTGCTCTGGGGAAGGCCAGTCACCATGTAGTAAAGACGCTCACGAAGCCTGTGGAGAGGCCCACGTGGAAAGGAACTGAGGCCTCCTGCCTCACGCGAGTGAGCCCCTGTGGAGGTAAATCCCCGGCCCTAGTCACGCCTTTCAGTGACCACAGCCCCAGCTACAACTTGATTGCGAACTCTTGAGAAAACCTGAACCCAAAACAAAATTGCGCAGCAAAGCCATTTCCAATGAGCAGCTGCCCCTTGGTGGTGGTGAATGCGGGCGCTTCCAGGAGACTTGCACCTTTAGAAAAACAGCTGTCACTGAGTACACGTTAACTATCGCTATGTTATCAGCTCCCCCAAAATTTAGGGGCTTAAAATAAACAATTATCTTCATAGTTTTATTGGGCAAGAATTCAGGAATGGCTTTGCTGGCTAATTTTGTCTTAGGTTCTCTCTTGAGTTGGCAGTCAAGCTGTTAGCTGAGGCTGAAGTCTCCAAAAGGCTTGACTGTAGCTGGAGGATTTCCCTGCGTGGTGGCCCACTCTCTCGACTCTGAGCAGGAGGCCTCAACTCCTTTCCATACGGGGCCTAAACTACTATATATAAAATAAATCAGCAACAAAGATATACCATTTAGTGCAAGGAATTATACCCATTATCTTATAATAACCTAAAATAGGGTATAATTTGAAAAAATACTGAATCACTATGTTGTACACCTGAAATTAACACAATATTCTAAATCAACTATGCTTGTTGTTTGGTCATACTTCAATTAAAGAGGAAAAAAATCTTTAATTTGCAATTGCACTTTCAGGTCTTAACTATGGGCTCAGAGGCCTGCTTAAAGGCTCCATCTGCTGGTAGTAACTTAATGGCATCCCAAGAAGGCTGGAATAATGAGAGCTGAGGGTCAGAGCTAATCTCCATCTTTCCAAGGTAAATTCTAGCTTCTCATTTTATGTCTCTTCTGAGAGCTAGCCTCTACAATTCCTTGAAATAAGAACACCTGCCCTGCATTCTTCATGGGAATGCTTAAATGTGATAACCCTGAGCAATGAAAATCGTATAAACATTTAAGGAGTTCTTTCTAGCATCGTAATTCTCCTGCTTTACCAACGCCTTTCTTGCAGCATGCAAACACACACAAGTCTCCATTAATAGGAAAAAGGCAAATATCAGAACACTTTTTGATGGATTCCCCCCAAATAACTTCGAAAAGGCTGTCTGCCCCCCCAACTTTGTATAATTTTCGTTTCCCTCATTTATCCATAGACCCCTTCAGAATGTTTTCTGGACGTCTCCATGGAAGTTATATAAGAAATAAATAGAATGAACAGCGGCAGAAGCCACTTGATAATGGTTGGCATCGTTAAGTCACTTCAGTCGTGTTTGACTCTGTGCGACCCCATAGTTGGCAGCCCACCAGGCTACCCCATCCCTAGGATTCTCCAGGCAAGACCACTGGAGTGGGTTGCCATTTACTTCTCCAAATGGTTGGCATGGTTTGGCATTATTTCATTTTACAGATAAAGAAACGGATGCTCAGAAAGGGTTAAAATAATGGCAGGAAGGAAAGAAGGAAGGAAGAATGGTAGGGCTGCCCAGAATCACAGAAAGGAGCAGTCAAGGGCATCTGTAAAATTCAAGGTCCCAGGGCAAGACGAAAATGTAGAGCTGCTTATCCATAAAGCAAGAACAGTGCTGTTAAAAGTTTTACAATATAAAGCCTTTCTTCTGTGATGTCTCCCTTACCTTGCCAGGTGCACCTGCTGCACAGAACCACCTCAGCTGCCTCAGTTTACTTCCTGACTGTGAGACGCCATCAACACTCAGACCTTTGCTTCCCAGTAAGCAAGAGCCTGGAAGGAAGGGGAGCTACTGAGCGCCCTGTCTGTCCCTGTCCTTCTGTGTCAGCATATTTCCCGTAGGCGTTCAGCTAATAACAACAGGAACTAAAGAACGTGAAGCGCCGCGGCCACTCGTGTCTCCTCGAATGCGGCTGTCACCTCTGCGTGCAGACCATGCTCTGGTTCCTGTGGAAAGTGTGGCCTCTGGGGGCTGCCAGCACAGTCGTAGACGTGACTTCTCACTGTGTGCACACTTTGAGTCTCACTGAACTTCTGCTCGCTGTGGGCCCACTGAAACCCTGTGTTCACAGAGTATTATGAACGCTCTGCGGGAAGGGGGTGGCCAGGGGTGACGGGCACCTGTATCACACACATCTTTGGCCACTCAAATGCATGCTCCGTTGTCCTGTCAGATTTTACCTATAAAACACAAGTTCAGGAGCACCCCTGGTGGTCCAGTGGTTAAGAATCTTTCGTCCAGTGCAGGGGACATAGATTGCCCCCTGACTGGGGAGCTTAGATTCATTCCTGTATACGGCAACTAAGCCCCCGCATGACAACTAGAGAAGCCTGTGTGTGGCAAGGAAGACCCAGTGCAGCCAAAAGCACCAAGCCAGACAGCAAAAACAAGCTCAAAAGATAGAATCATTGCTGATTTCACGACAGGAGCAACAGAGCACCAGACTCAGCGTTGGGCCCTGCAGAGCGCCAGGCCCTGTTCCACTGCGTAGGCTTCACGCCCACAAGCCAGTTCTGGAGCAGCTAAGCCAGGAAAGATCTCAAATCTGACCCCAGGGGCAAGTCTCTTAGCACATCACATGGAGGCCTCCTCGGATAACACAGGGCAAGGCACTGGCAGAGTGACAAAGATTGCCAAGACGATGAGAAAGTTTTAAGAGGCTATATGATAGGCAACATTGAACTGCTGGTCTTGCCTCCAGGAAGGTTAGAGAAGTTCCTGAAGATACAAAAGAACTGAGGACTAGGACAATGGGAACGGATAAAATTAGGATGAGGGTTAGGACAATAGGAGTGATGGGATTAAAATCCAGAGAAGGATGAGGTGGTAGAAGTGTTTGCAAGGAGCTGGTTATTAGAAAGATAGAACAGTCTATTTACTTGTAGTGGACGTAGATTGTCAGGGGTTATGACCTAAAAGTAGGTCAGTTCCCAAGGGTGGGACAGACAATGTCCGAAACTCTAGATGCTTAGGAGCACTCATTTTAGCAGCCGGTATCTATAGCGTACTTTCCAAAAGGGACAAGAGTAGGCAGCCGGTATCAGGAGTCCAACAAAATGATGTTACAAGAGCTAGGGCAATCCTGGGATGTATTCCTCAGGAGGCCAGGCCTACAGGTAGGATCAGCTACAAGGCTGAGGCCAGAGAACAGTCAAGAGTGTAGGCAGAGTCCCTGATCAGGAAACAGACCAAGAGGGAGAAATACTGTCTGTGGGTACAGGGTTTTTGTTGTGGACGATGAGAAAGTTTGGGGTATAAATGGTGGTGATGGTTGCATAACATTGTGAAAATATTGTGAATGCGAATGCCATTGAGTTGTGTACTTGTGCACAATTAAAATGGTAAACATTATGTTATGTATATTTGGCCATAGTTAAAAAAAAAAAAAACTCTAGGTAAAAATAATGAAATAGAGTAGGGTATGTGGCTCAGACGGTTAAGCGTCTGTCTACAATGTGGGAGACCCGGGTTCAATTCCTGGGTTGGGAAGATCCCCTGGAGAAGGAAATGGCAATCCACTCCAGTACTATTGCCTGGAAAATCCCATGGACAGAGGAGCCTGATAGGCTACAGTAGTCCATGGGGTTGCAAACAGTCGGACACGACTGAGTGACTTTACTTACTATTAGGTTTACCAGACCAGGGAGGAGCCAGCTATCCAAAGAATAGAATTAAGTTACATATACCTCGCAAAGAGTCGGACACAACTGAGTGACTTCACTATACCATAGGGTTTATATATGGGGTGAGGGCTGTTAAAAGCTTTTTTCTCCTCTTTCAGAGGAGGAGGCAAAGCAGGTTGAGATGGACACGTCAGCAGCCTCTTCCCTTCCCCGGACAGGTTTCCTCATCTCAGCAGCTACTGCACCAGGTCCTGGAGACAGACTCCAGGGCTGAGACCACGGGGATTTGGGCAAGGTTCTGCCCAAATTCTGGGTGAATTTGGGTGCATTCTGCCCTGTGAGGAGGGGCCCTCCCCCGGAGTCCAGGCCTAGGCCATGGCTAAGAGGCACCTCAAGAAGTTGTAAGGTCCTGGTTTAGGTAGGGTATTACCTCTCAAAATTCCCTCAGCGCCCTAGGAACCCCAACCCCCGGGGCCACGTGGAATCCAGCATCAAGTGTGCTTGGCAAGAAGGCCTGCACTGGCGCCCCAGCCCTCCTGCCTCCTTTTAAGAGTCAGCTTCTCCATCCTTGTAACTGGCAGAGTGCATCCAGCCATCCCTAGCTTGGAGAAGAGAGCTGCGTGGAGAGGGAGGGGATGGTGGGGGATGAGGTGCTTGGATGGTGTAGACAGGAGGTTGGGTTTTCTTTAGAAACGGAAAGAGATAAACGAGGGCTCAATCGGATGGAAGTGGTTGGCAGCCGGGATGAGCTCTAAAGGAAGAAGGAAATGGAAAAGAGGTGCGAGGCTGAGATTTAGGTGCTTCCACAGTCATTCATTCAACAAATGTTTGCTGAATACCGAAAATGTGCCGGACACTGAGCTAGGCGTGAAGCAGCCATGGGAACCAGAGAAGGAGCTCGGGTCTAGCACTAAAGACTGACCATCAAATAAGCAGTTATACCAACCTGGGATGAGTATTATGACGGGAAACAAGGTGAAGAAAATGAGTTTACATTAATTAGGATTAGGTGCTGCTGTATATAACAGGCAGCTATTGCTTAAATGAAATACACATTTATCTCTTTCCCACATCAAAGAAAGCCAAGGCTGGAATGGCAGACCCACGTGTCATCAGAAGCAGGGGCTACTGTAATTTCACTCCTCCATGCCAGCTTCCATCCTCAGTGTTACCTCACCATCCAAGTTGGCTGCTGGAGTGCCAGCACTTGTTTCTGAGTTGAGGGCTGTTAAAAAAAGGGGGGGGGGTGCAAAAAAAAAAAAAGAGAGACCCATTTCTGTTGAAACAACTTTCTTTTGAAGACCCTTTCTGGAAGTCCTGTACAATTTATATTTCCTTGGAGACTTGGGACTTGGCTGTACTCAAATTCAAGGGAAACGGGGCAGCAATGTAGCCATCTAAAATTCAGGTTTTGATAATAAGCAGCAAAGAAAGAATTAATGCTGGTTAGTTAGCAGTCTCTGACACAGCGTTTTCATCTTTTGCCTTTGCTATTCAGGAATATTGAGGATGGGATGCTCAGATCTATGAAAGATTGTTATTTTGGGAAATGTAGAGAATTCCCTTCTAGTAGAAGGCAGAGTTCATAAAGAAATATACTTAAATATTTCAGTTTAAGACCTTGATTTTTGGAGGGATAAAGGGAAATTTTCTGCCAGTATGCACTAAACAAATCTGCCTTTAGATGGAGTATTTAGAAGAGAGCAATTTATGAAACACACTTACTTTGTCATCCTCTACACTTGTATTTATTTAAAAATCCATTTTTGTTCAAGATGTTTTCACATCCATAAACTTATTAGGGTTTTTACAACTCTCAACATGGTGGCTACAATAAATGCTGCCTTCAGAGAGGTCAAGTGACTTGCTCAGGACCACAAAGCCAATATGAAAGATTGCTAAGCTAGAATCCAAATCATGCATGTGCTCGACAGGTATGTAGTGTGTGTCCGGTGCTGAGGAAGTGAACACAGTCTCCGCTCTCAGGCAGCGTCAGAACATAGGCTCAGGAATCAGACTGCACTGGGTCCTGATTCTATTAGCTGTTTGACCTCAGGCAAATTACCTCATCACTTTGTGCCTCGGATTCCTTATCTATGAAGGGGGAGCAGATAAGCTACCTACTTCATAGGGTTGTGGTAAGAATTAGATGACTTAGTCCTGATAAAAAGTTTAGGACAGAATCTGACCTTAAGTAAGTCCCCTGTTAGACATTAGTGAGAGAGACAGACATTAAGTAAACAAGTACCATTTTAAATGTGTTATGATAAACTTGAGATAAATAATTCACAGGAAAGTAAAAGCTCTGTCAGAGCTTGGGCTTGGGGCCCATGGAAGTTTCGCTTAGAAAATGGCTGTAAGTGGTGCTCTGAGAAAATAAACTGGTGCTAACTATGTGAGCATTCTAGACTAGAATTTGGGATTTTAATTCCTGTATTATATATTCATTTTTAATACACAGAGAGTCTTTTTCTAATTAATTTTTATTGGAGTATAGTTGCTTTTAAATGTGTTAGTTTCTGCTGTACAGCAAAGGGAATCAGTCACGCACACACACCTGTCCCCCCTTTCTTGGACCTCCTTCCTGTCGAGGCCACCACGCAGCGCTGAGTCGAGCTCCCTGTGCTGTGCAGCAGGCTCTCATCAGTTCCTGTGTTACTCATAGCAGTGTGCACATGTCAGCCCAGTCTCCCAGTCCATCACACACCCCTTCCTGGCACTGCAATTCATAGCACAATTAATTTAAAGCCAATTTGTTGGTCCAGAGCATTTGGAACTTTTTTTTTT
>SJYF01000270.1:2211753-2247213 GCA_006410515.1 Procapra przewalskii | reverse complement strand
TCAAAAAGCTTATAATTGCTTCACACTTCTATAGGAATGAGTGAAGGAACCCAGTCCTTCAGTTGATATTATTTTGAACTTGTAAATAGAATTGAAAAAAATAGAATCTCACTGCTTTAATTTCACAATATTTTTAGTTATTGAAGTACTGAATATATGTTTATTAGCTATTTTGTATTTCTTCTTTAAATTCATCTTGTTTTACTTGTTATTTTATGATTCCAAAGAACTGTTCTATGTTTAAAAAAAATAATTCTGTGTCTTATTTTAAGAACCTGCATTTGAAAAACATTTTCCATTATCTTATGCAGAATGTCTAGTCATATCATCTAGAGTTGTAAAATATTATAGTTTCATAAAGTAATTCCTCATGTAGTATGCAAATTAACTTCTAAATGAAACATCATAGCATTGAAGGAAAACTTTTGGTGGTTATTTAACCTGTAATGGTCCTTCTCTCCTGCCACCAACAAATAATTAACTTTAATATTAATATTTCTCATTGTCTTTTTCAAATTTTTTAAGTTATTTAACTCTTGTTCTTGTTTCCTCAGTTTTAAAGTGAGGACTATTTACCTGCCCTGTGACTAAGTGAGGTTATGAATCTGAAAATGCTTTAAAATGAACTAAAGTAATGTGGTAGTAAATTTGAAACTCATAGGTAGGATGATGATAAAATGCATCCATATAAAAACAATGCAGGTGTTAATAAACATGTCTCCCTAAGGTAAGTCGTCAGTAAAGGGCAGCTTCTGTTGTCCCAGCCTCATTCTCTGGAACCCTCCAGGTGATGCTGTCTGTCTGCTTCTTTCTCCTTTTAGCCCTCGTGCTGGTTTCTTGCAGACCCTTGTCTGCCGATTCTTTATTCTTCCTTAAAGGTAGTTTGTCCAGGGCTGAATTGTACACTGGTTTTCATGGTTTGCATGATAACTTGTGTTCATATACTTACGTCCATTTTAAGTTTTGAAACTGGCTTGCCTTTTGAGAAATGTGCTTGTGTGTGTACATATTTTTTTTTAATGAATGTGTACATAGGAGAGTGAATATGAATGTAGGGAAAAGAATTTGTATTATTTTTCCTACTGGTAAATATGTTAAGTTCAGTCAACTCTTGATTATCCACAACTAATACTGTGACTAGCCTACTTTCCAGGGCCTAAGACTCCCAGTTTGTTCTCATTTATGCATTTCTTCAATGGACATTTATTGAGTGCTTACTGTATGCTAAGCCTACTGCTGTAAAAGACGCAAAGCACAGAGTATTTACTGGCAGAGTTGACCCTTGAGCAGCATGCGGGCTAACCCACGGGAAGCTTTTAGTTGACCCTCAGTATCCTTAGTTTCTTGGTGTCCACGGATCCCCCCGCCACTGACTGTCTAGCACTGCAGTAAATACTGCTGGAGCAGGTGTAAGTGGGCCTGCTCTGTCAAACCCACGTTGTTCAAAGGCCAGACTGTATTTGCCCATTCGTGAATCCTCCATGGCCCAGTCACGTTTGTTTTTCCCCACTTCCACCAAAGAAGGCAGTGGCAGCCCGCTGCAGTACTCTTGCCTGGAAAACCCCATGGACAGAGGAGCCTAGCAGGCTACAGTTTATGGGGCTGCAAAGAGTCGGACACGACTGGGCAGCTGAGCATACACTGCTGCTGACCTTTGAGGAGAGGAGCCCAAGAGTCGTTGACACCGTGGGTTGTGAGTTGCTTTCTTGAGACTCAAGGACTCATGGGCACTGGGGAAAGCACCTGTGTGGGCGCTGTGCTTGGCACCCCGCAGCAGGCCGTGGAAGGAGGTGTAGCCTAACAGTGTCAGA
Source organism: Procapra przewalskii (assembly GCA_006410515.1). Classification (NCBI taxonomy): domain Eukaryota; kingdom Metazoa; phylum Chordata; class Mammalia; order Artiodactyla; family Bovidae; genus Procapra; species Procapra przewalskii. Next base: position 2,245,402 of record SJYF01000270.1, on the reverse strand, counting down.
TTTGAAGCCAGGAGACTTGGAGTTGAGCTCTGCCTCTCCACTACCACCTGTGCAGCTGGGCAACTTACTTAGCCTCTCCGCGCAGCTCTCGTCACCTCGCTGGGTGGTCGTGAAGATTTGGTGAGATGGCACACGCCAGATGCTTAGCACAGAGTCTGGCATCCCGAGAGTTCTCGGTCAGCATTGCCTGTTATCCTTGTTAGCCTTGCTTCCCCTCGGGTCGATAGTCAGGAGGTGACTGAAAGCTGAGTCATGCACGACTTGGGTTTCGCGGGCCTTAAAAAACGTTTTGTGTGTGTTCATTCTCTTCAGCTTGTGTTCTTGTGTTAAAGAAGTCTCTCTGCATGCGCATTTTCTGTCTAGTATCTACTGTTGGATGCTGGGGGCAATGAAAAGGCAGAAATCACTTAGTGGACCTTTGAAATGAATCAAGAATTGGTTTAGTGGAAAGGGAGCTGGTACTGATAGTTAATAAAATATTTAATTTCTACCACTAATTATTTAACATCTGGCAAGTCAGTTAACCAATCTGGGATTCAGTTTCTTTTCTTAATTTATTTATTTTAAATGAGACAAAGATGAATATTTTTAATGATAAAAGGTACAATTCACAAAGAAGATATCATAAACCATTGGACACCTTAACAACAAAGAAACAAAGATATAAAGCAAAAGTCAGAAGAAATATAAGGGAAAAGAAAATATACATAACCATATTGATACATTTCTCTGAGAATATTTTATCAAGTGCAGAAAAAATAAGAATAGGAGCATCTTGAGTGATGTCATTAATAATTTAAACATAATAGATTTATATTTAATCTATATTAATTGTATCATATACAAATATATTAAATTTTTTATCTCATGCATTGTTATTAGATGTCCACAGGACATGTAGGAAAACTGGCAAAAGATAAGCATTACTAAATTTCAAAAAGTAGAATTCTTTTTTGTGTGTGATTCAGTGACACATATATATATATGTGCTATTATAAAATTTATTTTCCATTATAGGTTATTGCAAGGTATTGACCATAGTTCCCTGTGCTGTATAGTAAACCTCTGCTGCTTGTTGCATATTGTTTTAAATTAGAAATCTAGCATTCTCTTCATACTGTCAAACATGTGGAATCAAAATATAAATTTTTTAGTTAGGCAAGAATTCATAAGTTTTCTAAAATATATATATTATTCATATATATATATGTGTGTGTACCAAAGCTTTTCTACTATGCTTAATAAAGTCTTAAGAACATCAAAAGAAAAAAAGAGATGGAGAAATTGAAAACCATAAACTAAATGAAATGGGAGCACTGAGTATGAAATAGAAAAAGTGAAACAAACTAGATAAAAGTACAAGATCCCCATATAGTACAGTTGTTTTTAAACATGGCTGCTCATTAGAAACAAATCTGGAGTTCTGGCAAAAAAAAAAAAAGCAATACTTGGGCATTTGTAGTTTATTTATAAATTCAGAAGATTAGATTAGATGATTTGTTTTCTTTTAGCTCCTAAAATTTCCAAGAATAACTAAAAAGTTGTAATATGGTAGGATTACTTTATTAAAAGTTTAATAATATCACATATTTGGAACTGATTGAGCTTATTTACATCCCTTATCCTCTATTACAAAAATAATGTTCTGAACACTTAAAACCAAGATGTTGTTAGCCAAAATAAGACAGCAAGGGCAGTACACCAGTTAAAACCAATTTCCTATTTTCATCCTTCTCACTCCTTCTAATTTCTTTGTAATTAATGTCTAATATCATGCCTATCCATGAAGCTATTGTAAATAAATAAATTAGTACCATTTATTGGAAAAATCAGGAAGCAGATACTTGGTAGACTAATTACTTAAAAATAATTGATAAGAATTATTTTCACATTTGGATAACAGGTTTAAATGATCTTTTTTAAAACTTTTCATTATATCCTAAAATAACATAATAAACTTCAAAGGTCTCTTATGTGATCTCTTATGACGTGATAACTTTGTCTTTCATTTTTTATAATACTCTAGAATTAAGATAAAATGCTCTTAATGCTCTATCTGCTGTGGGATTTTTTGAAATCTAATCATCAGTTATGATTAGAACTTGCCGCACCAGTCTGCCTTTATACTAAGTCATTGAATCTGTGTGTTGTTTCTCATCAACCTGGGCCAACAGCTAAGACAGAAGACCGTGGAGCTAACGCGAGCCTGTCAGAAGCAGTATGAACTGGAACAGGAGTTGGCTTTTTATAAAATCGATGCTAAATTTGAGCCACTGAATTATTATCCCTCAGAGGTGAGTTATTTTAATTTTGTAGTAATCCAAATTAAAGAGGATAGAAGGGGGCAGAGGAGGGCAGGGTAGTGGTGATGTTTAAAAAAATTTTATTGTTAATCACATTCTTGTTATGAGGATATCAGCAGAGTAAATGTATTTTGGTTCAGTCTGTGAATGATCTGGCTCATTGAGATAGAGCAGTGTCCCTAAGAGTTTAAAAGCCCCCAAAGGACATTTGCCCACATCCATATTTGTAACCCAGAGCAACCTTCTAATCCTGTTATCTCACTCAGAAGTGTAGTTTGATCAGCTTCCTTAAATCCAAACTTCCAGGAAAACTGCCTGCCTGCTTCAGTGTCCGTGGCATAGCCATATGCCTGCATTGTTTGTTCAGGAATCACTGGGTTCACTGTTCATCAGTCATTATTTATACAAATACTGTAAATGTCACTGTAATGGAAAGCCATTTAACTTCCAAGATCCAGTGATTCCAATCAATATCATATATCATTTAGTAAAAACTCAGTAATTGAAATTTATTAGACTGAGATTTTACTTATATGCCAGCCAAGAAACCAAAATACAACACCTAGACTTCTGATTTGAGAGATTCAGCAGTACTTTAAAAAGCACATATGTGTAGGTGCTTCTGTAATCAGTCAGTCCAGCTCACTCTTCAGGGATAGGAAGAGGAGGCTTTTTGAGGCCTTTTTTTTGGTTCTAGTTCCTTTTTAGCATTAAGAATAAGATACAAGAATTCTCTATATAATTATGTATATATATTTTAACTTCTATATATGTAAGATTAGTTTTTAGGCAATTCTGTGCTATATTCTTCACTAATAAGCGAAAAACGTCACTTGATTGCGTAGCAGTTCCTTACTAAAGCATAAGCTCTGTTTATTTTGTTTTCAGTATGTTGACGTTGATAAAGCCCCAGATGAAAGCCCTTACATTGGCAAGTCCAGATACAAGAGAAATATGTTTGCCACAGAGAGTTACATTGCGGACAATGCCCAGCCAGTCGAGATCAAGAGGATGGAGCCAGAGGAAGGGGAGCAACTTAGAGATGAGCATGTGAACTTGAAAGCCCATATGCCACTGGACCCGGAGCAGGAAGACAAAGAGAACAAAATAAGTCCAGGTTAAAACAAGTTACTTTGCATTCTTTAAATATGTAAAAAGACTGAATATGTATGCTGACTTTTAAAATGTTTCTAGTTAAACATGCTGAAGTTATTTGTTATGCTGGTGTTCACATGAGAAGCTTCAAACAGAGTAGTGATCCATTCAGCAGGTGATTTTTCAGTCATTCCTGTTATGAGGGAGAATTATAATCTGACCATAATTTGGCAACATGTCCAGGGGCTCCAAGAATGCTTAAATCTGGTTGTCGTGACACCAGATTCTTCTCACCATTGGACCTGCACATTCAAAGGCACATTTAGTCATAAGTGAAGCGAGTATGGTTACTGATGCCTATACATGTTGCTAAACCTGAAGCAGTGCTTTGGGTAAGCCGGCTTCGTATATTCTCCTTAGGCTTGGGTCCAGGGCTGACTTCTGACTCTTCCTGACCTGTCCCACACTCCACTTCCTCAGTTGCCTCCCAAATCATGTAATTCAAGAAATTTTACCACTTCCTGGCAGGTCATAAAGAGAAAGAAATCAACCCAAGGGGACACTTAGAGGTCTTCCAGATGGCAGAGTGTGAATGCACTTACCCGCTTAGCTGTATGCATATGAAGGAGTTAGAAAGCAGTCTTGAGTTCCTGCGTCTATCTCACTGGTAACCATGGTCCATTGTGGGGATCTCAGTCAGTGAAATTAGTGGTCCATCTTCCCTTGGTTGGCAGCTAAATGGAAGAACTCGAAGACCAGTAGAGGTTGACCTGGAGACAGGAAAAACAAGACCGGCTGCCATGTCTGTGTACACTATACTCAAGGCTCTGGAAGGGAAAGGCAAACTGCATCAGATGCGTGTGCTGACCAGCTTCGCGGGGCTCATAGTTCCATAGGAGATGGGGAAGGAGGGAGGGGAGAGGAACTAGAAACTTGAGGCAGAAAATCATTTGTAAGTGTATGTTTTCAAGTAAAATCCTTAGTCTCTCAAAAGTTCCTTAATTTTGGGACTATCAAGTAAAGCCCCTTTTATGTTAAGAATTTTACAAGGAAATGGATCAATTATAGCTCTATGTCGTATCATGAAACTATTCTATAGATTAATAGAGAGGAAAACCATAAGCAATTACTTTTTTATTCATGTGATGTATAATTACAGAATTTAATTGGGGTAGAGGAAGTTATTGCTAAGAAAAGGGTAGAAATTTGAGAATTAAATATTTCTCTTGTGTGCGTCTGTGTGCATGGTTTTTAAATTTGTAGCACAAACTCGACTATCAGAACTGCATGATGAAATAGAAAAGGCAGAACAACAGATTTTAAGAGCCACTGAAGAGTTTAAACGACTGGAAGAAGCTGCACAGCTTAAAAAAGTAGGTGAAAGTGAAGCTGTATTGCTGAGGAAACGCCGAGAGTGGAGCGTGCTTCCCTCTTCACAGCTGCGTAAAGACCGTCTTCAAACAGCCTTTAACAGTGCTGCCTATTTAATTGTGGAGTAACAAATTTCAGAGTCAGACATGGTTCTAGCATTTTCCAATTTCATTTCCTACCATTCAGGATGACATCCTATTAGCATTTTATAGATTGTACAGGTATACATTACTTTTATGTAAAAAAGACATTCCATCTACTCTATTATGAAAAGTGTCTAATTTATCAAGGGAAGCTGCTTCCTAATATCTTTCTTAATTTAATTAAACAGTCCCCACCATTAAGATCTTTCCTGGGACCTAGATTAAGAGCCAGAAGACATCTCTGTAATGACATTATTAAACACAGGCAGCAAAAATATAAATGATGTAAAATGCAGTATATAAAAAAGATGATGTCATGAAGAAGTAAACAGCTCAAAACCTGTGACGTAGCTGAATAGGAAGAAAGTTCAAAAAAGGAAGCATTCTGACATTTTAGTTTTTAAGTATGTAAAAGGTTTTAATTATTTGCAACTTCTAAAAGTCAACATTTCAAAATCATGATGGTAACTGTATTCATACCATAGTCAGTAGAAAGGAACATGAAGTCCAAGTTAAATGCTCTTTTAAGAAGATCCCCTGTGTTGTTGCTTTCAGATTGTTCGGTAACCAGGAACGGATTCGGGTTTGTGTGGCAGTTGCTGACTGGGCTGCACCCTGAGTAATGAACAGCTGTGTTCCTCCCACAGGGACAGGAAGTAGGCAGTAGACAGTAAAAATAAGTTTAGCAGAAATGCGTATATAAACGGCATAAGTTGTAGGGAGGGAAGAAGGAAAATCAGGAGAAACAGTAAAAAGGATGTGGAGTGTGGCAGCCCACAGCGGCCTCACCGAGGAGGCGACAGTCAGGCTGAGAGAGGGTGACAGGGAGCCAGTGAGGCCTTCAGGCAGAGGCGACAGGTGTGCGAAAGGCTTCAGACTAGAGTCCTCTGCAGAGTGAGGGAGATGAGGTTAAAGCTCGTGCCAGGCATCATAGACCCCTTAAGGGGGATGCATTTATCCTGAATGGAATAGGAAACCTTGGCAGGACTTTAGGTGGTAGAGTGGCTGATCTTATTTGTATTTTTGTAAGGTCGCTCTCCTACTTGATGAGATGAAGTGGGTTGAGAGAGATGGAAAGAATGGAGATGCGTACATTGGTTTGGAGGCTGTTGTCTAGTACAGGCAAGGGATGACCATGGCTTGGACCACACAGCCAATGCTAGTCATGGAGAGAAAGGAGACCAGGTGAAAATCTGGCAGGAGAGGCGGCGGGGGCCACGGAAGGATCGAAAGTGGGAGATGAGGCGGACAGAGCTGCCAAGAGTGGCTTATAAGAATTTATCATTAATAAGAATAATTAAATGTTTCAAAACAGCACTGGCCAAAGCTTTATATGGATAAATTGATAGAAGTAAATAATGTACAAAATAAGTAAATAGATCCTTATAAAATGTACTTAGGAAAAAGCTATTTTAAGTGAGTTATTTAAATATTTTTAAAATATTTTTACAATATTTATATTTTTAAATATCATGAAGCCTTATAATAAGTGCTTCTCATCACACTGTCAGTTTTACATTCTAATACGAGGGAAAGTGCTAAAGTCAACCACCATTAAGGCTGTGGTTATTATTAGCAATAATTTATGTTATTTGTACTAGAATGAAAAGTTTCATTACTGCCTGCATTTATTTTCTCATAAGCTCTTATAAAATAAACATTTTTACATGTAGTAAAGATAAAAGTGTGAGATATGAATGGATTGCCGAGATAACTCACATTTTTCTTTTACTGAGAAATCTGGCAGAGCGTGCAGTTATGCTGTCTGCAGAGCATGCAGTTATGCTGTCTGCAGAGCGTGCAGTTATGCTGTCTAAGACTGTACTAGTTGTTTTCTATAAACTTGAAAATCAGTGTTTCCATCCTTTGCTAATTGTGTATTGGGGTGTGGGGGGAATTAGATTTCAGAAGCAGAGAAAGACTTTCTTCTCAAGCAGCTGAGTGGCAGGATACAACTTCTAAATAAATTGCGCCAGGAAGCTCTTGATCTAGAAATGCAGATGGAAAAGCAAAGAGGAGAAATTGCTGAAAAGCAGGAGGAGATCAAGGACCTCCAAAGAGTTATTGATAGTCTGGATTCCAAAGACCCAAAACAGGTAAGTAAATGAAGAGAGCTTTGGCTTGTTCTGTGGGGGTGAGACTATCATTTTTCCTGTTAATAGATATTATGTCTCATCATTTTTAGCCTGAGTCCTTTCTGAAAATCTCTTACTGTGATACACAAGTGTGAGCGACATGTTTATGTGTGTGTGTATATAACGTGTCTGTATATACATATTGTTTGCTGTTTTTATTTAGTCACTAAATCATATCTGACTGTTGCACAACCCAGCTGTAACCTGCCAGGCTCCCCTAGGATTTCCCAGGCAAGAATACTGGAATGGGTTGCCATTTTCTTCTCCAGGGAATCTTCCCAATCCAGAGATCTAACCTGATCTCCTGTACTGCAGGCGGATATTTTACCACTGAGCCACTGGGAAGCCCACATGAAAAATGAGAGATTTTAAATAATAGATAATATGGCCTATAATATCTTCTCTTATCACATTTATTTGCTCAAAAGTCAACCACCCTATGTAAGCCGCCTAAGGACAGGAACTGTATCCCCAGGGGTGAATACTACGTTTAAAATGATTGCATTTAGGAAGATAGTCAAGAACAGGCCTATAGCTGCTCCCCACACAAGCTCCTTTTCTTCCTGTTTAGTTCTGTGATCTGCGAGTGTTATTAGACCCTAGATCGTCTGCTTGCTTTCAACAAACAACTGTGGTAGTCTTGATGTACAGGGAGTGTAATGCACACTGGATGTCTGTAAAGCACCACATACAGAAAGAGGGTGACTGAGAAGTGGGAAGGCACGCAAGTTTTGAAGGCAGTCAGAATCAGCGTATTACTGGAGATGAAGCATGCAGGCCAGATTTAAGACTCCTGAAGTTCAGTTCTAGGGCTGTAGCTTTAGTCTGAGTACCAGAGGATGTCTCTTTTTAGTTCATTTACCCAGAAGGAGCATCTTTTTTCTAGTTTGCACAAAGTTACCTTATTGGCTAGTGTCTGGCACCTCATTTTATTGCTGCAAAATGTGAACATTTTAGCAAGAGGGAAAGAAGCATGGTATTGTGCATATTTTTCTGTAGATATAGACTAACCTTTATTATCTAATCAGGTGAAGTATTTTTCTGAATTGCAAATAGAATTTAAAAGTAAAAGCTTGAGAGACCAGAAAGCAGTGAATGAGATATGATGAGAAACGTGTATTAAGTGACGATGATGTGTCTTGCATTGCACTTGGTTTTAGGCATATACTGTGAGGAACTTTAATTTATTACAGCATCCAAATGAGATTGGTGACTTTTTAACTTGCATAAGATTAAAAAAAAAAAAAAAAGAAGAGGGGGAGCTTCCCTAGTTGCTCAGTGATTAAAAAAAAAAAAAATCAGCCTGCTAATGCAGGTGATGTGGGTTCCCTCCCTGGGTTGGGAAGATCCCCTAGAGAACGAAATGGTAACCCACTCCAGTATTCTTGTCTGGAAAATTCCATGGACAGAGGAGTCTGGTGGGCTACATACAGTCCATTGGGTCACAAAAGAATCAGACTCAGTGAGTGAACAACAACAAATAAGATAAAAATGAGATCAGCCCTGGGATTTCTTTGGAGGGAATGATGCTGAAGCTGAAACTCCAGTACTTTGGACACTTTCTGCGAAGAGTTGACTCGTTGGAAAAGACTCTGATGCTGGGAGGGATTGGGGGCAGGAGGAGAAGAGGACGACAGAGGATGAGATGGCTGGATGGCGTCACTGACTGGATGGACATGAGTCTGAGTGCACTGGGAGTTGGTGATGGACAGGGAGGCCTGGGGTGCTGCGATTCTTTGGGTCGCAGAGTCGACACGACTGAGCGACTGAACTGAATTGAACTGAACTGAAATGATTTCCCAAGTCTCCCTTTTAGGAAGAGGCAGAGCCCATGCTTACGCTACTAGATGACTTTCTCCTCACAAAGGAGTTACAAATCTAAAGAGATTAATTACTTTTAATATTAGCTCAGTGCCAAGCCTAATCAAGTTTTCAACAAACGCAAGCATTTAACTAGTTTTCAAAAGCAAAAGATACTGTGTAAAAATCAAATCCCCTTTTAGTTAGAGAAGACGGTTCACAGCTAGAAGCAGAAATGTCAGAGGAACAAGGAGCAAATGCAGCAAGGGGAGATTTGTGCCCCTGCTCACTGTCTAGCTATGCCCTAAGAGAGCGAAAGGCAACAGTGCCCCTGGAGGGAGTCAGCCCTAGTAATCTGCTGCCGAGGTTTCCGTGATTGGCCTGGGGGAGCTTCCTGTGTTGTGATTTAAAGCGTGGAGGGTGGGGCCTGCTTGCAGAGGCTGCTTGCGATTGGACGGGCTGGGTTGCCGCTCAGCCTCCGCCAGGAATGTGGTTTGAAGCGCTGGAAGGTTAGAGGCTCGGAGGCGCTTACAAAAATGTGGCTGTCAGAGAGGGAAGTGCACATGAGTTTCAAGGCAACATTAGAAAGCGTTCCGCCCACAGCTCCTCTGTTCTCAACGGCTCAGTTTTAACAGGACACATTCTAAGTTAAGGTATGATCATTTTCTCTCTCTCTTTTTGTACAAGGACTTAGAAAGGAGGAGGAGTCAGAGGTGTAAGTTCCTGTTTTTACAATACCTCTATTGTGAGCTCCACGGTAGGGAAATCGCTGAATATACTTTTGCTCCCATGTGTTTAATGCAGATCATTGACGTATTGAACTAATTTTTTGTCCTGCATGTAGAGAGTTCAGTAGAAGTTTTAATGGTGAATTTTTAAGATTTATTGATACAAATATGAGGGCAGAAGATTTTAAAAATTCACTCTGAGCCACAAAAATCCTAAATTTACTTAGAATTTAAGCTTTTATCTTTAGTTACCTTTTGAGAAAGGTTTCAGATGGGTATTTTGGGAGAGTAGGAGGAGTTTTGAAAATCCCATTGAGTCAAGCTGGCTCTCATCTGTTCTTCAGAAATGAAGAGACTTTCTTTCCTGTCTTTGGAGGCAGCAGCATGTAAAACTGAGGACTGTTCTTTTATAGTCAAATTCTAGTCTTAGACTTGAGAAGAATGGAACTGGTTACTCTGAGGGATATAGTTCTTTCTCCTGATCACTTTCTCTGAACTTATTTTTGTTCTGTTCCTCTGATCCTGTAGGGGCAAGCTAGAGCTGTGAGCGTGTGCGTGGGAGGACACAGGTTCTCTGGGGAATTGTTCTGTCTCCATATGAACAGTTGCCTAAGGAGACCTGGGCAAGTCATTTGGTGGGCCTGAGCTTCCACCTCATGCGTGAAAGAAAGAGTTAGACTAGATCATTGGTTCTCAGTTTTTTATCCCAGCACACCTGAGAAATGCAGTCCAGTCCTTTCAGTTAACAGCAGCCCCCTAAAGCAACGGCTGTCACGGCATATGCAGGTGTGTGAGAGCTTTCTTTCTACCAGGAACATATGTAATGGTTGGAGGAGAGGGCGTACCTCCACAGGGCCCCCCATCTTGAGGGTCACTGGCCTAAAGGGTCTTTGAGGTCTCTCTCAATTCCCAGTTTATAGAACTTAAAAGCACAATGTTTCTTTGTATAAAGAATTGAAAATAAAATTGAATTCTAAGGAAGTATTTATTTCATGTCTCTATCTCCCCCAAAATATTATAAAAACATTACTTTGCTGACAAAGATCCATCTGGTCAAAGCTATGGTTTTTCCTGTAGTCATGTATGGGTGTGAGAGTTGGACCATAAAGAAAGCTGAGTGCCAAAGAATTGATGCTTTTGAACTGTGGAGTTGGAGAAGACTCTTAAGAGTCCTTCAACTTCAAGGAGATCCAAGCAGTCAATCCTAAAGGAAATCAGTCCTGAATATTCATTGGAAGGACTGATGCTGAAGCTGAAGCTCCAATAGTTTGGCCAGCTGATGTGAAGAGCTGATTCATTGGAAAAGACCTTGATGCTGGGAAAGATTAAAGACAGGAGGAGAAGGGGACAACAGAGGATGAGGTGGTTGGATGACATCACTGACTTGATGGACATGAGTCTGAGCAAGCTCCAGGGGTTGGTGATGGGCAGGGAGGCCTGGCGTGCTGCAGTCCACCGGGTCGCAAAGAAAACAGCTCATGTGAAAACACCACAGTGTCTGACACAAAACAGATGCAAATCGTTACATTTTCTTTTCCATTCTTCCTTAGAAATGTTATTAAAGATTATTATTTTTATAAACATTAAAAGAATTTGGATTTTTTTTTCAATTTAGTGCCATATGAAGGCTCAGAAAAGGGGTAAAGAACAACAATTTGACATTATGAACAAGCAGTACAAACAACTTGAAAGCCGTTTGGACGAGATACTTTCTAGAATTGCTAAAGAAACTGAAGAGATTAAGGACCTTGAACAACAGCTTACTGAAGGTGAGAATTCTAAGCAGGATTTGAGGTATATCAGTTTCAGTGTTAGTAAAAGACAAATGACAGGCGTTAATCCAAATATTAGCTGAATATGCTTCAGCTGTTATTGCTAGTATTTGATAGGGAAATATTTACAGAGTTCTCAAAAATGTTTAATAAAGTTAAAATTTTTTATTTTAGTTTTCTTGAGTTGATGTCCTAATGAATCCGGTCACTGGGGCAGGAAGTGGATACGTGATCATGATAAACACTGGTACAATTGTCTTCTTCTAAGGCATAAAATCCTTGTCACTTATCCCTGCTATCAAGCACTCAGTGTCTGGTTATAAGAAGAGTGCAGAAGAGAATTTTAGAATCTAGTTTTGCAATGCAAATTTAAATTGTGACATTGCCAACATAGTGGAAGAGGAAGATACTAGACTGTGGTGATGAGAACCTTGGCTCAGTGTAAAAAGACCCCAGTCCTTGTTTTGCTGTTATCAGCTGTGTGACCTGGGACAAGTTGTTTTTGTCGTGATCATTAGTTTTGGAGGGGATTAAATGAGACAGTGCTCATAAGGTGCCTGGACATAGCGGGCACCCAGCATGTGACTGGTCGTCGCTTTAGGCCTTCAGGTTGTGGGTGACGCTGCGGGTTCTGGATTCGACTTGGTCTTGTTTTGTGTGCCCAGCAGTAAGACCTCAGTTTTGTTGCACATTCTTCATTATTTTATTTGGAAATTACTACTTGAAACTTTTTACAGCAAGAATTAAAGCATTTCATAAGCAATGCCAATGACTATACTATTTTTATTGTATATGTGCTTATTACTCCCATACCATGAATAATAGGGGGAAGCTATTATTGTATGTTAAATATGGAAAATAAGATAGTAGGAAATAATTGGAAGCTTAGAATTTCATTCTTAGCTAGTAACAAATAGCTAAGGAGTCTAAATGCAGTAATAATATATCCTGAAAGCATTTTCTTGTATAGATCATCACCTTCCCTTTCTCTATCTTGCTTAGGCCAGATAGCAGCAAATGAAGCCCTGAAGAAGGACTTAGAAGGCGTCATCAGTGGGCTGCAAGAGTACCTGGGGGCTGTGAAGGGCCAGGCTGCTCAGGCCCAGAACGAGTGCAGGAGGCTGCAGGATGAGAAGGAGGCCTTGCTGCAGAGGCTGACCGAGGTCGAGCAGGAAAGGGACCAACTGGAAATAGTTGCCTTAGATGCAGAAAACATGAGGAAGGTATGATCTGCCGCTGCTTGCCTGCTCTCCTCAGCTGCAGAAGTGGATGGTGCCCAGATGAAGTCAGTGAAGGGCGCTGGCAGCACTGCGGTTCTGAGTGGCAGAAGCGGCAGTGGCTGCCCTGTGTTTTGGGTGTTTTCCCCCTTGGTGTTGTGCTTGGAATGATTTTTTTTTTACTTTACTAAGAAAAGGAAGATTATTTTAGTGGAATTTCTATCCCTGAAAAGTGCTGTGCTCAAATAACTTGAAAGACTAAGAAAGTGTAGCTATTATAATTACTATATTAGATGTTCATATTTTATTATTTATGCAGCAAAATTAAGTCCAACATAGTTTTTCTTATTCTTGTTATTACTTCATAATGTCAGTGTTATTTTACAGGTGACAAGATGGACACAGCATCGTAAATTAAACCCTTCCATGCTTGATTTGTTGACATTTATTCAGAGATTTCACTTCATTTTAGTTGTTTGGCCAACTTTATACTGCAAGAGAATCCAGGTTCCCAAACCTCATCCCCAGTAGGGCTGCCTTTGGAAATTTGAATTAATGTGTTTTAATGTTATGAAATTTATCAGGCGTATAAGAATATCAAAAACATTTAGCACCATGTACCAGCAGCTCAGCTTAAACAATAAAACGCACAGACACACGTGAAGCCCTCTGTGTGCTGCCCCCTGGCAGCGGCGAAGCCCCGGGCGTGGCCGGCGTCTCCCTGCTTCTCCTCTCTCACGCGTGCCCGTCTATGAAAATGTGAGGCGTGGTGGCGCATAATCTAGGACTCACATGAAAAGCACGTAGTGTGTTCTTTGGCCACTTCCTTTCTTCCTTCATGTTTATATTTTTGAGAATTGTGCACATTGATACATTTAGCTCTACTTTCTTTACTTTGACGTATGTAGCATCCCATTGTCTGTGTATACCGCAGAATGTTTTGCTTATTCATCCTCTTCTTGGGGGATATTGAGATGGTTTCTAGTCTTTCGCTATTATGATACTGAGAGTGACATTCTTCCATATATCCAGAGCATGGGGACTGTGCCTACAGGGGACTGTGGGTCAAAGTTATGTGTGCCACCTCCAGTTCCCTAGACATTATCAAATGCTGTCCGTATGCATTTGTGAATTTCTGTTCCCACCAGCAGTGTGAAGACTACGATTACACCACATCTTTGCCATCTAACTTTCATTTTGTAAGCCTTAATTTTGAAATAATTTCAAGCATGCAGGAGAGTTGCAAGAATAACTCACTGTAATTTCCATTCCGAGTCACTGATTAATACTTTACCACATTTGCTTTATCTCATATTTAATTTTACATGATTTTATGTATATTTTTGTATTAATTTTTTTCCTAATCATGTTAGAATTAGTTGTAGGCAATCATGCTCTTTAGCTTTGAAATACTTCAGTATGTCTTTTGTAAGAACAATGACATTTTCCAACGAAAGCACAGAATAAGGATCAAATTCAGGAAATATAATATTTTGCCAGACTTAGTGTTTGCCAATCTGCTAGGTTTGAAATGATCTTTGTGTTTTTTTACATTTACAGGAAAGTTGAAAGAAGAGTTCACTGAGCTTCTGTGTGCTCTTCTAAATTAAACAAATAGTTTACCGTATATATATATATATATATTTTTTTTTTTTTCTGGGTCATTTGAAAGTTGCAGATGTTAAGACATCATCCCTTTAGTCCACATCTCTTTAAAACGAGGCTCTTTTCTTCCATCCCTGTGATACCCTTATTGCACCTGGAAAATCAACAGCAGTCCCTTAATCCTTTACTCTGTGAGCCGTTTTCCCGCTTATGCCAAGGGTGAGCTTTACAGCTTGCATGTGTCTGTGTGGAATCCAGCCAGTAGTTCTGTAGGGCACCCCGCCTTCCAGAGGTGTCTGGTTGTCTCCTCATGGTCGGTTTAACTTGTTCCTCTATGCTCTGTGCAAAGTAATGTCTTACTTTAACTACTTGCCCCTAATTACTGGAGAAGTTAAGTTCTTTTCATCTGTTTATTTGCCGTTCAGTTTTTCTCTCCAGTGAATTCCCTCTTCATGTTCTTTGCCCATTTTTTTCTGTTGGATTGCCTTTTTTTTTTTAATGATTTGTAGAAGCTCTTTATATATTCTGGATATCAATTCTCTGTTGGTTTTGTGTAGAATCTGCATCCTGGACCAGCATCCCAGATGATTCAGATGCTGTCTGGTCTGTTACCGCCCGCTGAGAAACTCTTCTATAGAAGTCCTCATCACAAGATTCTCCTTTGTAATCCAGAGTAGTTTGATCTAATTCTTCAAGATCCCAAATAAATAGATGAAAATTATAATGTTCAATCATTAAAAAAAATGGACTAAAATGGATCAGAACTGTGGCCTGCTGGTCAGTATGTACTATACTTGTCAACATTCGTTTAAGTTTCTCTATCATCCTTAGTATTAGAGAGTGCTAGTCCCATTCTGTTCTTCTGGTAAGGGAACATACTGTGGTTTAATAGAAAGTCTGGGCTCTGGAGTCAGAAATCTCAGTTCACATTCTGACTCATCGTTTTTTTAGTTGCACAGCCTGGTGCTGTTTACCTCGATGGTCATTCTCCATTTCCTCATCTGTAAGTCTGGGGTAATACCTTGCCTTACGTAGTTACTCTGAGGGTATAGTGAAATAACGAATGTGAAAATATTTATTCCAATATCTGAAGGAAAATAGGCCTTAAATTTTATCCTCTTTTTTTTCTTCTTATGAATACATAAGAGTCGTTGAAAGGATCACGTCTGGTTACTCTGAAAAACACGTTGTAGCTTGCTGATTTTTCTGATAACAGTCAGGGTTTTGTTTTCCAGCCTAGATTCACACAGCCTGCAGCCTCATCATATCGCCAGCGAATGCTGTCTGTGCCTGGGCAGCAGTGGTTGGCCAGCATTTGGTTTAAGTGCTCGGGTTACTTATAATGACTTGCAGATGCTTAAGCAGCACAATGAGGGTTTTGTACTTAAACATACACTGAATCCTTGCAGGAGCTTGCGGAGCTAGAAAGCGCCCTGCAAGAGCAGCA
Organism: Procapra przewalskii; assembly: GCA_006410515.1. Classification (NCBI taxonomy): domain Eukaryota; kingdom Metazoa; phylum Chordata; class Mammalia; order Artiodactyla; family Bovidae; genus Procapra; species Procapra przewalskii. The sequence goes on along the minus strand of SJYF01000270.1, from coordinate 2,229,786 downwards.
TGAGGTGAATGCGTCCCTGCAGCAGACCCACGGAGACCTCAGTGCCTACGAGGCTGAGTTAGAGGCGCAGCTGAGGATGAGGGATGCCGAAGCCAGCCAGCTCAGAGAAGAGCTGGGAAAACTAGCACGGCTCAGCCAGGTGAGTAAGAGCATGAAGCCGTGTAGAAACCAAGATAACAGCTTCCCTTTTGTTTGCTCTAATACTAAACCCTTTTTAAGCCCATGTGGGGTGATGGGCTTCCCAGTGGCTCAGCGGTAAGGTACCCACCCACAGTGCAGGAGACGCAGGTTCATCAAGCCCGGGGTTGAGAAGAGCCCCTGGAGATGGAAGTGGCAACCCACTCCAGTGTTCCTGCCTGAGAAATCCTGTAGACAGAGGACCCCGGCAGTCTACGGTCCATGGGGTCGCAGAAGAGGCAAACACAGCTTAGCAACTAAACAGCAGCGTGACATGACGAGAAGAGCACACGTTTGGAGTCAAACGGCCTGAGCGCAAGTGCGGCCCCTGTGTGGACGCGGGGTCACCGCATGGCTCTGAGCTTCGGCAGATGCTTACTCTTCTGTCATGAGGGTTGTGGTGAGGATAAGTGAGACAGTGGACAGGAAGCGCCAACAGTTGGTAATCACTAAATTCTAGTTTTTCTTTCTCAAACCAGCTTCAAGAGACCTATTTCAAGTTGATAGTAAATTTTACTGTGCTACTTTCTGTTTTGTTTGGGTGAAACATCCACTAGTTTAAATTACACCTCAAAAATTAGAGAAATATTTATTCACCCAATAGATACTCACTGATTGGCCGTTAGAGGCCAGATGCCCTGGATGCTGCGGAGAGGAGCAGCCGTGGCTGCTGGCCGTGTGAGGCGGACGGCCGGTGGGTGAAGCAGGGATTAAGGGAGAAAGGGGTCGGGGAAAACTGCCCATGGTAACGAAGTTTCAGCCGAGACTTGGAAGATGACTAGGATTTGGCCATGCAGAGGAAGCGGGGGCAAGATGAGCAGAGGTGAGGGATGCGTTCTGGGCAGAGAGGCAAGGAGAGAGAGCGTAGTGCGTTTGAAATGCTGAGAGTATGCCTCCAGTTTGCCAGGGATGAGGAGAGGAGTAGGGAATGAGAGTGAGAAATAAGGGCAGAGAGGCAGACAGTGACCAGTTACAGTATATTCTGGATCTCGTTAAAATACAGTTTTGTTTGGCTGTTAGACAAATGGGTTGCATTTTCTCCCAGGAAGCCCACTCAGACCTTCCACTGTATCTGCTGAAAATCTGGGTTCAGGACTCTGATTTTCCTTTAACTTGTGCTCAGAGTATTTTACCCTGTGAGTGAAATCATCTGCTGAGATGGTCCCTCTCTCCTGCCAGACTCCAAGCACAGTGAACGCCCGCATTGCCGGCGCCTGTTCCAGTGCCTGCACCTGCACCTGCGGAGGGCTAATAGCTGCTCACCGGGTGAAAGTTAAGTGAGGTAGGGTAGTTTGCAGCAGGCACAGGAAAAGATGCTCAATATTGCTAATTATTAGAGAAATACAAGTCAAACTACAGTGAGGTACCACCTCACACTAGTCAGAATGCCCTTCATCTACAAACAGTAACTGCTGGAGAGGGTGTGGAGAAAAGGGAACCCTCCCACCCTGTTGGGGGGAGTGGAAGTTGGTGCAGCCGCTATGGAGAACAGTGTGGAGGCTTCTTAAAAAGCTGGAGACAGTTGCTGCCTGATCCAGCAGTCCCCCTCCTGGATCTATCCCCGGAAAAGAGGAAAGCTGTGTGAAAAGATACGTGCATCCCAGTGTTCATAGCAGCGCTATTGATTGATACAGTAGCAAGACTTGCGGAGCAACTTAAATGCCTATAAATAGATGAACGGGTAAAGAAGGCGCAGTGTGTGTGTGTGATATTTCTTAGCCATAAAAGGGAATGAAAGGCCATTTGCAGTAGAGTGGAGAGGCCGAGAGGTGATCATGCTGAGTGAAGTGAATCGGAGGAAGACAGTGAGGGCGTATCACTCACAGGCAGGATCTAAAAACATGATACCAATGAGCTTGCTCACAAAACAGGACTAGACTCATAGTCGTAGAAGACAAATCCGTGGTCACCAAGGGGAAGCTGAAGGGGACGGACAGCTGGGGATTTGGTGTTAGTACATGCATGCCACTGCATTTAAGACAGGCAAGCAAGGACCCACCCTGGAGCCCAGGGGAACTGTGTGTAGCATCTTATGATAGCCTACAGTGGGAGATAATCTGAAAAAGAATGGGTGTATGTTTGTACACTGAAACATTATAAATCAGAGCCAACAGGGGAGACCCTCAATTAAAAGTAAGGTAGTTAATTAAAAATTGAAGTAGTGTGAATCCCAGGAATTAATGTAAAACTGCTTTCATATAATTAGAAAAGGAAATAAAAATAGGTTGGCTTATTCTAGTAATTGTGTTACTCTCCATTCATTTACTTATTAGATACAAAATGACCATTTACCCGTTGACAGTGTTATATTTCTTAAGAGTACCAAGTTTTATAAAACTGTAGTTGACCTGATCAGAATGTGGAAAAGAGGAGATTGGGAAGAAAAATAACTAAAACAGCAGTAAATATTAATATACTTTGTAACTAATAGTAAATACAATTTCTAGATGGTATCTCCTTTGAAATAAAATTTAAATGTTTAAGCCAGCCCTTACTAGCTTAAAAATCTTTTGTACTTCCCTTGTCCTTTTTAAATTTTTCTTTCAAAAATAGGCCTTTTCACAAATTCATGTGGCATTTAGAAGGGCATTCCCTTCCTCGGCATCAAGACTGCCAGCACTGGCCTTCCAGCCGCACGCTGAGAGCTCGGGCGTGGCAGACCTTCTCTGTCGGCTGTACAGGTCTCTGATTGGCACCTTTTAGTTATTGAAGTCACTTGTGGTGCTTGTTAAGTGCAGATTCCTGGGCCATGTCCTAGAAACTCTGGCCCAGCAAGTCTGAGATGGAGACCAGGCCTCTGCGTGTTTAACAAGCGTGCCAAGTGATTTGATGCAGGTGGTTGAGGACCACAGTGTAAGAAATGTTGGTCTGGGAAGGGAGAGCAGTAATTGGTGACTCCCTCACAGAGCTTTTAAAGGTTGGTATCTGGGCTCCCTCCTGGAGATTCTGATGCTTACCCTTCCTTATGTGTTAATAGTTGAAGGAGGCCTGTGAAAACCCTACCTTGAGCCTTTTAATTTGGAGGTTACAAACATAAAACTGAATTATAAAACCAAAGCTCCCAAGGGATTGCATGTGTATGTAAGTTTATGCATGTGTGCTAAGTCCCTTCAGTTTATTTATGCCTTACTAGATCATAAATTATTGCTATTTCACTTTTTGTATCATTGCTTCCTATGGCAATAGCTAGAACAGTCAACTCTTCAAACAGAACTTGAGAAAGAAAAACAAGCCCTCAAGACTGCCCTGGGAAAAGCCCAGCTCTCGGAAGAAAAAGAACAAGAAAACAGTGAGCTCCGCACCCAGCTTAAACAGCTGCAGGTAGGGACTTGCTGGCTCCAGAGGCACTCTTACTCAGGACGCCTAAAGACGCTGCCGTCCATTAGTCAGACACTCTACAGCCTGCTCTTACACGCAGTAAGCTGTGAGCTAGGAGGGCACCGCAGCTCCAGCTCCTCGTGAGCCCAGCGTTTTGAGATTGTTACTGTGTGCATCCTTTGTGTGGTTGTGATGGTGCTGAAAGATGGAGGCTGTGTTGATCCTGAGCCGAGAACACTGTGAACTGATGGACGGCAGCAGTGCCTTGCATCCCCTCATAATAGCCTTGTCCCCAGCCTGGGCCAGGGTGCGCAGCGGGGCTCTCTCTCCCCCACGGAGGCAGCTCTGTGATCATCCAGGAACATGACTAGAAGGGGTTGCAGCTTGCATTCCCCTCATAATAGCACTGTCCCCAGCCTGGGCCAGAGGGCGCAGCGGGGCGTGCTCTTCCCCACGGAAATAGCTCTGTGATCATCCAGGAATATGACTAGAGTGGGTTGTAGTAGAACTTCTTAATCGTAAAGCTTTCACAGTCTCCTTCTCAGAAGTGATGTCATTTTACATTTGTGAGAGTTTTCTTGGCCAAATTAGCTTTACAGCTATTTTTATAATAACCTGCCCCGTAAACTGCAGGAGAAGCAGGTGGGCAGGATTTTCCAGGTAATTAAACGTTCTCAAAGAGGACAGGTGTCTGAAAAAACGAGTACCTGGACCAACACACAGGCTTCCAGGTCTGTGAGTTCAGGGCCCTCGCAGCTGAGGCGCCAGCTGTTCCCCTTCACCAGAAACCCAGGGGCAGAGTTGTGCTTATTTGTGAGGAGGGCTCCAGTCATTCATGTAGGGGGGTGTGACAGATAAGACAATATAAGCTCACCTGAATTCTCTCTCTCTTCTCCCAATGCATAGAATATTTTTTTTCTCAAAGTTTAAGTATAAATCTAGTTACCTGGAATCTTGTTTTTACTGCTATCATTTCAGCTTCTGAAGTGAATATCATAAGAAATATACATGCTTTCTATTCTTGTGTAAGTTCTGTGTTAGGTATGCATTGTGTTGTTATTTATTTTTACTATGGAAATTTGCAAATCATTACTAAATCAGAGGAAAAATAACCTCATGCCCTTTTGTTTACTCAGCTCAAACAGTTGTCAACATTCTGCCATTCTTGTTTCAGTTAGTCCACTTTTTTTTTTTTTTTTGGCTGGGATACTTTAAAGAAAATATCATACCTCTTTATTTCAACCCTAAGTACTTCAGTATATATCTCTTAAAGAAAAGGACCTCAGGAGCCTTCTTTCCAAAGGAGAAAGTGAGATCAGCTTTCCAGAATGCTGGTCCATGCTATGAGATTCTCTTAGTTGGAACTGGGTCGTTTGGTTGCTTGGCCTTCGATACAGAGTTAAGTTAAACTCACTCTGCATTTATCTTTGTCAGAAATCGTTTAGTTGCCATGAGCCAGAACTTAGTAATGCTAGCTCAAGGAAGGAGACAGGCAGCTTGCTAGGGACCAGAGCTGCTTTATCAGCCTCCCATCCAGGCAGCTCTCATTTCTCCTGTTGTCTCCCTGGACCCCTGCATCGACTCCAGCCCTGCGCCAGTGTGACTTTACAGGACTTGCCCTCCTGCAGACTTGCTGGACTGGATTTTGGTTCTGATGCTGGAGGGAGTGAGAACTCTCTTCAGTCTAGTCAGTGGGTTGGCTGTCCTGGGTCAGATCACCTGTGACCAGGATTAGATAGTGGCAAATACGGGTGCCTCGGGGCAAAGGGCAGGGACAGTTCACAGATAAGAGACTCCTGGGGGCAGACGTGCTCACTGTGATGCTGAGTTCACCACATGAGCTCAGCTCAGCTCAGCCGCTCAGTCATGTCCGACTCTTTGCGGCGCCATGAGTCGCAGCACGCCAGGCCTCCCTGTCCATCACCAACTCACGGAGTTCACTCAGACTCACGTCCATCCAGTCAGTGATGCGATCCAGCCATCTCATCCATGGTCGTCCCCTTTTCTCCTCCTGCCCCCAACCCCTCCCAGCATCAGAGTCTTTTCCAATGAGTCAACTCTTCATATCAGGTGGCCAAAGTACTGGAGTTTCAGCTTCAGCATCATTCCTTCCAAAGAAATCCCAGGGCAGATCTCTTTCAGAATGGACTGGTTGGATCTCCTTGCAGTCCAAGGGACTCTCAAGAGTCTTCTCCAACACCACAGTTCAAAAGCATCAGTTCTTCGGCGTTCAGCCTTCTTCACAGTCCAACTCTCACATCCATACATGACCACAAGTAAAAACCATAGCCTTGACTAGACGGACCTTAGTCGGCAAAGTAATGTCTGCTTTTGAATGTGTTATCTAGGTTGGTCATAACTTTTCTTCCAAGGAGTAAGCGTCTTTTAATTTCATGGCTGCAATCACCATCTGCAGTGATTTTGGAGCCCCCAAAAGTAAACTCTGACACTGTTTCCCCATCTATTTCCCATGAAGTGATGGGACCGGATGCCATGATCTTCGTTTTCTGAATGTTGAACTTTAGGCCAACTTTTTCACTCTCCTCTTTCACTTTCATCAAGAGGCTCTTTAGTTCCTCTTCACTTTCTGCCATAAAGGTGGTGTCATCTGCATATCTGAGGTTATTGAGATTGCTCCCGGCAATCTTGACTCCAGCTTGTGCTTCTTCCAGCCCAGCGTTTCTCAAGATGTACTCTGCATAGAAGTTAAATAAGCAGGGTGACAATATACAGCCTTGACGTCCTCCTTTTCCTATTTGAAACCAGTCTGTTGTTCCATGTCCAGTTCTAACTGCTGCTTCCTGACCTGCATACAGATTTCTTAAGAAGCAGGTCAGGTGGTCTGGTATTCCCATTTCTTTCAGAATTTTCCACAGTTTCTTGTGATCCACACAATCAAAGGCTTTGGCATAGTCAATAAAACAGAAATAGATGTTTTTCTGGAACTCTCTTGATTTTTCCATGATCCAGCAGATTTTGGCCATTTGATCTCTGGTTCCTCTGCCTTTTCTAAAACCAGCTTGAACATCAGGAAGTTCACAGTGTTGAAACAAAAAAACCAATATTATACCAGGTTTGAAGAAAATCATTGAAGTAGCATATAGGTTTTTGGGGGACCTTAGGATGTAGAACTATTTTTCTGCCTAATTTAGGGAAATTTTATCAGGATTTTTTTTTTTTCACTTGAGAGAGAGATTATCTGGATTTAATTCTGGGGTCTAGATATGTTCACTAGTTAGTGAAAATATGCTCGCATATAACAAATACTCCCAGAGAGCATTGTAAGCTGTTAGAGAAGCTTCAGTGTTACAGGAAGGTGTTTTTGTTTCTGTTATTTCTAACTCTCAACTGTGCTCATTCATATACCAAAGTAGAATGCTAAGTGAATCCGAGCGCATGCGTCGCGCATCCTCAGCAGCGTCAGCACGCGGCCTGTCCCACTCCATCTGTGACACACATCCAGATTCGTTTACCCTGTGACACCGTCCCCCATGAGAGCTTGTTGGGAGGCTCTAGGATGAGGCTGTGAAAGTGCTGCACTCAATATGTCAGCAAATTTGGAAAACTCAGCAGTGGTCACAGGACTGAAAATGGTCAGTTTTCATTCTAATCCCAAAGAAAGGCAATGCCAAAGAATGCTCAAACTACCGCACAATTGCACTCATCTCACATGCTATTAAAGTAATGCTCAAAATTCTCCAAGGCAGGCTTCAGCAATACAGGAACCGTGAACTTCCAGATGTTCAAGGCAGTTTTAGAAAAGGCAGAGGAACCAGAGATCAACATCCACTGGATCATCGAAAAAGCGAGAGAGTTCCAGGAAAACATCTATTTCTGCTTTACTGACTATGCCAAAGCCTTTGATTGTGTGGATCACAATAAACTGTGGAAAATTCTGAAAGAGATGGGAATACCAGACCACCTGACCTGCCTCTTGAGAAACCTGTATGCAGGTCAGGAAGTAACAGTTAGAACTGGACATGGAACAACAGACTGGTTTCAAATAGGAAAAGGAGTATGTCAAGGCTGTATACTGTCACCCTGCTTATTTAACTTCTATGCAGAGTACATCATAAGAAACGCTGGACTGAAAGAAATAGAAGCTGGAATCAAGATTGCCGGGAGCATCTCAATAACCTCAGATATGCAGATGACACCACCCTTATGGCAGAAAGTGAAGCCTCTTGATGAAAGTGAAAGAGGAGAGTGAAAAAGTTGGCCTAAAGTTCAACATTCAGAAAACGAAGATCATGGCGTCTGGTCCCATCACTTCATGGGAAATAAATGGGGAAACAGTGGAAACAGTGTCAGACTTTATTTTTTTGGGCTCCAAAATCACTGCAGATGGTGATTGTAGCCATGAAATTAAAGACACTTAGTCCTTGGAAGAAAAGTTATGACCAACCTAGATAGCATATTGAAAAGCAGAGATATTACTTTGCCAACAAAGGTCCATCTAGTCAAGGCTATGGTTTTTCCAGTGGTTATGTATGCATGTGAGAGTTGAACTGTGAAGAAAGCTGAGCGCTGAAGAATTGATGCTTTTGGACTGTGGTGCTGGAGAAGACTCTTGAGAGTCCCTTGGACTGCAAGGAGATCCAACCAGTCCATCCTAAAGGAGATCAGTCCTGGGTGTTCATTGGAAGGACTGATGCTGAGGCTGAAACTCCAGTACTTTGGCCACCTGATATGAAGAGTTGACTCACTGAAAAAGACCCTGATGCTGGGAGGGATTGGGGGCAGGAGGAGAAGGGGACAACAGAGGATGAGATGGTTGGATGGCATCACTGACTCGATGGACATGAGTTTGAGTGAACTCTGGGAGTTGGTGATGGACAGGGAGGCCTGGTGAGCTGCGATTCATGGGGTCTCAAAAAGTCAGACACAAGTCAGTGACTGAACTGAACGTTCTCCACACCCCACCCCCACATCTGTTCACACTGAATTATTTTGAAGTAAATCCAAAACATCTGATTTTATCTGTAAATAACATACCACTGTATGTGTCTCTGGAAAAGAAGGGCTTTAGAAAGAAGCAAAAAGGAGTTCCCTGAAGGCCTTGGGTTAGGCTTCTGGGCTTTCAGTGCTGTGGCCAGGGTTTAGTCCCTGGCTGGGAAGCTGAGATCCCACAAGCTGCGTGGCATGGACAGAAAAAAAAAACAATCCATAAACATGGACGCCATTGTGATACCTGCAAATTATAGTCACCCCCTGATATCATCAAATACCTTAAGAATATTCAAATTGTCTCATAAGTTTTTTAGAAGTGTTTTTTGGAATCCAAATGATGTGTACACAGTGCATTTAGTTGACTTGATTCTTAAGTCTCTTATAATCTGTAGGTTTGCTCTTTTTTGACCTTTGTTCCATACTGAAGAAAACCAGGTCTTTGTCTTGTAGAATTTCCCGTAGTCTAGGTTTTGCTGGCTGCATCCCCACAGCGTTGATTAACACGTCCTTAGGTAGAGGTCTCTTCAGAGTCACATCATTTAGTTTTTGGCAAGAAGAAGGCAGCGTCCACAGGTGCTTCCGTTCGCATCGCCGTGACGCAGGACATAATGCGTGTTTGCGTCTTTTGTGACTTTGGCTTAATCAGTAGATTCAGATATTGTCAGGCATAGTGGAAAGGATTTTTAAAAAATTGGTAAAAGAAGTTGACTAAAACTATTATATGGTAAATAATATAGGCTGTGTGTGTATGTGTGAGTGTATTTTAAAATTTTGCTTTGGTAACTTTTACCCCTCTTCATTTTGCCTCCCTCCATAGGATGACAATAACCTGTTAAAACAGCAGCTTAAAGATTTCCAGAATCACCTTAATCATGTAGCTGATGGTCTGATTCATCCAGAAGAAGTGGCAGCTCGTGTAGATGAAGTAAGGAGAAAATTGAAATCAGGAGCTGGAGAGATGAGGTAATAGAAAGACCGCCAGGTATAGAGTGGGCTGAGTTGTGAAGGTGGGCTTCAGTGATGGAATTTGCTTTCCGCAACTGTGCATGGCTGATTTCTTTTGTAACGTTTTCTTCTTATCATATGACCATGATTGAGACACAGATTACTTAATTCAAGTTGTCCATCACTGCTATTTTTAATCTTTTATATGTTTTGTTATTATTTAATTTAAAAAACATAAAGGTTTTATGAGTACCTCATTCTTGAAGCTTACTGCAGATGGTCAGGAAATAGAGTCACATTATACACTTTAAGTAGAAAACAAATAGCTAAAGAAAAACAGGCTAATTTGAAAATGTGAAATGGACGCTTGTTCTTTGAACACACATTGTTCGCCTGAAGGTAGCTGTGCTCTCCGAGTGGCAGCATCAGTGGGTGAAGCGGTGCTCTGCGCTCCAGAGGGGCACAGAGGCCTGCCGCGGATTGACAGCAGGGGCCGTCCCACACAGCTCTTCCTCGTGTACTAATGTTACTGGCCTGCTTGCGTCCAGCGTCAAAAATAAAACGTCACGTTTATAACATCTTTCCTCTCGCCCCTTACCAGAATCCACAGTCCTTCAGATGTCTTAGGGAAAAGTCTTGCTGACTTGCAGATACAATTCAGTGAAATGCTGACACGTTCTCAGTGGGAGAAAGAGGAAGCCCAAGGGAGGGAAAGAAAACTCCAAGAAGAAATGGCTCTGCATCAGGAGAAGCTGGCGGATGGACAGGAAGCGTTCAGGCAGGCCTGTGAGAGAGCACTAGAAGCGAGGGTAAGAGACGGGCAGGAGGCAGCCGGAGGGAAGTGTTTAGAAAACACGGACGCTTTTCAGCAAGTCACCCTGCTTCCTTTTTTGTATAAATACAGTGTAGGGCATTCCCTGGTGGTCCAGTGGTTAAGACTCCTCACTTTCATGGCCAAGAGCTGGGATTTGATCCCTGGGTGGGAAACTGAGATTCCACAACCAGCATGGCATGGCCACAAAAAAAAGTGTTTGTTATATTAATTATACCTTAATAAAGGTAATTATACCTTTAAGGTATAATTAATAAAGCTATAATTTTTAAAAAATACAGCAATTGCTATAAGTTTCATTCCTAGTAAGTCAGGCTGTGTGTGACTGAAACGTAGCCCTGAGTGTGGTGACCAATGGCAAAGTCAGGCTTCTGCACGATGCTGTGTTCCTTGTTTTGGAAGCAAGTGAGCTGTTTCTTAACATGCAGGTCAGTAACACCACATTGCTAGAGCATAGTATGGTGCCAGAATCTGAGGTTTTGATGTAACTATTTTAATGATGAGGCAAATGTTAAAATGGATCCTAGAGAACAGTTGTGATTAACACATCCCCAGTAAGCCATTAATACTCTTTAGTAAAATGAAATACAATTATCTAGAAGGTGTTTAGTTTGCTCAAAAAATATTTCCCTTAAAAATCATTTTTGAAACTTGATATCCTCACAGATTAATTTTGACAAGAGGCAACACGAAGCAAGAATTCAGCAGTTAGAGAATGAGATTCACTATTTACAAGAAAATCTAAAAAGTATGGAGGAAATCCAAGGCCTTACAGATCTGCAGCTGCAGGAAGCTGATGAAGAGAAGGAAAGAATTCTAGCCCAACTCCAGGAGTTAGAGAAGAAGGTGGGCAAGACCAGGGAAAAGACACACGAGTCCCTGCTGCTAGGGTCCTGCTCTCAGCGAGGGGGCAGCTGAGAGGGCTGTGGTCCACGGCCACCTTTGGCTGCACGGCTGGCTCGGGCCTGCCCTAGAGAGACCTGGGTGCACATCACTGGATCTGGAGCCTGAGACGAGGGAGCATGGTGGATGGAAACAAGGGCCTTGGGATGTAAGGAGTGAGCGGAGAGTCGGCTGGGTGGTACTTAAATGCTGTTGGGATGATTGGCCTCCTTCCACACCCTTTTACAAACTGGGCACATCTGTGGAACATTACTTTTCAGCTCCTCACTTTTCTTTCTGATTCCCTGGCCTCTCTTTAAGCTTCTCCAAAGCTGCCTCAGCCACTACTGCCCTTGTCACACCTTGTGCAATTCAGAAGCTGCACCCAGCGTCTCTGAGGCCACGAGTGGAGCACCCCGACTGGCCACAGACACTTGGCTGTCAGCGCCCCCGCGCTGCCTGATCCTAGCGCCCGCGCCCCAGCGTGCAGCCCCCGCGCTGCACGATCCCAGCGCCCGCGCTGCACGATCCCAGCGCCCGAGCCCCAGCATGCAGCCCCCGTGCTGCACGATCCCAGCGCCTGAGCCCCGCATGCAGCCCCCGCGCTGCCTGATCCCAGCGCCCGAGCCCTGCTTTCCTGGCGGATGGCTCTCCTGTCCTTACTTTATTCCTTGTCCAACTTAAATTCCATGGTCTCCCACTATCACCATTGTTTGCAAATATCCTCAGATTCCTTGCTCCTTTCTCCTGTCTTCTGTGACAGAACAGCAGCTGTCTGCTTTCTTTAGCCCTACAGTCGTGGCTGAGTATTCCTGAATTGAAAATCACCCATCCAGGCATAGTGGTGGCACTGGGAGTGTTTGCCAGCCTCAACGGCGGCCGCCTCACTCCTCTCTGGAACCTCGCTGTCAGGCCGCACTGTTCTGTACCTTCTCCCAGCCCCCGTGAGTGGCCTGCTTCATGCTTTAGTGAGAACACATCAGTTCCCTGGTCTTACGAGTCTGCCTCCAGAATCTCTCTGGAATGTCTGCACTTTGTCCTTCTCCAGGGCCACCACCCTCATCCACCGTGACGCGTCTTCTCTTCTGGACAATGGCTGTGGCCACAGGACAGCCGCCATTCCCACTATCACCGGCTCCACGGAGTGGCCAGCACAGAGCATAAACAGACTGTTGTCAGTCCCTGCATCTTCCTTTCTCTCCAGCAGCCTCTGTTGTTTCTAGGATAAAGACAGAAGTGCCTTTGCCTCTGAGCCGCTGCATGGTTGGCCTCCGTTAGCGCGCTCCTTTTCTCACCATGCTGCTGCTTGCAGTTCCCGAGACCCCAGGTTCCAGCTTCCCCCCTGCACCACGTCTCTCCCCCTCCCTTCCCCGACTCCCTCCCTCTCCCGCCGGTCTAGGTCTCTGCTGCCAGCCTCGCACAGAGCTGGGCACCGTGTTCTCCCCCTTGAGAGCAGCACTCACGGTTTGAGTTACACACCTGCCTCAGCGTTTGTTTAACGTGTGTGTCTCGAGATCCCCACGAGGGCAGCAGGCGGGCTATTTGGTTTACCACCGTATGCCCCAGTGATCACAGGGGCTGGTCCATCGCTCGCCAGTGGTGCTAAGAGATGTTTTTCCAGCAGATGGATGGATTTACGAGCACATAGCTTCCAGACTAAGTATACTGATTTCATTCTAAGTCACTGTACAGTTTGGAGGCGTTTTTATTTTTTAACTCTGAGCCCCTGCTGTGTACCAGGTATTGTTCTAGGCATGGGGCATGTGAACAGAGTCCCTACTCGCATGGGGCTTGCATCTTAGTTCATTGCTACCAAATGAGTCATCTCTCTGTTTTTTTTTTTTTTCTTACCTCAGAAGAGACTTGAAGATGCCAAATCTCAGGCCCAAGTTCTGGGTTTAGATAGAGAACTGAAGAAACTGAAGAAGGCTGTGGCCGCCTCTGATAAGATAGCCACAGCCGAGCTCACTATCGCCAAAGACCAGCTCAAGTCCCTTCATGGAACCGTTATGAAAATTAACCAGGAGCGTGCAGAGGTGAGTCCCACACACAGCAAGTGCCCACCAAGGCTGCCCCTGCCGAGACACCTAGCTGCTCGCGTTTTTGAGCTCTCATTAGAGACTCTGGCTCCTGCGTAAAGTTGTCAGTCTTCAGGCCTGATGGGCGCGCTTCCACCGTCACAGCCCTGCCATGGGTGCGGTGCTCTAGTGAGTCCCCGAAGAACCCTCCAATGAAGCGCACCGTCCTCACCTCAGACTGTAGGGGTCTGCTGAGGGAGGCAGCTGTCAGCGCACAGCTGAGCCGAAGTCTGCAGGCCTGCGGGCTCATCCTTCTGAGCCTCAGCCCTTTCATCATGGAGAGAGGCTTGTGTGTCTCTTCACAGGGTGGTTGTGAGTCCTGCCCGAGATAAGTCGGTCACGGCCTGTACAGGACGCAAATGCTGATGCGATTAAGACCGCAGGTCGTAGGAGGGAGAAGCCGAACTACGGGAGCCCAGAGTCCCCCAGTCATGGGAGCCTGTGGGACAGGGGAGGAAAAGCTGGTCTGTGCTTTTCTGATGTAGCACCCTGCCCACTTGGACCCCACAGAGGGGTTTGGGGGGCTGCCAAGTGATGGGTAGGCGAGGTGGGGCCGGGCGCCTCCTGTGCAGGGGGTGGCCAGGCGTGCGAGCTGATGAGGGCAGAGGCCGAGTCTGGGAGGGAAAGAGAAGAGCACAGCCCGCAGTGCCGTGCTGCTCTCCCCGCTCCTCCGTCCCCGCAGGACCTGCAGGGAGCAGAGCGGTTCAGCAGAAAGGCAGCACAGGCCGCGAGGGGCCTGACCCGAGCGGAGGCGGAGATCGAGCTCCTGCAGAACCTCCTCAAGGAGAGAGAGGAGCAGGTCGGTGCCGGGACCCCGTGAGAGCACCTCCTCCTCGGGTCCTTCTCGGTTCCTAAGCGACTGAGTTGCGGTGGGGCCTCTAAAGGCTTTTGAGGTCCCGTCAGCAGTCAGGCAGCACTCCATCCCCTGCTGCGTGCCAGGCATTGCATGGTTTAAATGTCCAGAGTAACGGGGTTCCTCATTAGTAAAGTAGACGTGAAAAATCAGAGGATCATAAATCATACTGCAAGGAGAAATGCGTCTGGAAAAGAATACTCACTGGCGGCTTCTCATATGTGACTTTTTTAATAGCTTCGGATTGAGATGGAGAAAGTAGAGGTAGGCACCCGAGGAGCAAGCTCACAGGTGCTGGAAATCGAGAAATTGAATGAGACCATGGAGAAACAGAGGAGAGAGATCGCGAGGCTGCGGAACTTACTAGACCTCACCGGGGCTGGTACAGTACTGGGCTTTGGTTTTAAAATCAGATCCTTCTGTTGGTTTCTTCCCTTTAGCAGATTTATTTGTTACCAATCAAGCCCATGCTTGATTTATAGAGCTGTGATAATTAGCTTAATAAATACAGAACTTTTCCAATGTATGTAAGTACAGTATCAAGGGACTTGATTACAAAGAGAGAAGAGATTCATTTTTGTCTCTTCAAAAAAAGGAATGTTTGCAAATCTGCTGCGCTCTCTGGCTCGCTGTCTAAGTGAGTAGCAGCAGGCGCGTCTGTCCTCTGCAAGTGCAGCAGACACTTATACCGAAGGGCAGCTGTGAGGAGCTGAGCCGCTGGCTCTTGTGGAATCGCTTTTGTATTTTGAGAGAGAAAGGGAGTAGATGATTTCATGCCCAGCTCATGGAATGACTTTCCTTTACAGATAACAGAGGAGGCATTGAAAATATTTTGGAAGAAATTGCTGAGCTCCGACGTGAAGTTTCTTACCAGAACGATTACATCAGCAGCATGGCAGATCCTTTCAGAAGACGAGGCTATTGGTGCTTCATGCCACCACCACCATCATCAAAAGTAGGGAGTCTGTGTTGTTGGGAATATATACTAAGTTTTCTTTACGAAAATGTAACAAAGTTGCCTTCCGTAAATCTGTGATCGGGTGTCAAGAACAACATATCTAGGCTAAGCCATGCGTTGAGGTTCTTAAGTGTTTATACTGAGATGGAAATAGGGCATTCCCAAGGAATGTGGCAGTTGCCCACTCAAGCTCAGGTGTATGTGGTGGGGTCCTAGAATAAGAATCGTGTAAGGGAAATAAAGTGAGTTGAGCCCAGAGAGCCTGTTGAAACTGTTGAAAATGGCGGTAGAATTATACAGAGGCTGAGACAGAAAACTGGGCACCTGGATTTCATTTCCCTTTAACAGACATTCATTCAGCACTTACTGAGGTCTAGGTCAAGTGCAAGACTTTGGTGGGAAGCCATGATGAATGATACAGCCCCTGCCCTCCAAGAGCTCATGAGCTGGGGAGGAACGCAGTTACACCAGTGTAATTACAAAACAGTGACACACACGTGCCAGTAGAGCAGACGCCTCTGCCCCCGTTGCAGAGAATTACAGATCCATCTCATGGGAATGTTTAGGAAAGAAGCCTTCACAAGCAGGGGCGTGAAGTGAGCGCTAAGCAACCCTCACAGGATGTGCTCTCAGGAGCGAGGGGACAGCCCGCGAGGACGAGAAGGGTTGGGTTAGCCATGGCAGGTGGCCTTGCGGGGCTTGAGGGTGGGATGGGAACAGTGAAAGGCAAAGTAGATTGGGGCCATGAATTTTTTTTTAAGGGACTTCAAAATCCCTTACACTTAATCACATAGGCTTTGGGAAACAGCAGTTGTGTGTGCTGTGAGCGGAGCTCTGGCTTTGGAGGAATAGTCTGGCAGAGTGTGAGGCTAGACTTGCGCTGTGTGAGCTGCTCTCTGTGGGGCTGTTTGAACTCATTTGGGTGAAGGATGGAAGAGGCTTGAGCAGAGGAGCTGGAGGAGAGGAGGGTTGAGGGGTGTTCAGTGGGCACAGAGTGAAGGTTTGTGGCCTGAATGTGGGAAGGAAGGAGAGGCTCTCCTCCAGAGCTGAGAACGACATCCTGCTGGAATCCGCTGACAGCCACAGTTGGGAGAAGCAGCCCTGACCCGCTGGGATCCCAGGGCCGTGTGGACTTCCTCAGAACCCCAAGAACAGAATCTAAGGTCCTCCTCCCAGATCTCTAAGGAAGCCAGACATCTTGGCACAACCAGGGCCACAGGTGGAAGCAGCGTAAGTTAGAGCAGAGCCCAAGTTGGCTGAGGGTTTGGAGGGTCGACCTGCAACTGGGAAGGAGAAGGAGCATAACGGTAACGCTCTAAGCCCAGGCCCGGCCCCCAGCGCCGCAGGAGACGGAGACCCCAGGCAGCCTGGAAGGCACCTGCTTTCCGTGATCTTACCACAAGAAGAGAGACCGCTAGGAAGGATGAGTTGGGGAGCCAGGAGGCTGACACCCATGCAGGTTATATGACAATGTGCCCATGTCTCACTCCTCCCTGTGAGAATGAGAATTATGATGTAGGAAGAGAAACCAGTTCTTGGTCGGCTTTGCTGCAGACTTTGATCTTTCCCCACATCAGTCTTTTCATTTTATGCTGTGTGCTTCTGTCATTTGCATAGGTTTCCAGCCATAGTTCCCAGGCCACTAAGGACTCTGGTGTCGGGCTGAAGTATGCAGCCTCAACTCCTATTAGAAAACCACAGCAGGACGGGAAGGAAGACGGTGCCCCTCCAGCTGCCTCGGGATACTGGGTTTATTCTCCCATCAGGAGCGGGCTACATAAATCGTTTCCAAATAAAGGTAAGTCAGATCACATCCGGGAAGTTGCATTTCTCTTGCCTTAGTGACTTTTGGTCCCCTGAGATGCATAAAGTGCAGTCCAGTCTCTCCGCTCGCTCGGGAGGCCCTCTGTGGCCTGGTCTTGGCCAGGGGCCCCCTCGCCTCCCTGTCCGCCGCCAGCCAGGCCCAGCTGCATGCTGTGTTTCTCATACCTCCGTGTTTGAGCCCCTCTGTTCGGAATGTTCTACTCTTCTCTTCTCTCCCAAACTATTCCTGCTCATCATGACTTCAGCAAGACCCAGGTCCTCAAAAAGCACTCTTCTTCTGGACCCTCCCTCCTCACTGCCTTACCCGGGCACGCTGAGCAGCTCACCTGTGCTCCTGGAACGTGGCGGTTTACATCCTTGTTTCAGGGTTAGCAAATAAGGTAGTTACTGCAACAGAAATGAAGTGTTGCAGATCTGCCTTCCAGAGGGAAGAGTCGGGCCTGGGGTGGATCCCAGCTCTTTCACTAAGTAGTTGTGTCATACTAGGCAAATTATTTAGCTGCTCTCAGAGTGTTAATCTGTAAAATGGGAATATTGCATTCTGAGAATTTGTTCATTCAGGAAATGGAGTGCCTGCTGTGTACTTGGTTCTGTGTCATCAGTGATAAGCACAGCTAGTTCTTGCTTCCTGGAGAGATAAGTGAGCAAACCCCCACCAAGAGAGGCCATGTGCCCTGATTGTGGTGGAGCTTGGCGCTGTGGGTCTCATAGCACTTCTCTGCTGGCCTCATGTAACACGAAGCAGGCACTCAAGTGTTGCTGAATGATGAATGAATGAAGACGGGGAGAAAGCAAACCAGTGGATAGGTGTCGGAGAAACTCGAGTTCACCTGGTGGAAAGCATTGGAATCCCTGTTTTGATCCACTTTTCAAAACTGCTGTTGACCTTTTTTTACAAAATTTTATTTTTGCATCTCTGATATCTTGGCCTGAATGCTGCTGTTCTCTGCTAAGTGTGTTTAACTAGTAAGCCATGGAAATAAGACATGCTCCTGTGTTTCTGCTTGAAGATGCAGACAGTGGAGGAGAGAGCCAGGAGGAGAGTGAGCCGGATGACCACGATGACCGCCCGTTCGTCCCTCCGCCCGGATACATGATGTATACCGTGTTCCCCGACGGCTCTCCTGTACCGCAGGGCATGGCCCTCTACGCACCGCCCCCTCCCTTGCCCAGCAGTAGCCGACCTCTCACCCCTGGCACTGTTGTGTATGGCCCG
>SJYF01000270.1:2188036-2200918 GCA_006410515.1 Procapra przewalskii | reverse complement strand
CGGGTTGAAGTTTTCCTGTCTGATTTAAGCTCTTTTAGGGTTAGGCGGAGTTCTTGTAGAACTAGATCTTTTTTGAATATTTGTTTAAATTTTTTCAGCAAATTAATGTTTAGCAATACTTTTAAAGGATTTTTTCGTTCAGAATGCAATTAATTAGCTCCATTAATTCAGCACGACAAATATACATTTTGTTATCTATTGTTATATCAGCCAATAGCATTATTTTCTGTTCCATTTTGTAAATGTTTCCACATTCAATTAATAGCCTGTACCGTGCTTTGTTTCTGTTAGAACTTAAGAATATTCTGGACATGCTGCAACTTGAAAACAATGAGCTGCAAGCTTTGAAGCTACAACATGACCAAAAGATGTCTGAGTTAGAGAAGACTCAGGTTGAAGTGCTGGAGGTAATACACAGAGGCATTTTCCTGGTAGCAGACCACACAGCCTAGCTCCATTTGTACGGTTGAGTCGTCTTTTACCTTCTTTAGGAGAAACTGGAGTTGGAGAATTTGCAGCAGACGGCCTTGCGACAGAAAGGGGAGATCGAGTGGCAGAAGCAGCTCTTGGAGAGGGACAAGCAGGAGACTGAGCAGCTCAGCGCCGAGACCCGAGCGCTGCAGCTGCGTGTGGAGTCTTTGTGCAAACAGGAGGAAGACCTCGAGGAGAAATGTGGCAGCTGGGAGAAGAAGCTGGCACAGATCAAACGGTGAGAGCAGGAACGATTGAGCTTGCAAGGCCCCTTCTGGAAGGCTAAAGCGTTAGAAACACACTGTTTAAAAAATTGGAAAGGCAAAAACAAAAAATACAAAATACACCACAAACTCAGTATCACAGTACAATTCACCAGTAGCATTTTGGGATGAATTTTCCTTTTAGACTTTTTTTTTTCCTCCCTTAAAGCATTTTTTTTTAATAACTTGTGATTTAAGTAAAATAATATATGCTTGGAATATGTGAGTCAGTGGAGAAATATACCTTGTGGGTAGGAAGGCCCAATATTAACCCATTGTTAAGATTCAGTTCTCCTCAGATTGATCTGTCGATTCAAAACAATCATAATTAAAATCCCAACAGACTTTTAAAATAGAAATTGGCCATCTGATTCTGAAATTCATATTGAAATGCAGAGGACCTAGAATATAAAACTTTTTAGATAGGACACCAAAACAACTTTAACAAAGAATAAAAGTTTAGAGCTAACGTGATTTTAAGACAATACACAACCATGATAGTCAAAAACTCTGCGGTATTGGTATAAAGATAGAGAGACAGGTCAATGCAACAGAACAGAAAGTCTGCAAGTAAACTCACAGATACATGCACAACTGATCTTACAAAGATGCGAAATAGAGAAGAGATGGTTTTTCAAAATATGTTGCTAAAAGCACTGCAAAAAAATGAGCCTTGGTCTATACTCACACTAAGTGTAAAAGTTAACTCAGAATGGATCAGAAACAAATGTAAAACCAAAATATAAAACTTGTAAGGGCCTTGGGTCAGGCAAAAATTCCTTAGATAAGACCCTGAAAGCATGATCTGTAAAAAAGTAAATTGATAAAATTGAACTTCATCAAAGTTTAAAATTTCTGTTTCTTGAGAATTCCCTGGTGATCCAGTGGTTCCATGTTTTCACTGCCAGGGGGGCAAGTTCAGTCCCTTTGTAGAACTAAGATCCCACAAGCTGCACAGTGTGGCTGGGGAGAAAAAAAATGTTTTACAAAAGACACTGTTGAGACAATAAAAAGACATCTCAGACTGGGAGAGAAATCTTTGCAACTGTGTATTTGATGAAGGACTTGTACCCAGGATGTATGTACATAGATAACGAACTCTGAAAACTCAGTAATTAGAAAATGAAGAACCCAATTTTCAAGTAGGCAAAAATTTGAACATTTTGTTTAAGAAAATAGATGAATGGCAGATAAGCACATGAAAAGATGCTCAGTGTCATTCACAATTAAGGAAATGCAAATTAAAACCACAACTAAATATCATTACATACCTACTAGAATAGATTAAACCCTGACCATACCAAATTCTATCAAGGAACTTTAATACACAGTTGGTGGGAGTATAAAATGTCAGTAAGAGTACTTTGGAAAATAGTTTGGCAGTTAGACTTAAAAATGCAAACATACACCTACCAGAAAATCTAGCTTTCCCACACCTAGAGGTGAAGACGTGTAGCGTGTGTGTGTGTGTGCACGCGCATGCAGGCACGCTAAATGCTTCAGTTGTGTCCCACTCTTCACGACCCTGTGGACCGTAGCCCACCAGGCTCCTTTGTCCATGGGATTCTCCGGACAAGAAGACTAGAGTGGGCTGGCATGCCCTCTTCCAGGGGACGTTCCCAACCCAGAGACCAAACCCATGTCTCCTGTGTCTCCTACATTGGCAGGTGGGTTCTTTACCACTGGCGCCACCTGGGAAGCCCAGAGGTTAAAGCCTGCGCCCATAGAAAAACTGTACACTGGTGTTCGTAGCAGCTTCATTTGCAGTAGCCAGACACTGAAAACGCCATAAGTGCCCATCAGCTGATGGCATGTAGGTTGGCAGATTATGGTACATCCATGCCATCGAATGGGCTTCCAGGTGGCACAATGGCATAGAGCCTGCCTGCCAATGCAGGAGACACAGGCCCACGCCCTGGGCCGCAGCGAGTTCCTGGAGGAGGGAATGGCCGCCCCTCCCTCCAGCAGGATGCCTGGCAGGGTGCAGTCCATGGGGTCACAAAGAGCTGGACGTGGCAGAGCACACACAGGCGTGCCATCGACCGGGCATCCCTGGTGCCTCAGTGGCAAAGAATCTGCCTGCTGATGCAGGAGACACGGGTTTGATCTCCGGGTTGGGACCCCTGGAGAAGGAAAGGAGAACCCACTTCAGTGTTCTTGCTTAGGAAACCCATGGACAGAGGAGCCTGACGGGCTACAGTCCATGGGGTCACAAAAGTGAGACCTGACGTAGGAGCTGAACTGTAGCCTCATACCGTGGGATGCTGCGAGGCAACAAAGAGCGATGGAGTGTTAAGAACAGGCAGCTACGTGGCTGCTTCTCAGAGTAATTATGCTGAGTGAAGAAGCCAGACAAAAAGCAGTCCATGGTGTATTCCCATTCATGTAAAGGAACACATGCTCATACATACATATTTTTTATGACAAATCTTATTATACATAAAATTGTGTTTTTTGCTTTTTCACTTATAAGTTAAGTCCATTTTAATCATGTTTGGAATTATAAGTGCTATCCATGTTGTCCCTGATTTTTATAAAACTTCAATGTTAGCAAGTCACTGTCTGAAATGACAGACATTTCCAAATGTTTGTTCTATTCTATTAATGTTTGTTATTTTAGTAAATTATTAATGTTATTAATTTATTAATATCATCCAGACTCCACAGCTGCTTTGTGACACGTAACACTGTTCGTTAGTTGTCTGGTATTTGTGCTTGGACATTTTGTGTTTGACAGTCTAACAGTCTCGCTTGTATCATAGGGTTTTAGCAGCCACAGAAGAGAGTAGCAAAGCAAAGCAGTCAGACTTGGAAAAGTTGGAACTGGATATCAGAAAACTGCACCAGGAGCTAGACCAGCTAAACAGAAGCAAGCTCTCACTGCACAGAGACGTCGCGGCCGTGCAGCAGCAGCTGCAGGGTAAGAGGGCGGCGGGGAGGCGACCGTCTTCCTTCTGCCAGAGTCTTTGTTTGGTTGTTTGCTTTCTTATTACAGAAATAGAACATCTACAGGGCCTGGGGTTTCTTTTAAAAGTGAGAAAAATGTTCTAATATTAGGTATGGTGATGGTTGAACAACTCTGAATTTACCAAAAGCCATGAAATTGTACACTTTAAATGGCTGAAATGCATTAGATGTGAATTACATCTCACTAAAGCTGGGTTTTTTTTTTAATGAATTCATATTCCTTAGAGAACAATTTTAAAACATAGCAAAGTGACAAAATAAAAATTACTGTTGACCACACTCTTCAGAGATAATTTCTACTAGCAATGTAGTAAATATTGTTCCAGATTTTTCCTTGAGGGGTAGTGTGTGTGTGTATAGATTTAAAAGCAAAAATGGAAATAATGTATTTATGACCAAATCTTTATAAATCCTCATGATTGTTTGTTTCCAGCCAACAGTATACTTGCTGGACACTTCCTGTGTACTGGGCATGATTGTAGATGTTTCATATGCATTTTATCATTTAATTCTTATAATATTTTTATGAGGTAGAAACTATTATTTTCCCCATTTAAAGACGCCAACTTAAACCCAGTTTCCTTGGGACTTGCTTAAGCAAGAAGTGACTTGCTCAAGCTCACCCAGTTAGTAAGTGACAAAACCAGTACAGATAATAAAATTTATTTTCAAATTGTCTTCCTGAAAGGTTGTACCAAATTTACATTTTTATCAGCAGTGTGGAAGGCATCTGCTTTTAAACCACGCACTTCATCAGCACTAGGCATTGTGTGTGAGGTTTTTTTATCATGAGGTTTTGAGCGTGTTAATCTTTTTTTTTTAACATGTAAGTCTTTAAAAAACGCAAGGTCCAAGCCCAGATCTGGCTTGCGCACGTGCCTCTCTCCCAGCCTTGAATAAGATAGGGTGGCGAAGTCACCTGTTATACCTAACAGAAGGAAGCATAAATTCACTTCAGTCTGCATTTTTAAGGGGACTGACGGGAAACTGGGAAGTGTATGCATATGTATTTCTTATTCTTTGTGAATGTTATTTCTGTAGAAAAACGAGAGGCAGTGAACTCATTACAGGAGGAACTAGCTGATGTCCAAGACCGCTTGAGCCTAGCGAAACAGGTGAGCCCGACAGATGCAGCCTCCCAGTGGCGTCCCGCAGGTGTGCAGACAGTTGCTTGGAATAACAAGTCAGAGGCTGGTTCCTTCTCATATGGGCAGGTCCCATAGAGCCTTATCTAACACAGATGTAATTTATGCAAAACTTTGATGCAGAGCAATAATTTCTAGTTTATTTTAGCAATAGAATTCTCCATTCAAACAACGTTTTGCTCAAAGCTAGAAAGTAAGGGGCGGTGGCTAGAAGACCCCTGTAGTTGGTCAGCCGCCATCTGAGCGCTCCAGGGGCCAGACGGACCTCCCTTCCCCATGGCGCAGATGAGGCCTTTAGGCTGCTCAGCGTCTTCCTGCAGGGACTCAGTGTTGTCCTGTGAGAGCATTGCCTTGAGCTGAGTTCCAAAGAACCTCAAGCAAGTTTTAGACCTCAGTTTCCACTCTGTAAGTTACAGGTTAGATTAGACAGCTAAATGTTGTTCCTTCTACCTTTAAGATTCTGTGTTTCTAAGATGTATAAAACTTAAAGTATTCTGTCCTTTAAAAAGTCTTACACGGTTCTTATGAACATTTTCTATGTTACTAGAAATATGGAAACTTTTCCAAAAGTGTTTAATTAGGGTTCTTTGAAGAAAGAAATATTTATTGTTTTGTGAATTTTTTTAAACCTGTATAAATATTTCAGATGGTAACAAAACCATGACTTCAGGTTCAGTTTCAGTCAGAGTTAAGGCTTGTCCACAGCTCTTCTCAACCCTAGCAGTCCTATGGGGTGGGGGGTGTTTATTCCCACCTCAGGGACAAGATGGCTGAATTTTGGAGGAGCCGGGCCTTGCTGGGGCTCTGTCACCTTAGGCACTAAACAGAGGGCAGCCAGCGATTAGACTGGGCTCTGGGCGCCTTCGCATGTTTGCTGCAGTGGCGAAGGGCGTGGAGCTTCCGGGCTTAGGTGGCGCAGCTGTGGCGCTGGGCCCGTATTGAAGGCGGCTCTGTCCGTGGTTTGAGTTTGTTCTTTGCCCTGAAGGACCTGCTCCACACCACCAAGCGCCAGGACGGCCTGCTCGGCGAGGAGGCCAGGCTGCAGGAGGACCTCCAGGAGCACACGAAGAGGCTGGAAGTCTGCCGGAAAGAAGAGGAGGCAAAACAGCAGCACCTGCAAGCGCTTCAGAACGAGGTGGAGGAAAACAAGGCCGAACTCGCCCGCCAGGAAACGGTACCGCACCCCATGGGCGTCGCGTGAGAGCAGACACGTCCCCGGGCGGAGCGCTGCTGAGAAGCTCCCGCTTTGGGTCTCGCTCACTGTACCTGCCCTGTGTGACCTGAGGGGGATTTCACACCAACTCTGACTCCCGTGGTATTAATATTATGGACCATTAAGACTGGAGAACAGGCCCCATAAAGAACCGCGGTGGCCACGTGTCAGTTCCTGCGCGTCCCCTCCTCACATGCCAGCCAAATCATTTTCTGTCCCCACCTGACCCCCTGTGCAAAGAGAACTCCCTCTATCACCGCGGGCTGTTCGCTATTTTCTGTTTGAACTGGAACCTGACTAGTGTCCGAGAAGATTCCCGCGGGACGTTGTTTGCTAGTTGGTGACTAACTGAGGGTGTTCTCTAATAAGACATTTCAGAGACTCCAGAAAGAGAGGGAAAATGAAGAAAAAAAGTTAGAAGCCAGTCGAGCGACCCTGCAGGAGCAGCAGCAGCAGCTGGAAAAGGAAATCGCAGACCAGAAGAGCGCGCTGGACCAGGTGCTCAGCCAGGTGCTGGCGGCCGAGGAGCGCGCCAGGACTCTGCGGCAGGAGGAGAGGTGGGGGGAGACCCTGGAGAGGACACTCTCCCAGACCAGTACGTATCCCAGAGCTGCCGGGGGCACCGCTGACTGTCGTACCAAGTGTGCAGAGGAGGCCCAGGCCTCAGCCGTGGCCCAGACAGGGGGCAGGACCGGTGTGGGGGACGTGCAGCGCTCACTCAGTCCTCCGGGTCCTGCGAGAGATGAGGAGGCGGGCCCAGAGCAAACAGAGTCTGTCTTTATGGAGATGGAATTTGATCCCGACACGGTCGGGTGTTTCTCCTTGATTCTGTCGCTTTCTTTGAGAATGCTTTTTCAAGGAAGTGGAATATTAAGGCAAAGAAATGCGAAAAGGTGCCCTAATGGCTTTCTATAAAACTACATTAATTCTGAGCTTTGGAACAATGATCCATTTCATCTCAACCTGTTAAAAAAACAATATTAACAGTTCTGTGATATAGTTGCTGGCCACTGGGTCTGTTTATTCTTTTGAGCCATGCGTAAATGAACTTGACTCCAGGGCAAAAGATGGTTCTTAGTCAGTAAATGAAATTTTTTTTCGTTAGACTTCAGGTTTTAATAATGCTCAGAAAGTGATGTTCTCCCCTGCAGAAACTTTGAGGACTTGGGTTTTGAAAGGGTTATTACTCCTTTTTCTCTGGGAACTCTTGATTCAGACCCAACCTTTTTCATTTTGAAACAAACCTAAATATGCTGAGTCTGACCATGCCAGAGGTGTGAGAGGTGATATCTGGGCAGGGTGTTGCTTTACACAGGTTGATGAGAAAAATCTGTGTTAAATATCACGGTTGTGTGTAAGCGGCGTCTGTTGAGGTCACTCACCGTGCGCTAGGTGCTGGCATGCATGGTCCCCGTTGAATGCCAGGAAACAGGCTCCTTCTGTAGAAAATGAGGCTCATGCCACTCCAGGTCCTCTCTTCTTTTCCTGCACTGCCTCCCACGAAGGAAGAAATACTTTGTACCTCCCTTTATTTGAAAGGAGGTTTATAACAAAGCATTCCAGGGCTTCCGTGGCCGTCCAGCGATCGAGACTGCGCTTCCAGTGCAGGGGGGCAGGTCCAGTCCCTGGTTGGGAGCTAAGGTTCCGCGCCTCGTGGAGCAGCCAGAAATGTCAAAGTGGAGAAGGGGCGTGAGTAGCCATTTGAATGAGCAGGTGAACGAGTAACTGGCGCCTCGGCAGTGTGCTCCGTGTTCCACGCGCCACACAGGGTTGGTGCTGTCGGGTCTCAAAGACTCGAAAGAGGAAATGGTGGCCGCCTGTCACTTTGGAATCAGGTCCTTCAGGAGCAAGCTGCATCGAAAGGCAGCCTCCTCTGAACCTTTTTCTGGGCTGCCGGTGTGGGTCAGGGGAGAGCTAGACAGCTGGCTGGCGGAGGAAAGTGCCTGAGCGAGCATCAGGCCCTTGTGCAGCCTGCCCTTAGCCAGCCCGGGCCGCGGGCTAAACTACCTGAAATGCTGTTTCAGAGCGACAGCTCTCAGAGCGGGAGCAGCAGTTGTTGCAAAAGTCAGCTGAGCTACTGGCTCTTCAGAAAGAGGCGGACTCTATGAGGGCAGACTTCAGCCTTTTGCGAAACCAGTTCTTGACAGAGAGGAAGAAAGCTGAGAAGCAGGTAGTCAGCCTCAAGGAAGCGCTCAAGACCCAGCGCAGCCAGCTGGAGAAGACCCTTCTCGTGAGTACCCACTGCCCCACCCCGGCAGCTTGTGTGATGATGCCTTTCCATTGTTAACTAGCATACGGCTTCCATGTGGAGAAAACAAAAGACTGGGCAACCAATTCCCTAACCCAACTGTTGTTTTGGGTACATCTGTGCACAGTTGGTGCCTGAAGCTAATGGTAGATTTTGCCTGCGTCTGGGCTCAGCCCTAGCGGAGTTGGCTGGCTGGCTGGAATGCTGATCACAGGCTCAGAGAGCACCCTTGACGAGCCAGCCTCTGCACACCTCTCCAGTGAGGGTGCAGGGGTTTGGGGGCAGGAAAGCTTCTGAAGACCCTCTTTCTCAGCCGCAGTCTGTGCTCACAGGTGTTCTCACCGAGCCCTTTCCGGTCAGCATCGGCTTTAATCATCCTCCTGAAGCTGGGAGGCTCAGTCTGTCACGCTCTCATCCCTGAGACAGACTGTGGGTGGGGGTACTCAGATGAGTTGAAAACAGTTTCTGATGCCTCGAGGCCGACAGGCAGTGATGGGGGTGTCCCAGAAAAGGGCTTTTCTAACCCTCTGGAGGGGTTCATGTCACCGTGCAGTGTGGATGTGGCTTTGTGTCCGATGTATTTCCCAGAGGGCAGCACCACTCACAGCCAGTCGCGCAGCAGGACTGTGAAGGGAGTGGGCAGATGTCTAGGTTTCAGTCCTCCCAGGAACCCTGTGACGGGGGCTGTTCATGGCTCCCAGACAGGGGAGGGTAACCTGATCTCAGCGCCAACACGGCACACCTAGGATTCAGGCGTTCTGCTCCCAGCTCTACCACCGCTGCTGCAGAAGGCTGGTCATCATCCCTTTTATAGCTGGAGGCCAGACGGGAAACAAAGTCTTAGAGCTAGTGAGGGCGCCAGGCAGCAGCGCCCCCTCCAGAGTCGCTCTCCCCCTCCCGTGCTAGGAGCAGAAGCAGGAGAACAGCTCCATGCAGAAGGAGATGGCGGCCATCGAGCAGGTGGCACAGGACAACCACGAGCGGGCGCAGCGCCTGATGCGGGAGCTCGGCCAGATGCAGCAGGAGCATGCGGAGCTCAGGGAGCAGGTGGGCCCCGGCAGGCGGCGCTCGTCTCAGCGGCGAGGGGCGCCGCTCTGCGGAAACTGTCAGACTCGCGATCAGATTGTTCTAGTCTTGAAATTTAGAACTTTCCACGAGAAGAAAGTATTTGGTCAAAACACACTTTTAAAATGCCCCAAGATACACTTTTGAAATGCCTTAAGTTCACCAAACTTAAGTTAGTTTTTGAAAGAAAAATGGCAGTTCTTCAGCATAAAATGTTATCAACTCCCAAAGTGCTGTGTTGAATGAAATGCTAGATTTTATGCCAGAAACAAGTCTGTAAGAGACAAACTCCCAAGGAAACCTCTGCCCACCTGTTGTCCAGCCGGGCCAAGGAGAGGAGGATGGTTCGTCCCCGATGGACGGTCTCGCCCTGGACCCACCCGTGTCCCCCAGACTGTGTCAGGGGCTGGGCCGCCCCAGAACTCTCTAGTCAAGCCGCTCGGGCCCCTCGATGGACCCCGCTACACTCTGTCCTTTGGATGAACCTATGTGGCCCTTTAGTTTCAGTAACCTGTTCCTGTAACCACCCCCCAAAACACACACACACAAACCCCCGTTTGGGTCAAGAAAAATTACATTTAAAGGCCCCTCGGCCTCTGTAAATTTGGGAGGGCAGTTAGCAGTGAGTATGACTGTAGTTTCTTCCCCGTGCTCTTTATGGAGAGAGCCACATAGAGTGGTCTCAGGTGTTTAACACAATCTGTGGCACCTGAGGAAACCTCCAGACTCCCCACACCACCAGATTCTTCACATGTAAATGAAAACATTCAAGCAGATCTTTGCTAAGCCCTGTTCAGCACTAACATTTATAACCTAGACCACCTACAGCTTCTTTCAGTAAATGCCCCTTTTCTTGTTGGAGGACCGCTGAGGGGCCACATACAAACTCTCACGTAGCTGTCACGTTTCAGGACACAGGAGGTTTAGAAGTTAGCTAGCTTGCCCTGAGTCGTCCTGGTGCTGTTTGTTGGAGGTGAGGCTGGAGCCCAGCTCTGTCCAGCTGCAGCGAGGCTGGCTTCGGTGGTGGGGGCCACCTGCACGCAGCACCACCCTGGGCTTTTCCAAACGGGAGTCGCTCCGGTCGGAAGGCCAGTAAAATCATTCACTTGGTAGCTTAGAGATAATTGAGTAGCTGGGGAAATGGCAAATTTTTACAGTTCTAATCATAATAAGTAACATTTGTAGGTCTTTCAGTATATGTTACATGTATTTAAAATATTAAATCATTAAATAACAGTTCAGTTCCAGTATCTGGTGGTATTTGACTCTCACTCGCTCTGTAGATGGTAAACCAGAAAGATCTGGAAAGAAGACAAGTAGAAATCAGTGAAGCAATGAGGACGCTTAAGTCTGAAGTGAAAGACGAGATCAGAGCCAGCCTGAAGAACCTCAACCAGTTTCTTCCAGAGCTGCCGGCAGACCTGGAGGCCATTCTGGAAAGGAGCGAACGCCTAGACGGAGGGCTGGAGAGCTTGAAGGAGAACTTCCCATTCACCCTGAGTGAGAAGCCGTCACCTTTTGAAGAGAAACTGCGTTTTTCTCACGTTCACGTAATGGTGAGGGCTTGTTTATCCTGCTGTTCTCCGGACTTCCTAAAAGGGCCCTTTGTTCCCCACCTCCCCCAGATAAGTTCAGACGGACTGGAGGCTGGGAGGAGGGAAAGGCGGGTTGGTTGTGACGGTGGTGCTCAGAGATCTCTGATGGCTCCCTTTTCCTCTGAAAAAGGATGAACACTGGCGTGGAGAAGCTCTCCGGGAGAAACTGCGCCACCGCGAAGATCGGCTCAAGGTTGCCCTTTTAAAAGAAAAAAAAAAGTATAAGATGCTCAGCCTGTTGAGAGGGGGAACGTGCTCTGTTGGAGCTCTCGCAGCAGTTTTATAGGTTACACGTTTGAAGCTCAGAGAGGTTGGCATCACAGTCAGCACCAGGGTCAGGGTTCAGATCCATGAGTTCTGGGGCTCCGCCCAGGGTTCCTTAGCCTAGGTAATGCTGCTCTGCCTCAGCTGAAACTGACAGGACCTACAGACAGAAAACAGAGATGCGCCGATAAAAACACAGCCCACGGGCCAGTGGTCAGGGAGGGATCGGGAAACCAGAAAAGGAGGCTTGGGTGGCAAGTGGGAAACTGTCTGGCTCAGGCTATGCTGAACTTGAAGGCTCCGTGAGACACACAGGGAAGGGTGTCTGTCAGCAGCTGAAAATGGGCGTCTAGAATCTAGTTGTAAGTTCAGTTCAGTCACTCAGTCTTGTCCAACTCTGCGACCCCATGAACTGCAGCTCGCCAGGCCTCCCTGTCCATCACCAACTCCCGGAGTTCACCCAAACCCATGTCCATTGAGTCGTTGATGCCGTCCAGTCACCTCCTCCTCTTTCATCCCCTTCTCCCACCTTCAATCTTTCCCAGCGTCAGGGTCTTTTCCAATGAGTCAGTTCTTCGCATCAGGTGGCCAAAGTATTGGAGTTTCAGCTTCAGCATCAGTCCTTCCAATGAATATTCAGGACTGATTTCCTTTAGGATGGACTGGTTCGATCTCCTTGTAACCCAAGGGACTCTGAAGAGTCTTCTCCAACACCACAGTTCAAAAGCATCAATTCTTCAGTGCTCAGCTTTCTTTATAGTCCAACTCTCATATCCATACATGACCAGTGGAAAAACCAAAGCCTTGACTAGACGGACCTTTGTTGACAAAGTAATGTTTCTGCTTTTCAGTGCTGTCTAGGTTGGTCATAAATTTCCTTCCAGAGAGTAGTTCAATTCAGTCTCTCAGTCCTGTCCAACTCTGTGACCCCATGAACTGCAGCACACCAGGCCTCCCTGTCCATCACCAACTCCCGGAGTCTGCCCAAACCCATGTCCATTGTGTCAGTGACGCCATGCAACCATCTCATCCTCTGTCGTCCCTTTCTCCTCCTGCCCGCAATCTTTCCCAGCATCAGGGTCTTTTCCAATGAGTCAGTTCTGGGCTTCAGGTGGCCAAAGGACTGGAGTTTCACCTCTAACATCAGTCCTTCCAATGAATATTCAGGACTGATTTCCTTTAGGATGGACTGGTTCGATCTCCTTGTAACCCAAGGGACTCTGAAGAGTCTTCTCCAACACCACAGTTCAAAAGCATCAATTCTTCAGCACTCAGCTTTCTTTATAGTCCAACTCTCACATCCATACATGACCAGTGGAAAAACCAAAGCCTTGACTTGACAGACCTTTGTTGGCAAAGTAATGGCTCTGCTTTTGAATATGCTATCTAGGTTGGTCATAACTTTCCTTCCAAGGAGCAAGCGTCTTTTAATTTCATGGCTGCAGTCACCATCTGCAGTGATTTTGGAGCCCAGAAAAATAAAGTCAGCCACTGTTTCCACTGTTTCCCCATCTGTTTGCTGTAAAGTCATGGGACCAGATGCCATAATGTTAATTTTCTGAATGTTGAGCTTTAAGCCAACTTTTTCACTCTCCTCTTTCACTTTCATCAAGAAGCTTTTTAGTTCCTCTTCACTTTCTGCCATAAGGGT
>SJYF01000270.1:2175064-2188004 GCA_006410515.1 Procapra przewalskii | reverse complement strand
TATCTGAGGTTATTGATATTTCTCCTGGCAATCTTGATTCCAGCTTGTGCTTCCTCCAGCCCAGTGTTTCTCATGATGTACTCTGCATAGAAGTTAAACAAGAAGGGTGACAATATACAGCCTTGACGTACTCCTTTTCCTATTTGGAACCAGTCTGTTGTTCCATGTCCAGTTCTAACGGTTGCTTCCTGATCTGCATATAGGTTTCTCAAGAGGCAGGTGGGGTGGTCTGGTATTCCCATCTCTTTCAGAATTTTCCACAGTTTCTTGTGATCCACACAGTCAAAGGCTTTGGCATAGTCAATAAAGCAGAAATAGATGTTTTTCTGGAACTCTCCTGCTTTTTCCATGACCCAGCAGATGTTGGCAGTTTGATCTCTGGTTCCTCTGCCTTTTCTAAAACCAGCTTGATCATCTGGAAATTCATGGTTCACATATTGCTGAAGCCTGGCTTGGAGAATGTTGACCATTACTTTACTAGCTTGTGAGATGAGTGCAATTGTGCGGTGGTTTGAGCATTCTTTGGCATTGCCTTTCTTTGGAATTGGAATGAAAACTGACCTTTTCCCAGTCCTGTGGCCACTGCCGAGTTTTCCAAATTTGCTGGCATATGAGTGCAGCACTTTGACAGCATCATCTTTCAGGGTTTGAAAGAGCTAACTGGAATTCCATCACCTCCCCTAGCTCTGTTCGTAGCGATGCTTCCTAAGGCCTGACCTAAAACTGGGGGGGTGAAGAGTATAGTGGGGAGCTGGGAAATGAGAGTGAGGCAGGTAGAACCAGCGAGGACAGCGTGTGTCTCTGGAGAGCGGCCACTCGCCTCGAGAGCTGAGAGGGAGTCACGTGTAGTTCCGAGGGCATGAAGGCCCTTAGCATCAGATAGCCTCTGGCCACACGTGGCTGTTTAAATGGAAATTCGCTGTCATTAAACCAGGTTAAAAATTCTCTTCAGTTACCACACTTCACGTGCTCGGCAGCCACACACGGTTAGAGGTTACTATAGAGGGCAGCAGACTTAGAACATGGAACATTCCTGTCGCTGCAGGGAGTTCTGCGGGACGGTGCCTGCTGGCAGCGTTGACTAGAGGCTCGTTTCAGAGGTGCCGTGGGGGAGCCAGGAAGCACAGTGGGTTGAGGGTTCCGTACTCTGTGAGACACTCAGAAGGTGTCAGTGTAAGCCCGTCATCTAAGTCTGAGCAGGCGTCTAACGAGGAGGGTGCGGAAATCCCCAGCGTTGTGACAGTGGAGCGCACAGGCTGAGGTAAAGGTCCGGTTAATGGTGACACACAGAGGAAACGTCTGGCACCTGCCCACCCCACCTCCCCACCTTTTTTAACTTTTGAAGACAGGATTTTCAGCAGCCACTTGTATGTTCTGACGGTCTGATAGCCTTTCAAATGTTAAGCATGAGGAAGCTGCTCAGTACTAGTTCTGACACATTCCCTCTGTAGAGCCCTAAGTCTCCCCGTAACACTTCCAGGCCCAGCTCCGACACTGTATGTCCAAGCAGGCAGAAGTGTTAAGCAAAGGGAAGCGGCAGACCGAGGGCACGCTGCACAGTCTGCGGAGACAGGTCGATGCCTTGGGGGAGCTGGTCACCAGCACGTCTGTGGAGTCCACGTCATCAGCCACTCTGTCTCAGCTCGAATCTTCCCTTGCAGAGGACTCCCATCTTGGACCAAATCAGGTAGGAGAGGCTCTTCACAGGCGGTCTGGCTTGTACATGGAAAGTCCCTGAAAGCTTTGAGGCCCCCAGCCTAGAGTAGACTCAGAAGGACACGAAACAGTGAAAGTCGCTCAGTCCTGTCCAGCTCTGCGGTCCTGCTGACCATACCGTCCGTGGGATTCTCCAGGCCAGAATACTGGAGTGGGTAGCTGTTCCCTTCTCCAGGGGATCTTCCCAACCCAGCGATTGAAGCCAGGTCTCCCACATTGCAGGCGAATTCTTTACCAGCTCAGCCACCAAGGAAGCCCAAGAATACTGGAGTGGGTAGTGTATCCTTTCTCCAGCGGATCTTCCCAACCCAGGAGTCGAATCGGGGTCTCCTGCATTACAGGCAGCTTCTTTACCGGCTGAGCTACCAGGGAAGCCCAAAGGGCATGAGTTTCCCCAAGATTTGAAGGTGGAAGGATGTGAATGTGACCTTCAGATGTTGGGGAAGCGTCTTAGGGAAGACTCATCAAAGCTTTCATGGTCCCTGGGAAAACTGGAATCAATTGGTTGGTAGTAAAAGTGTAAAGAGGATAAGCTGATGATTTAGGAAATCAGCTAGGAAACAGGGACATAGTTAATTCTCCTGGGAAGGCTTTCCACTGTTCGGATTTCCTTATTGTCTGTTTGGTAAATATATTGGGTTTAGGGAATTCCCTGGTGGCCCAGTGGGTAAGGATTCTGTGTTCTCACCACTGAGGGCCGGGCTTCTGCCTCTCACTGGGGAGTTAAAATCCCATAAGCCATGTGGCACAGTCAAAAATAGAAGAGTTTAGACTTCTGAAGCCGCTTGTTCCCAGTTTAGTCTGTCCACTTGGGAAAGGTGATTGTGCCAACTGTCAGTCCTGAGCGAAGTCTGAACACAGTTTGAACTCTTAATTCAGAGTCTATTAAAAAAGCACAACACTGGATTTCACATGTTTTCTGTGTGAGACCTAGATGAGGTTAGTAATTATTTAGAGGGAACATGAAATATATTCATGGAGTCCGTAAATAGAAAGACAGCGTTCGTCTCAGACAGGTAACAGCCACCATGTTGCATGCCTAGTGTGTGTGTGCTGGCTCAGGGGTGAAGAATCTGCCTGCAGTGTGGGAGCTGTGGGCTCGATCCCTGGTCAGGAAGAGCCCCTGGAGGAGGGCATGGCACCCCACTCCAGTATTCTTGTCTGGAGAATCCCAAGGACAGAGGAGCCTGGCAGGCTACAGTCCATACGGTCACAGAGTCAGACACAACTGAGCGACTTAGCACGCAGTATGTGTGCGCTAACCAGTGCATGCATTGCCTCACTTACATCCTGGGAACTAGGATTTACCCTTCTATATAAATTGTAGAAAACAAAAAATGATGTCATGGTCACAGCGAAACACGAAACCAGGATTTAGAGGNNNNTTTAGAGGCTGATCTCTCTTTACCACGGAGCAGTGTATTGTGGGTGAGCCCAAGAACATCCAAGGCCAGTTTGCATCTTTAATAGACACACAGCTTACTCATTAGCAGCAGAGCCAAGATGTGAATGCGATCACCGTAAACCTTCCACTGTAGGACCCAAGTCAGATACAGGCCGACTGTCACAGGCCTCAGGGCAGGCTGTGAGGGCGAGTGTCGCAGGCACAGAGCTTTGTAGAGATGGTGACTCTGGAGGTGAGCCCGGAAGAGTGGGAGACGGGTGTGCAGGGGTGTGGGCGCCAGCTGAAGTCTTCAGCTTCCGTGGCCGCCGGAGACCCGCAGCACCCCAGGCCCAGGAGGGCAACGGAGGTGGCGGGAGAGCCGCAGCGCGTAGAGAGGGTTTCGTCAGAAGTATGTTGGGTTCCCGAGTCTCAATCTATTGTTATGTGGGATGAAAATCTGAACTAGGTTGGAATTGGCGGTCTGGCTTCCAGGCCTAACGTTTTATCTTCCTTCTTTCCAGAGCTCCTTCCATCGCGTTCTACAAGGTCCATCACAATCGGTAGACGGTTACCGCCACTGACGCTGTCCTCAGCTTCCTGCTCACAGGGTACGTTACAAAAAGTTCTTTTATGTATAAGTAACTAGCACTTTCAATTGGCAGATGCTGAATTGTAGCTTTTCATACAGTCTTAAGAAAAGTAACCTTCTAACTTTTATCCTGGGTCATTTGTATGATGGTTCATCTTAAAACTTTCCAAAGTACTCAAATATCTTTATTCCACCTGTTAGCCATGACGCTCTCATCTAGTTCTGTGAATTCAGCTGAAACCTGTTTCCACTGTTGCAGGAACTCATCCTTAGCGCTTTCGCATCCTGTTGCAGGACGAGTGGCTCAGCCAGATGAAGACTGTGTTGCCTAAATATGAGGAAGTAACCTTCCCCACTACCTCACTAGCTTCATTAGAATGTCATCTGGTTCTTATCAAGAGCCAGTCAGCTCAGATGCTGAAAACTCCACTGCAGTTTATTCCAGCCCTACAGCGACTGGCAGCGTTTTTGTAAGCCACCTGCACATATGGGAATATTGTATACTATTTAAACCAGGGTCTTGTATGGCTGAGGGGTTTCTTTTTTAAACCTTTGAAATGATTATAAAACCAGTGCTGATCTGAATCTATAAACTGGTAAAATCTATAGTTAGAAAGGTTAAAAACAACATACTTAGGCTCCTCTTTATTTATAGTGCCAGAAGTTATTTTTGGATTTTGTTTAAAATCTATTTTCATATGAAAATAAAAGATAAAATAAATGTGGGTCTGACATCTGACTTTACATTTCACTGATCTACAGTAAAGCCATATATTTTTACCCTAATTCCAAGAGAATGTCAAGTCTTTGAGATGGCTTTCCATCTCTGTCTGCAGGTTGAAGTATGTTGTATCCATCAGTGATTTGAGAATGCCTGTCATAAAACCATCATACCTACTTCAGATGCCTTTTCTCAACAAGAAACATTCTTTGGTGGAAAATTAGAACTCTGGAAAATCCATGTGCATTTTCAGTCGTTCAGTCATGTCTGACTCTTTGTGACCCCCATAGACTGTGGCCCATCAGGCTCCTCTGTCCATTTGCTTATTCAGACAAGAACACTGGAGTGGGTTGCCATTTCCTCTTCCAGGGGATCTTCCCAGCCCAGGGATCGAACCCGTGTCTCTTGCACTGGCAGCTAGATTCCTTACCACTGAGCCGCCTGGGAAGCCCTTGGAGAATCTGACCCAGCGGTAGCTTCAAACTGTGTTCAGACTTTAGGATTAAAATATTCCCAAAAACTATTTTCTAGGTTCCTAGACAGCTTTTGAACCAGTACAGGTATTATATACCATGTTGCTATAGCACTATTCTCTGATCACCTGCTGAGGTTTATATTCCTAAGTTGTTTGTCTAGAGCTGGACCATTTAGATCTGGGATAGGGACTGACATGGGATAAATATGATTAAAGACAGTGAAAATGGCATAAAACTAACAGCCAGTCAGTTCTAGAAAACATCTACTTCCCATATAAAATTGATTTGATAGTGTCTTTCTAACTTACATTCTTTGTTTCATTTTCACAAGTCTTGGCAAAATGCTTAAAAGCCTGGCCTATTCAACAATTATTGAAATCCTTTAAGGACAGTTTCCTGGTCTGTCCATGTGCTGAATGAAGGTAAAATATTTTCTTCCTAAACTGCCACATGAACAGAAATCATTTATCTTCTGTTAAGGGTGTGAACTGAGCCACACGTTTATAAGAAAAGTGAAAGTGAAGTCGCTCAGTCGTGTCTGACTCTTTGTGACCCTGTGGACTGTAGCCTGCCAGGCTCCTCTGTCCATGGGATTCTCCAGGCAAGAACACTGGAGTGGGTTGCCATTTCCTTCTCCAGGGGATCTTCCCGACCCAGGGATCGAACCTGGGTCTCCCGCATTGGAGGCAGACGCTAACCTCTGAGCCAAAAGAGCACACGTGAAGCAGGTGTGGAGAGCTTCCCGAAACTGCGGCCTTTGTGGCTCAGGCGATTCGCGTACGAAACCAAACACCTGGTCTCCAAAGACGTCTTTCCAAAGAAACTCGACTCCCTCCAGCTACGATTATGTGAAAATCACCAGCCACCCCCCCAAAAAAAATCAAAATCACGGCATCAAACACTTTATTGTCCATGAAAAATACTTGAACATCATACTGGAATGTCTAACGCATAGAGTACTGAGCACCAATTACTACTCAGGAGGGCTTCCCAGGTGCAAGGGCAGCAAGGAACCCAGAAAAGCAGGTGACCACACAAGTAATAAGCTCTCCATGGATTAAAAATTAAAAAAGAATTTCATACTCTCCCCAAGGTGTACTTGCCCAGTATCTGGCACACACATGTTTACAACAGTCTGCCTCTCCCTCTCGGAGCACCCGGGTTTATGACAGGGGGGTCACACACGCAAATAGCAGGATCTGGCCCTAAGCAGTCACCAGAGAGCAGCGTCAGCCCCCAGATGCGCTGGTCTCACTGAAAAGGCCAAAACACTGAGCGCGCGGCCTGAATGCACGGGTCAGGCTGGAGCCCCATTACTGAGTGATGTGGACCTGTATACTACTGACACAGATGCCTCTTTTTAAACAATTAAGGGCAGTTCTGCAGTAACAACTGGCAGCTTAATGCCAAACAGCTATTTGCCTGAAGAAAATATGAAATCCTGGTATAATTCAGAAAACAAGGCAAACAATTTTACTTTAATCTCGATACAGGTGCTTTATTTACAAATATTTAGATTAATAGCATTTCGTTACATCAAATGAAGAGTACAGCAGTCTGAGTAAATCCTGTCACAGAACAATTAAGACCCACTGTGACGAACTCTGGGAACCAGGGTATGCACCTAAACACGCCGCAGGCCTCAGCCTGTGACGGCTGCCTTGCACCCCGGTGGGTGGCTGGGTGGCTTTGTTTCTGTGAATATATACACACAGACCAGCAGGTCATGGTCCCCGGGTGAGCCCCTTGTGATGCAACAGTGTGAGCAAAACGGATCACTGCGCGTCCTTAACAGAACATGCCCGATACACTCTAGGCATCTTGTTTTTTAAAAAAAAGTTAAACAAAGACAAAAATAAAGATGAGTCCACAAATTAACCAAATCCTATTTTCTGCACATTCCAGTTTTGGCTTTTATTTAACATTGACTATACAATACTCTGGTACTACCACGTGTTTACAACCCAGAAAGCAGTATTTTTTACTTTAGTGTCTGTAAATAGGGATTTTAAATGTGTATTTTAAACACAGCAGTTGAGCTAAGGGTGCATTTTATATAATATACTGAGGTTTTACCTATCCTACCTCAAATAACTTCTCAATTCCCAGCCTGAACCATAAACTCAATTAGGAATCAATCAACAGAAGTAAAGAACTTGGTAAAACATAAGTTTGCTGTCTACAGAAATGAGATCGTTTCCTTGCAATACAGTATTCTTCAGTGGCCACACCGCCTAGTGCAAAGTAGTAACTTACTTTCTATCAGTACCAACACTGCAACACCGTGAGGAACACTTTCCCCTTCACAGAACAATTTATGCCAACATGACATAAATACACTAAGGATACAAGGGGTATCTTAAATTATTTCACTGTAGTGTTAAAAATGCACTATTTAAAATCCCTTAACAGCAGACCTGCGGTTCTGGCTGTCTGGTTCAGAATCTCGCCATTCCGAGATACAGGTATAAAAGCTTAAAATGTGCAATAAGAAACCCAGCCTGTTTTCTTCTATACAGTAAGGCAAGAAATGCAGCCTGTAATGCAAAATGTTCACAAACAGAGAAAAGCAGGTTAGCACACTGTTGACTGCACGAGAACAGTTAAGAAAGCCAGCAGGTGAGCCACAGTGCAAGGATGGGACAGCATCTGCTAGTGTTAACCCTGACGCCAGGAGCTCTTTCCAGCATAACGTCCCCCAACACTGCCGGCACCGGAGGATGGAGCCAGCACAGCGCGTGAACAGAAGTCGTGTCTGTTTCCTCATGTGAACTGGAAGGAGTGACACGGTCACATATAGGTCCTACTGTACAAACTGGTATTTTATACTGTTCCAAGGCCAGTAATCAATTTATTTTCTTCATTAAAATAATATACACAGAATGTATTGTTAGTTCGGTTCCTTCAAATTTTATACATATTTACTTTCTGCTAAAGAGAAAAAGACAAAATGGTGTAAAAAAAAAAGGATAAAGCTATTAATTAAGCATAAGAAAAAAGATAAATGGATATTTTCCCTGGGCAAGGCTAAGACAGAAGCAAACCGCCTTAAGAAAAATGCCACCCACACAACAGGGAATTTATCCGACAAAAACAGAAGGCTTTGAAGAACCCTTTCTCTATCATCAGGAGTCATTTCACAGCAATAAATTTATGGGTTACAACAGACACACCTGAACAGCTGAAGACAGGAAGAGAGCTTAAGACGCCACCAAATTAAACCGTGCAATGAGACAAAGCCTTGCCAGAAAGAGGGAGGGGTAAAAAAAAGATCAAGTCCAGCATCAGTGCTCAGTTTGAGTCATGGACTGGTGACATACCTATCAGGACAATCAGGGGGAAAAAGTCTCAATTTACCATGCAGGAGAGATTTATTACTCTACTTGCCTTTGATAACCTGATTACATCTAGTTGTTTAGCAGTTTAGTATTGTGTTAAACTGTTTTTACAACAGAGTTGTTTTTTTCTTTTTAATTAAACCCAGTAAGATGTACAGAAGACAGTGAAGCAGTAAAAAGTACTGCTTCCAACAGACAGAGGTGAAAGGTCGAGTGGGAGCCAGGGCAAGGAGGTCACTAGCAGCCGCAGCCTTCCCTCTGGGGCTGGGGCTCGCTGGTTAGCCGGCCCCCCTGTGGGGCTGAAGGTTTGTGCTGTACACCAGACTCGGCGGCGTTCAGATCCAAGCTTCCATCCTGAATGTTCTGATAGATCTTCTTGGCAGCCTCAAGGAAAGCGTCTTCTACGTTCTCTCCCCTAAGAGGCAATCGACAACTTTATTGGCAAACCATAGCTTTCTACAAAACAGAAGGCATTGCACACTGACCTTTTGCTAACCTTTAGCCAACTGCCATGACGTCTTCACCTTAGCCACTGCCATCTAATAAGGGATTACCGGAAGACCGAGCTAAGAGCACAGCATGGGGAATACTTTCTGTGGAGAGCGTACAGACAATACCAACAGCTCTCTGTGCAAACCCGATTTGAAGCTGTGCGTGCTCTGATCATTAAAATGCTATATGGTGATAGATAACAATTAAGCAGGCCATAATGGGGGGGGGGGTTGTTCTAAACAGAGATAAAATTATCTCCAAACAGCATTCCAGGACGTGTATGGCCTGAGCAGCCGAGCATAAACTGTGCTGTCCTTACCACGCTTAGCCACGTTCACGCTTGATACTGGCCCTTTCAGCACCAACAGTATAGATGAGGCTGAACACAAAGGGGCTAGCTTCTCACCACTGCAAGGAGGACTTGACTTAATAAATGAAGAACTATGACAGGAGTGCTGGGGTTCAATAATGAACGTGGAATAACAATTAGAAATGTTAATTATCCTTCTAATTACTCTTAAGACATTGAATATTTCCTAAAGTCATGCTTTTACTAAAATGAGAAGGATTAAATCAACAGGTTGAACCACCTTGAGTCCAAGATGCCAAATTCAGCCTTGGTGTAAAGGTCACTGTTAGCTTTTACACAATTTGTGTTAACACAATTTCATTTATTAACCTGTATTACCAATGGGTATAATCAAGGTATAATATTTTAGGGAAAGTAACAAAAAAACATTATTTTGAAACGTGAAACAAGCAAAGGGATTTTTGCTGTTTTCCCTGCCATAAGCATTACACATTTACATATTCTACATTATATGTATATATACATTATACATTTATATATATATATGGTTCTACTTTGAGAAATTTGAATATAATTAAAAATGATCTACTAATTTTAGTCATACTTACGTTTTTGCACTTGCTTCAAGGAACAATAAACCTAAAAATAGAATTCAGACTATGAAGGACATTTCAGATCAACTCACAAGGACGTTCTCTTTAGTAACTTCTGAGTAAAGCTTTCCCATCAGCTTTCAGTACTACCACCACAGTATTTTATGAAAGACTATGAGTTTGAAATGGAGGGAATCTTTACGTCATTAAATAATTCTACTGCCCTCGAAATGAATCCCAAATACAAACGCATTTTGTTATTTCCTCAAGCACTTAAAAAAAGAAAAAACCGTCAAATCATCTGCACTGTCAAAACCCCACTTCTTAGAAATTCTCCCACGGGTGACCCAAAAAAGCCATTAAGTCTCAAAAGAAACGCACCATTTTCTTCAGCAAACTGTTTGGCCTCCTCATACGTCACATCCCTCTGAGCCTCCAGATCTGCTTTATTCCCTATGAGGATTATCACCTGGATCGTAACCGAAAGAGAGACGTCTTACACAAAATCACACATGAAAACTCTAAAATCCAAGAATCTGGAGGAAAAAACATGCAGGTCTAAAAAAGAAACTCAGCACTAGCGATGACCCATCAGACAGAGGCCGCAGAACCGTGGGGCGCGACTGTGAGGAGGGGCAGAGGATGTCTCCCAGGACACTGGAAGAGATGGTTTCTGCCTCTCGTTAGATTTTCCAAAGTTCCTGGAATCCACAGAAAGCTTTAAAACTACTAGTTCAACTTCTGAGGCTACAAGTAAGGAAATTAATACTCAAAGCAAACAAGGACTTGTTAAAAGATCACTCCAGAGTCCGTGGTAGGCAGACATTAGAATTCAGGCAGAAAACCCAAACTGTGGCCTTGCAGTCCTGCCCTCCCCTGCACCAGCCCCAGGCTGACCAGGTCTGCAGCAGCTGGCAACGACGATTGCATCCACTGGGGGACAGCGGGGGTGGGAGAACGTATGTACAGTGAGTTCAAATTTAAGGCAAACTATGTTCCCCTTCAAAACTGATGTGGTGAATCCAGATACTTTAGAAATGGATGGTTTCAACTAAAAGGGTTGTCCATCGCTAACTTCTTTTCATGTGAAATTTCAGCCCCTGGCCATCCTTTCAAAACATGGTGTCCATGAACTATAACTATTTTGACCCAAATGTCCACCTGTAGCATTCTTCAATCTGTGTGGACAAGTGCCCACTGAGGATGGGAAAACGTTTTCACATACGGTCCACCCACCAATCCAGTAAAGAATAAGGCAATAACACTTAAAAAATGAAATCAAAGTTTTTTAAAAATCAAAGTTGGTAAAGTCGCGATGGCTAAATAGTACAGGGCCATTATAACCCAGGCCCTCAGCGTAAGAAATGTCTGCTTAACGGGGACAACACTGCCTGCTCCCCGTTCCTTAAGCATTTCCAAGCCACGCTTCCCACCCTCAGGAGCGGGGAGGCGTAACGTGGCATGCCAGCAAGAGAGGGGCGACATACACCACCAACGGAACTGGCGGGTAACCGCCACACAGAGATCAAAGGCAAAGCTGCAGAACACGCAACGTTTCCCCCGGACCTTGCAAGATTTTTTTTCTTTCTTCTATAAGATCTGGTAAGATTTTAAGAGGCATAAATGAAACAAGAAGGACATGGCCAATTTTTTTTTATTATGCTCCTCTAACAACTCTCTACAATAAATTGTTTTCTTGCTGTTTTTAATGTTTTACTTGAACATAAAAGAATCACAGAAGTTTACTGAAGAGAAGAGCTCTTGCATACCTTTCACCAAGCGTCCCCAATACAAGGATCTTGCACACTCACTGCGCACACCCAACACCAGGGAGCTGACACGCGCTCAGGCCCCTGCGTGGTGCGGCTCTAAAGCAGCTTTACTGTGGGCGCAGGCTGCGCCACCACGATGGGCTCCTCCACACAAACGGGCTGTGCTGCGCTGCCCTCTCCAGTCAGCTCACGCCCTCACCCCGCCACTAACCCCTGGCAACCACAAATCTGCTCTCCAGCTCAGCAACTTTTCTGAGAATGTTTTATATAAATGGACTCATACAGTATGTGCTCTTTCGAGACTGACTTGTTTCATTCAGTATAACACCCATGAGATCTGTTTATCTACAGGTGACTCCCTTGTATGGCTGGAGAGTATTCCCCAGAACAGATGCACCAAACTGTCCCACTATTTACCTACTGATAGCCATCTAGGTTGCTCCCAGTTTTGAAGCTGTATGAACGTCCACCTATAGATTTGCATGTTTACCTACAGTGGGCTTACTGTGATAATGAATAGGAAAGTTCCACACAGTCCCTGGCATAAAAGGCAAACCATGTTAACTGACTCTTAAAATAATTAAGGTGCTGTTCCCTGATGAAAGCCAATCTTACCCACTGATTACATATTTACTAAACCAGGCCACTGCCAGGCTCTGGGGTACAAAGCTAAGTCAGACACAGGCCTTACTCTCACAAAGCTCAGTC
The DNA here is from genome assembly GCA_006410515.1 of Procapra przewalskii. Lineage (NCBI taxonomy): Eukaryota > Metazoa > Chordata > Mammalia > Artiodactyla > Bovidae > Procapra > Procapra przewalskii. The sequence continues at coordinate 2,175,905 of SJYF01000270.1, read as the reverse complement.
AGTCCCAGCTCAGGGCCTTTCCTCACTTGCTCCTCGAATACCCTCCACAGAATCCACCAAAACCTTTTCACTCCTAAGTCCCAGCTCAAACACCACCTCCTCTGTCAACCTGGCTTCTCCAGACGGCACTGTTCATACTGGCTGCCCCCAAACACGCCACCAGCAAGCGCCACCCCAGCCAGGCTGTGTCCGGCCCTCACTCTGCTTTTCAGCAGCCATCTCCCCGCAGGTGATCTCCCTGCTGGACTATGACCTTTCATTGGCCAAAGACCCACATTCTTTTTTGTATACTGCAGAGCCTACCATAGAAGCTAGTCTTTAAAATCTCAAAGAAATAACTATCTTTTCAGACTGGCTAATTTTTTATAATATGCAGAACTGTTTTTATTTTTAATTGAAATTTTATTGAGACTCATGTAGTAAGAAATAATAGAGATCCCTAGTACACTTTGCCCAGCTTCTTCTAATGGTAACACTCTATGAAGTTGATGCAGACTGAAGTGCACGGTTCCGGTTTCATAGTCTCCATCTGACATGAAGTCACCACCCTACTTGTAACTTTCATTTTTCTTAAACCACAGACATGAACGAAAATCAAGTATAAGCGCGAAACCTGGCATAATCCATATTCGAAAAGAGGGTCTAAGTTTTCTTCAGTTTAAGAATAAAGATTCTCTCGTTCCTAGTACCCAAATACAAAAAAAGTCCACTTAGCAAATGGCTTTGCTTTCTGGGTCAACTTAGATCCTAAGCGTTTTGTACAGCAGACGTCGTTTAACTCACAGTGTTTGGGTTGGTAAGGTTCCTGGCGTCCGTCAGCCAGCTGCTCAGGTGATTATAT
>SJYF01000270.1:2148193-2162935 GCA_006410515.1 Procapra przewalskii | reverse complement strand
GCAGGCCGAGCAGCTGCGGACGCGCCGGCGGCGGTGGCGGGGCGGCGGCGAGCGCTCCCGCGGCTCCCTCAGGATCTGCCTCGGGCTGGCCCAAGATGGCGGCGCGGCCTGCACAGGGCTTCCTGTCACCCTCGCGCTGGGTCGGACCACAAAAGAAGGGGGGAGGCGGGTGCGCGCGCAGCCGGCGGAGCCCGGAAGACGGTGGCGCGGCCCGGCCCGTGGCCACGCCCCTTCCTCAGTCCTCCCCTCCGCCCTCGTCGCGACGCCGCCGAGCCCGCCCCGCTGCTGCTCGCGCCAGACGGGGCGGGGGAAAGCGCTCACGCGCACGCGCAGTCCCGTGTCCCCGCCTCGGGGCGGGGCTGCTGCGCAGGTTCGCGACGGACCTGCTGAAGTAGCTCTGGGCTTGCAGGTCTAGGGATGTTGCGCGGGGCGCTTTTTACTATTTTTTTCTGTCACTTAATGGACGCTTGCCGTCCACCGGCCACTATGCTAAGCACACATTTATTGCGCTCATTCATCACGTATGTATTGAGCGATTCGTACTTAACGGTGAACACGCTAGGTGGTCCCTGTCCAGCAGCCCCAGGAGGTGCATATCACCATTTTACTGATGGTAAAACTGAGGCTTAGGCTGAGCGAGTCGCTTGTCCAAGATCAGGCAGCTAGGAAATTACACTTTCTGCTCAGTTTCACCTCTGTCGCTTACAGCCTCCCTTTGAGGGGTACTTTTAATGAAAGAGAACTTGTGATATTTTTCAGAATTTGGCCACCACCCACCCTCTTCCAGCTTAGGCTTCTGTATCCCCTCACTCGAAAGGTTAGTGCACACCCGTGCAAGACCGCATTCTGACTTCCGTGGGCCCGGGCACTTCTGCTTTCTGCTTGTGCATATATGTTGGCTTAAAACTCAACATTCAGAAAACTAAGATCATGGCATCTGGTCCCACCCCTTCATGGCAAATAGGGAAACAATGGGAAAAGTGTCAGACTTTATTTTGGGAGGCTCCAAAATCACTGCAGATGGTGACTGCAGCCATGAAATTAAAGGGCATTTGCTCCTTGGAAGAAAAGTTATGACCAACCTAGACATCGTATTAAAAAGCAGAGACATTACTTTGCCAACAAAAGTCCGTCTAGTCAAAGCTATGGTTTTTCCAGTAGTCATGTATGGATGTGAGAGTTGGACTATAAAGCTGAGCGCCAAAGAATTGATGCTTTTGAACTGTGATGTTGGAGAAGACTTTTGAGAGTCCCTTGGACTGCAAGGAGATCCAACCAGTCCATCCTAAAGGAGATCAGTGAATATTCATGGGAGGACTGATGGTGAAGGTGAAACTCCCAATACTTTGGCCACCTGATGCGAAGAACTGATTCATTTGAAAAGACCCTGATGCTGGGAAAGATTGATGGCAGGAGGAGATGGTTGGACAGCATCACCAACTCAAGGGACATGAGTTTGAGTGAACTCCGGGAGTTGGTGATGGACAGGGAAGTCTGGCGCACTGCAGTCCATCGGGTCGCAAAGAGTTGGACATGACTGAGCGACTGAACTGTGGATTTATGTATTTATGTAATATGTAATATTCGTTTAATATACAGTTCATACTTTATAACTGCATTGATATACAGATGAATAAATTGTTATATAGCAAATAATTTTCTTCAACCTAAAAGTTAGTTTTTCTCTTCTGATTTTGAAAGAACTTAAAAGATTTTGTAGACCCCCTAAAAATATTGTGGACCCTACTCACTGTGGATAAGAGGGCCCTGCCTCAGTCCACCGAAATGAAGTTCAAGCTTGCTTTGGGCATTCAAAACCTTTCATAAGCTAGTTCTGTCATGGGAAAGTGAGATTTCATTGGAAAAAAAAGTATTGGAATTTGTAAGTATCTTTTTTTTTCCTAGAAAGACTTGAGAGTGGATCTCTGCTCTACAACTTACTAATGATGTCTTTGGGCATATCACTTGAGTTCTCAGGTCTTCAAGTATCTGCAAAACTAATAATAATAATAATAATAAATATCACATGAGTCTTTGTGAAAATTAAGTAAGATAATATATACAAAATGCTTAGCATATGAGAATTTAATACATGGGATTGTTTTTGCGTGATGGGGCCTCCTGGTGGCTCAGACAGTAAAGAATCTGCTTGTGATGCCAGAGATCCCCGTATGAGGAAGATCCCCTGGAGAAGGGAATGGCTACCTACTCCAGTATTCTTGCCTGGAGAATTCCATGGACAGAGGAGCTTAGCAGGTTACTGTCCATGGGATTGCAAAGAACTGGACATGACTGAGCCACTTTCTATTTCACTATACTTGATAATCTAATATAAAGTAATATTGAAATCCAGTCCAGCCCTTTAGGTCTATGCTTCTATTACTATATTCTTTAATTGCAATAAGTATAATTTGTTTGTGGTCACAGTTTAACATCTCTGAAATCAAATTTGCCTGTACCAAATAAAGGAGAAAGCTGTGAACCAATTGACATTTCTTGTGCAGCTACAAACTTGTGTCCGGCCAGTAAGTTTCTATACACAGTTGTCATCTGAACTGAAACCGCTAATGCTTACTGCAGGCTTCCCTGGTGACTCAGTGGTAGAAAATCCACCTGCCAGTCCAGGAGACTGGGGTTTGATCCCTGGATCAGGAAGATCTGCTGAAGAAAGAAATGGCAACCCACTGCAGTATTCTTGCCTGGGAAATTCCATGGACAGAGAAGACCAGCAGGCATGGGCGTCACAAAAGAATCTGACCCAACTTGGCGACTAGACAGCCACCACCGTGCTTACTGAGTCCTTACCGTGCTCCAGAAACTGTCCTAAGAATCACACATATTTTCTTACTTGTTACTTGCAACATCCTCATGAAGTCAGTGCCCTATTCACCCCATTTTATGAATGAGGAAAATGAGTGCCATACAGGTCTAAAGTCATATAAGCAAAACTCGGTACTGGGGTTTGAACTCAAGTGCACATGACAGATCGCCCCTCCTAAGCACTGCTTTGTCCTTCATTGCCTATTTGCACTTGTAGCAGCTTAAATGTAGATCCCTTCGGTTGCGTAAGTTTGTGTCAAGTGTTACACTTTGATGCTGCATTGAAGAGAAACATTGTTGTGAATCCAGAATGCCTATCACTGGCTAAGCGAGGCAATTAAACACAGAAGAAATTGTCAGTTCTTGTAATAATTCACAGAGTCTCCAAACTAGGAAGAGGCTGTGTTTCACTAATGGCAGCATAATTAAGATGGAATGTCCCGTGGATGGCAGACATTTGTCAATGTTTCTGTTAACTTTTTCTTTAAAAAACAAACACTGTTTGTATGAAAACAGTGTGCACAAAACATCAGCACTGTCTGGGAAAGCAGAAGACTAGAGAGCATCACTAGAGAACTGCTACAAATGTCAGGGTGTCCACATGGCGGGATACACGAAGCCACAAAGCAGAAAGAGGCGCTTGTACATGTCCTGACACGGAACAATCTCTAGGAACCACTTCAAGTGAAAAATCAAGACATGGAAAAGTAAATCGCATGCCAACGCGCATTAAATTTAAAAGGAGAGGAAAATAGACATATATTCTTGTGCAATCGGACATGCAAAGAGCTTTTTCCTATTGTCCTGAATCTGCTGCTGAAACCCAAATCTGAACCGAGAAGCCCCTAAGGAGCCCACATTCTACATTTAAAGAGCTGCCCGTGGCTGGAACCCAGTGTCTTCCAGCAGGGCATTGAAGAGCCACTCTCTACCAGCCCTTCATCAATCCCGATTCTGCTTCTCCCTGCCTATTCCCCATTCCTACCCACCTCCCCCCAGACAAAAATATTGCCACTGGTCAATGGAAAGAAGAGATGGAGAGATGGGAGGAAAGCCAGGCTTAAAGACAAATACAGTTTTCTGAAAAGAGACCCATCTCTTCCCTCTCCCTCCATGGGAAGAGGTGGACGGGGGCAGTTGTAGTCTCTTAGATGCAAGAGCGAAGGGCTCAAGAGAATCGTTAGTGAAGAGTGGGCATGCCTGCGGGAGGAGGAGGAGACTGGCAGCCCCCAGATGTCTGTTACTTACTAATCTGCTCTGCCCATTGCCTCCTAAGCAAAGGAAAATGCACATGGAGAGAGACCACATGGAAGGGGACTCTGGATGACATGGTGGAGGGCTCTGGGTGGAAGAAGACTGAAGCTGGGACCACCGTGCTCACACAGCCCTTAACTCCCCCATCTTAGATTGAATAGCACAAGCTGGCAGCCAGCTGGAAGATACAGCCAATGTCTGAGGGCTCACTCATTCCCAGAGGGGATGCACAGGCGCGCTCCAGGCACCGATTCTTTGTCATATCTACACGTTCTTGTTCCACTGATACGGGTACTGATTCCCTGTCATAGCTGCATGTTCTTGTTCCATTGATACAGGTGCTGCTTTTTGTCATATCTGCGTGTTCTTGTTTCATTTATACATGTATAATTCCTTTTGTAAAAATAGATGTTATTTTAGCCTTTATCTTTTGCCAGAGCCTAAACATTTAAGTTCGTTTTCAGACCTCTCTATTTGTTGTTTAGTTAAACCAAATCGATTCATCTCCTTGTTGGTTTTATAGGCTTAGCTTTATTTGTTAATTTCCTTTGTATGTTTCAGAATTTTGATGCCTACACTTATCTTGGATTGTACATTCTTTTTCCTCTCTCTCTTTGCTCACCCCATTTTTATGCAGTGGTTTTGGAGCTGCCATCAATCCAGAACCAAATATTAAAATATTGATGCCCCAGTCCCTGAGGTAATGTTGAAGATATAAGAGAAACAATGCAATTTGTACTCTAACGTCTATTACCATGTGTTACCTAATTTTCAAAAAGTTAATATATAGTCAAATGCAGTCGATTAATTTCCAGTGATACATAAGTCAACTGAATAATGACAGATAATTTAAAAATGCTAATAAAAAAACAAGTGGCAATTTAGGTACTGCACTCCAAAATTTGGCAGACTGACTAACAAATGAAAATTAAGCCCATGGGATTCTTTAGTCTCTGGATATGGAAAGTTATTAGATTCAAATTTATGATACAAAAGAAGAAAAGTGATGTACAAATGTAAAGATAAGTACATGCTATACTGAATTGTAAAGGAAATGTTGTGACTCTTAAAATATCCACCCCACACCTTATGGGGGCTTTCCAGGCGGCACCAGTGGCCAAGAGCCCACCCACCAGGGCAGGAGACACGAGATTCAGGTTCGACCCCCGGGTCGGGAAGATCCCCTGGAGGAGGGCCTGGCAGCCCACTGCAGGATTCTTGCCTGGAGAATCTCACGGACAGAGGAGCCTGGCGAGGTGCAGTCCACAGGGTCGCACCCCTATCATATAATCCTCTGGAGTCACAGCTTAGGAGGGTGTGTTTGCACGCATGCTTAGTCATGTCCAACTTTTCGCAACCCCAAGGACTGTAGCCCACCAGGCTCCTCTCTCCCTGGAATTACACTGGCAAGAATACCGGAATGGGTTGTCATTTCCTCCTCCAGGGGATCTTCCTAGCTTAGGGATCGAACCCAGGCCTCCGGTGGCTCCTGCCTGGCAGGCAAGCTCCTTACCACTGAGCCACCTGGGCAGCCCCTATGAGGGTGTGACAGCGAGAATCATGCGAGACGAAAGGTGTGCTTGAAAACGGCTTAGGAGAGCTGTCTCCAGAAAACAGGCTTATCGCCTCTGGAGTTTCCTCCAGTACTAGCTCCGATAGCCATTGCTTTGGTTGGCCACCAGAATGGATGTTTCGGATTTAGAGGCCACGTTCCATGAACTAATATGCATCTTTGAACGTTAGAATCACACCCAGTGTGGCAAAATGACCACACCATGAAATCCACATGAAAGCTAAGACCTGGTAAGAAGATGGCAGATTCCGCTCTTTCATCGCAGGCTCTCTCCAAAGCATGCACTTACTTAGAAAAAGGGAAGGCCGAGTGGTGCTTGAATTTTCTGTCTTGCTTTGTTGACCTTGCACATTTCGTTGGAGATAATGTAAGTGGAGAACATTGGCGACGTGACACAAGGACTGAATATGGTCAATCTTTCCATGGCACAAACGTGGCAGGTGCGGTCAGGGGCTAAGATCTTATCCTAATTGCAATTCAAGAGCTTAGCGTCATACAGTTTCATAGATATGGGCAGAGGGCATGAGACTTCCGGGTCAGAGACAAAGGACTTTATTATTCACAGCACCATATGCAGCCTGAGCATCAGGAACTGAATGTCAGGAACCCTGAGCTTAGGGAAATCAACTCTTCTGTAGTGGGGAGAAAGCCTTTCTGTGCTTTGCTCTGGAGGAAAGTCCTGTATCTTTGAAGACCATTTGCTCTCCAGCCATCCATGTAAAGACGGTCTGGGACCAAGAGGGTCAGTGCCTCTGCTCGCAAGATGTGCAGAGATGGAAGAGATCCACGGAAGGGCTACTGCTGCTGCTAAGTCGCTTCAGTCATGTCTGACTCTGTGCGACCCCACAGACGGCAGGCAGCCCACCAGGCTCCCCCGTCCCTAGGATTCTCCAGGCAAGAACACTGGAGTGGGTTGTCATTTCCTTCTCCAGTGCGTGAAAGTGAAGTCGCTCAGTCGTGTCCGACTCCTCAAGCCTATGGACTGCAGCCCACCAGGCTCCTCTCTCCATGGGATTTTCCAGGCAAGAGCACTGGAGTGGGGTGCTGCCATGGAAGGGCAAGAGCTTATTATGCTCACAGCACTGTATTTGGTGGAAGGGGAGAGTGAGTAAATGGTTTGCTGTGGAGGAAAGAAAATGGTTGCGGAGCCACACTGAGCCTAGCCCCATTTCTAGCATAACTTAAACATTTCCGTGTTTGTTTATTTTTGCCTGCGCTGAGCCGGTGCTTCTGTGCACAGGCTTTCTGGAGTTGCAGCGAGCGGGGCATGCACTCTTTATTGCGGTGCGTGGGCTTCTCACTGCCATGGCTTCTCCCGTTGTGGTGCACAGCCTCTAGGGCTTGTGGGCTCCGTAGTTGGGGTGCATGGCCTGAGCTGCCCCTTGTCCTGTGGAACCCTCCCAGGCAGGCACTGAAGCTGTGTCCCGTGCTGGATTCTTAACCAGTGGACCACAGGGGAAGTCCTAGCATAGCTTTTTATAAGCTAAATGACCTTAGTCAAAGCACTTAACTTCTCTGAACCTCAATGGCATAATGGGATAATAGATCTTCCCCCATATGATTGTGGTTTAAATCAACTGGGAAAAGGTAGCAGGAAGAACTAGTCACAGTATCCGGAACATTCTAAGCATTCAACAAATCCCAATCCTTCTGTCTTTCCCTCATTCACTGATTTCCTTGGATATGGGAATCAGATGCAGTCAGACCCCTGATGGAGCCTTAAATCCCTCCCCCTAATTGAGAAGGAAATTTTTGGGTCCCTTCTTGATTGAATTAAGATACATGGCTTCAGATGTTGTACCTAAGCGACCCCAAAATGATAGTGGATTTCACAAGTGAGAAGTTTGAGTCCTCTGTCACACAGACGTTTGTACCAGTACCAGGGCTACTGTGGCAGGTTGCTCGTGACAATTGTTAAGATTTTCCTTGCTGGTGGCAGTGCCCGTCGAATATATGGTTTTCATCTCATGGCTCAAAATACTTATTCCAGCTGCCAAATCCTGTATCTTTCCAGCCAGCAGAGGGGAGAAAAAGAAGTGGATGGCACAAGCCCCCCCTTTCATATGATTCAGAAGTTGTGCTGAGCACCTCTGCTCACATCTCATTAACGAGTCAGGCGGCCACACCTCGCTGTGAGGGAGGCTGGGAAACTCAGTCTTTATCCTGGGGGGGGGGGGTTGTTAAAAATAGAGGAAGGAAAGAGTGATCTTAAGAAACAGCTGGCCATCTCTTCCACACCACCCTGCTTTGCTCAGGAGAGGGCAGGCCTGAGAGCTGGGTTTACACTCTGAAGCCACCAAGGCAAGCACCGGAGCCAGCAGCGGGTCATGAAACGCTCCCATCAGTGCAATTCCTTCAGGGAGACCGAGTGAAGAGCATCGCATTTGCCTTGCCCGAGTTCTGAAGGAAGACCTTGAGCAATAAAACAAAGAAAAGCAGAGGGAGGCCAAAAGATCACCTTGACCACTGACATAAGGTTGGAGCCACGATTGGCCACCAGTGAATCCCAAACAGGGCCAGCTACTTGCTGTTGGGGTGGGGGACTCTAGAGAAGTCCCCTCCCAGTGAGAAGGATGATGCCAAATGGAGTGTGACCTCGTGTTCCCAAGTTTACCAAGCAGGTCGATCCCTCGTCTGCTCAGGAATGGACAAAGTAAGGAGAGGAGTCAGGAGCATGCTCAGAAAAACAAACAGACAAAACCCTTCCTCACTGAAACCAGGGCTAGAGAAAAGCGATTCTGCTCACCAGCCACGGTGAGCAATGACTGTGGCGTAGAAATTGCCTGTCTGACTCTTTGTGACCCCATGCACTATACAGTCCATGGAATTCTCCAGGCCAGAAACAAGTGGGTAGGCTTTCCCTTCTCCAGGGGATCTTACCAACCCAGGTCTCCCACATTGCAGGCAGATTATTTCCCAGCTGAGCCACAAGGGAAGCCCAAGAATACTGGAGTGGGTTGCCATTCCCTTTTCTAGATGATCTTCCTGACCCAGGAATAGAACCGGCGTCTCCTGCATTGAAGGCGGATTCTTTACCAACTGAGCTATCAGGGAAGCTAGAAACAGCAGACGAGACAAACAGAGTCTGCAAATAAAAGAAGACCCAAATGACAAGTCAGAAACTACCCCACACTGTAACTGGACTTGAGTCCCAGCCTTACTTCTTAGTAACTGTGTGGCTTCAGATAACTTCCTGAAAGTCTCTCAGTCTTCATTTCCTTGCCTCAAACATGAGGCATTAGATGCTATGACACCCACTCCAGTCCTCTTGCCTGGAAAATCCTATGGACGGAGGAGCCTGGGGGCTGCAGTCCATGGGGTCCCTAGGAGTTGGACATGACTGAGCGGCTTCACTTTTACTTTCATGCATTGGAGAAGGAAATGGCACCCCACTCCAGTGTTCTTGCCTGGAGAATCCCAGGGATGGGGGAACCTGGTGGGCTGCAGTCCATGGGGTCATGAAGAGTTAGACACAACTGAACGACTTCACTTTCACTTTTCACTTTCATGCATTGGAGAAGGAAATGGCAACCCAATCCAGTGTTCTTGCCTAGAGAATCCTGTGGACAGAGGAGCCTGGTGGGCTGCTGTCCATAGGGTCGCACAGAGTCGTACACAACTGAAGTGGTTTAGCATGCATGCATACATTGGAGAAGGAAATGGCAACCTGCTCCAGTGTTCTTGCCTGGAGAATCCCAGGGACGGGGGAGCCTGGTGGGCTGCCGTCTATGGGGTCGCACAGGGTCGGACATGACTGAAGCGACTCAGCAGCAGCAGCAGGTTCTAATTCCTCAGGTAGTTGTAAAGAGAAAACGAGATAAAGCATGAAAAGTTCTTAAAGAGCGCCTGATCGTCAGCAAGCCCTCAGGAAACAGTGGCTGCAATCATTATTTCTGAGAGTCAATCAGTAACTCCTGAAGCAGTTCCTCCATATAAATTGGAGTGGGGGGGGGGACCTTTATCCACTATTTTGGAATGCAATAGAGATCTGAAATTTTCTGCAGGAGAATAAAAATGATTAGAGAGAGAGGGGAAAGGAGAAGAATAGGAAACAGGCTCCTGTAGGTATAGCTGGTTTGAAAAACTGAGTGGAAAAGAGTCCAGGGCAAACTTGGCTAGGTCTGTCCTTCCTATACCCACCGTGTCTCACACACACACAGACACACACACAACCATAGACCAGCCAGTACCCATCCAGGGTCTGACTTCACTATTCCCAGGAGAGGTTATTATCTTTATAGATGTATTAGTTACAGCAAACTAGGTTTTGCTGTGTAACAAATGACCCCCAAATCTCAGTGGTGTACCGCCACAGAGGTTTATTTCCTGCTCACCCCTAGGTCCATGGTGGGTCCCGTTCCATGTTGTCTTTACGCCAGGACCCAGACTGAGGACGTTCTCTCTCTTTCTCTGGAACACTGCCAGGTTTCATAGCAGAAAGGGAGAGAGACGTGGCGAACAACACGCTGGATCTTCAAGCTTCTGTTCCAAAGTGATATATGTCACTTCTTCTCTCGTTTCATTGGCCAGAGCAAGTCTTGTGGCCTCATGATGACAGATTTGGGGTGCATAATTCTTCTCCAGGGAGGTTATATAGGCAAGGAGAAATCCAATCTACCACAGTGGGTTACCTCCCTATCCAAACACACTCAAATGCCCGAGGGGTAGACAGCCACGAAGTGTTGCTTATTGGTTGACCCCGGGCCTTCTCTGAGCCTGAGTTTCATTCTCTGTGAAGTGGAGACAGCAATACATGTCCTGTGCACCTCACCGAAAAGGGGTAAGAATTCAAAGGAGATCGCAGGTATGAGTGCGGGTTGTAAAGTGTGCAGTCCTGCCCTTCCATAAAGGGGTTTTATTGCTACTATGAGTCTAATAGGACAGGCAATAGTGCCTCTTAAAAATCAACTGAGTAAGCGAGTCTCTGACGACTCTGAGGTTCCCTTACTGAGTCACCTGTGAGACCCCCTCAGGAGAGGCTGCCAAGTGGCCACACATCACAGATAACAGCATTCGCCCATCAGAGATTCGCTCAGGGGCGCCTGAGGTTCAGACTCGGGCCCCTGTCTCCTTCTGACCGCTGGCACTCCTCAGCGCTTCCTTCCTATTTTTCTGTTTGGCCCCTTCAAAGGAAAGACCAGTGGATGTCTTTCTAACCAAGCCCCTGGTATGCACAAGAGGAAAAAATAGAGATCCAAGTTGTTAACTGACTTGCCCAACTCGACGGGTGTTTTCAGAGCTGAGACTGGAAGCCAGACTTGGGATTCCTAATCTACAGCTTTTCCAAGACTTAGATTCCAACAGTGCAGCCTATCAGCTCTGAGATGTGGGTGGGCACCTTAATCTCTCTGGGCCTCAGTCTCCCCATCTGTAAAATAGGTCTGGTGGCCCTGGCTTTATTGAATTGTTGTGAAGGTTGGACACTCATATAAAATCCCTCTTCCCCAAACCCTCAACCCCACCCCATGTTTCACCCCTCTACCCCCCTGCCGAGCATCAGTTCCCTCCTGAAAGAGGCCCCTGCAGCCTTCAAGGCTGATTCTGGGCACAGCTCCTGGCTTCCCTGCAGCTGAAGGGATTCCCTCCCTCCTGGTGCCTCAGTCCAGAGGAGTATTTAGATATTTTCCAATTCCCAGGGTATCTGTGAAACAAATGAAACTTTTGAGAGCAGATAGACATTTTGTTATTCTTAAAAGTTTACATTATTCTTAAAAGTCTCTCTCTCTTCTTGGGTCTTGCCAGAGATCCTTTCGCCCTCCAGATATGGGAAAGAGAGCTAAGGAGAAAAGGGAGTATGAAGGAGGAATTCTTTCCTGCCTGTATATTTATTCTGGGTTTCACAGGTTTAATGTCTGACCTTTCACTCTGAGTGCAAAGGAGGAAAGTGAAAGTGAAGTCGCTCAGTCGTGTCCGACTCTTTGCGATCCCATGGACTGTAACCTATCAGGCTCCTCTGTCTATGGGATTTTCCAGGCAATAGCACCGAGTGGATTGCCATCTATGTTGGGTTCACTGCCTTATACCCGATACAATGTACAAGTTATGGACTTGTTTCATCACTAAAAGAACACAGGGTAGCTCTAAGCGGCTCATGCCTTCAATAAGTCTCCATTTTAGAGCAAGAACCGGGGCCTCTGGTTTGCAAAAACCGCTGGGAAAACCGCTTCCTGCTTCCCCCAGGGCCGACTTCTATTCTGGTATCCAAAGGCAGGAGCTGGCAAAGCAGAGCATTTCGGACCTGGTCCACAAGAGGGCGTCACAGGCCCGCGCCGGTCCAGCTCCCTGGTGGGAGCTCCCGGTTCTGGTGCCTCCGTGTCGCTCACACAAATCTGGCTTGACAGTACTCCTCCAATCTCTTCTTTTTTCCTTCTCTTTCCCTGGCCCAGGAGGAAGTGAAGGAGCCTTTGGAGTCGGGTGGACTTGGATTAAAATCCTGGCTCGGTCATTTGCTGAGACTCTGGAAAATGAGTTAGCACTGTGAGCTGCTGTATTATTAATAATTGCTCAGTCCTTCCCAAGGCCAGGGAATCACTGAACAGCATGCATGCAAGAAGATCGGCCAGCAGAGCCCCCACGTTTCACAGACGGGGACACTGAGGTCCAAGCTACACCAGAGCACAGCTGCCTCCAAAAATATAAGACAGGGGCTTCGCTGGGGGCCCAGTGGTTAAGACTCCACACTTTCACTGCAGGGGAACATTAGTTCAGTCCCTGGTTGGGGAACTAAGATCCCACGTGCTGTGCAGCATAGCCAAAAAAAAAAAAAAAAAACAAACATAAGAGCGTTCATCAGTGAATGAACGAATCGATGAGTGAGAAGATAAGCCAGCGAGGACTTTGGATCCAGACAGAAGCACAAACTTGTGTACCAACTATGTAGCTTCGCTGGTGAGTAGCTTGACCAGGCTGCTGACCCCCCCGCGCCTCCTGCACGGCCCTCCTTCCTCACCTCAGTGGGGGAGGGAGAGATAACCAGGGATAAGAGCAGCGCCTGCTTCACCGGGTGTTGTGAGGATTCGGCGAGCTGGGGCATAAAGTGCCAGGGGCCTGGCACTGATGTTCTGTCTTATTTATAGCCCAGGTCTCCGTCATGCAACCTTTCTGAGCCTCAGTGCTCTCACCTACAGAGTGAGAATTTTAGAGAGCACTGGGGGCAGGACTCAATGGCACCTTATCAGAAAGCCCTCAACATAGGACCCGGCTCAGGGCAGCGGTGTAAAATGCAGTCTGTGATGATAGGGACTTCCCTGGTGGCCCAGTGGCTAAGACGCTGCGATCCCAATGCGGGGGCCTGGGTTCAGCCCCCGGTCAGGGAACTAGACCCCACATGCTGTGGCTAAGAGTCCACGCAGCACGGCTGGAGACCCCGCATCCTGCAGCTGAGACCCGGGGCAGCCGGTGCGGTCAGCGTCATTAATCTCACGCCATTCCCGTGCGTGAAGCCAAGGATAACTGCTTCCAAGAACAAAGCTTTCCTCGCGCACACACACCCTTGTTACTTTGTGAGTTGAGACCTCTCGTCTCCCCGGGACTATTGCTGCACTCCCCACCTTGAGAGGGATGACGGCTGCCAGCTGGCGGGAGGCTCCCTCCAGGGGGCACCCATCCTCAGCTCCAGACAATTGCCAGGGGGGCACAGAGGATCCGGGTGGCATCTGTGTGCTGTAGCTGCTGTGACCACAAGCTGGCACTTAAAACAACAGAAATGTGTTCTCCCACAGTGTTGGAAGTTAGAAATCTGAAATCAAGGTGTCGCGGGGCCCTGTACCCTCTGAAGCTGGGCCAGATTCTTCCTTGACTCTTCTGGCCTCTGGGGGTCAGTCCTTGCTGCCCCTTGGCTGACAGCTGCATCACTCCCATCTCCGCCTCCGTCACCAGCCACATGGCATTCTCCCTACTATGCGTCTGCCTCGCTTCTCTTCGTATCAGAATGTCAGTCATATTTGATTCAGGGCCCATCCTATTCCAGTGAGACTTCATCTTAATTTACGTCTTAACTGCATCTGCAAAGACCCTATTTCCAAGTAAGTTGAAGTCAGGCACCACAGGTTTGCACTTCAACAAATCTTGCTGGGGGGATGCAATCAACCAACAACACTCGTTCAAAGATTTTCAAAAACTTTGAAATTTTGTGAGCTCTTCCAGTTTATCTGGTGGTTTAGTGGCAGAATTCTCACCTGCCACCCAGGAGACATGGGTTCAATTCCTGACCAAGGCACAGCTTAAGATTCTGTGTTCCTCAATCCTTAAGGAACTGTCTTAGTTGGAAAAATCAGTTTGGGCTTTCCTGGTGGCTCTGACGGTAAAGTGTCTGCCTGCAGTGCGGCAGACCCGGGTTCGATTCCTGGGTCGGGAAGATCCCCTGGAGAAGGAAATGGCAATCCACTCCAGCACTCTTCCCTGGAAAATCCCATGGACGGAGGAGCTTGGAAGGCTGCAATCCATGGGGTCCCTGAGGGTAGGACACGACTGAGCGACTTCACTTCACTTCACTTCCAGTTTATCAGTATTTATATACAAAGTATATCAGCATAATTTTCTTTTATTAGTTTCTGTGAAATTATTATAAACTATGTAACTATTATCTAGATTCAAATCATATCAATAAATTATTAATTGTATTATGAATCTAAATTATTTAAAATTTATGAACTATTCGAACAGTTAATTTTTTAAAAATAGCTACACAAGTCAAAGAACACGTCCCCGTAGACGTGAGAGGCCTGTGCCTGTGTGCGTGCTAAGTTGCTTCAGTTGTGTCTGACTCTTTGTGACCCTCTTAAGATCAGGCAGCTACACCTGAGCACAACAGACTTTAGCACAGACTGCAGCCCGCCAGGCTCCTCTGTCCATGGATTCTCCAGGCAAGAACACTGGAGTGGGTTGCCATGCCCTCTTCCAGAGGATCTTCCCGACCCAGGGATCGAATCCACAGCTCATGCCTCCTGCACTGGCAGATGGGTTCTTTACCACGAGTGCCACCTGGGACGCCAGCAGGCGCACAGGCCATGCCTTTTCGACCCAGCCTCATGGACTCCAGGGTGGTCTTTCTACTCAGCGAGATGATGCTGGTGCTGCTTCTGCGATGGCCCGCA